>OX465299.1:138036437-138372224 GCA_949987735.1 Leucophora obtusa
GACCAAAATGGTTCATCAACCTAAAATTCGTATGTAGTTTTTAACCTAACAGCAGGGTTAAGGAAAAATTATTATTAAGAACGAAAAGGTTACAAAAACCTGAACGCAACTTTGTAGTCCGTTTTATAATATAAGTTTTGGACTCTTTAATTTACTTATATTTAAGTATTTTTTTTATTAATACAAATCAGAAGCGATTTTTTTGTAGGGCTTTAATTTTTCGGTCACCTTTCTGTGGAAATGCCATATGGCTTTGGCTGGTCGATTTAGTATTAAGTTTAGAAGTTTCCTATTTATTTCCGCTATTTTCTGGGGTCCCAAATCTCGACATTTATACATTTTTTTAATAAAAAGTTTATAGAGCTATTTTAAATATGCCGTCGAATAAAACAGTGGATGCCTGATAAAGCTAGATCATTTAACATGCTCCCTACAAAGGGTCACGGTAACTTTTTTTGGGCTCGGTAGCTGTGCACATCCTAGTTTATAGGGTCCTTTATTAAGCTAACCATCTAGGCTTTTCATTTTTACCATACTTGCGAATTTTTCATTGGCATTGAAATGTAATTGGCATTGGCAATGCCAAAAAATTTCATTACCATTCAATGCCAATGAAATTTTTTTCAATTGGCATTGGTAATGAAATGTACACGTAATGAAATGTACATATAATTGAAGAAAAAAGCATTGAATACAAAAAATATTGTTTTATAAAAAAGGACATTAAGGCAAGAATATAAAATTTCTGAACTATATACACTATAAATATTTGCTATTTTATCAAGTTTTATCAAGTATACTGCTGTTCACTCTTCTTTTAACACTGGATAGTCAAGATGGATCAGCCTCTAGTAATGTAGACTTAACAAAATACCGAATATATGGGCCCTAAGGTGTAATGGTTAGCGCGTTGGACTGTTACACGTGAGGTTGCGGGTTCGAGCCCCAACCAAGGCAACATCAATTTATGAAAAATAATATGTATGAGTTTTTTCTATCCCTCATACATATCGCAGCGTCCTCCTTGGGTGTTTCCATAGCACTTAACCCCACCGAAGTAAAATAATATAACAGGGCTATGAACTAAAAAGCTTCAACAAAGTTCGCCAACTCACCATCAAATGGCGCGCAACGACTGTTCTAAAAATCAACATCTCGCGCAATTACAGTGTTGCCATATTTGAAGCCCTTCTTCTTTCACCCCCTTTCACTTCTTCTCTATCCCCTTTCCAAGGGAAGCAACACGTTAATTAATAGGAAGAATTTCCTGAGTGTTGCTTCTCTTTCAAAAAAAAAAAAAAAAAAAAAAAATACGCGAATATTTAATTTTTTTTCTTAAATTGTTCTTTTATCGAAGCATGAAAACAAATGCTTTTTTCATTAAATATAATTAGGCATTGAACAATGCCAATTGCTAAAAATTTCATTGGCATTGATCAATTGTAATGCCAAAAAATTTCATTGGCATTTGTCAATTGTAATGCCAATTAAATCATCAATTAATTGGACCATTCAATTAACTAGTCCCTAGTATGATTTTTACATCTTTTCAGTCCGCGCTAATATAAAACATATCCGTTGCCGTAATACACATATACTTAGATTTACACGCTAGATGGATTCAAGAAATAAACGTGTATAAAGAAATTACTTGCGTTTTTTTTTTATCAAAAATATGTAATATTCAAATTTATCATGTAAATCAAAAGATTAAAATTTTATCTCGAAATACATAAATAAAAAACTGAAGTTGAAGTAACAACGTGAAAGTCGAGGGATATTTGTTTATGAAAATGCTAGCTTGTGTGCGTGTGTCTCTAGAATTTGTGAAATTTTTTATGTGTGTGAGTGAGTTGTGTGTATGTGCATTTAGTACAGATGTGGTAGGGTATAACTTATTATGCTCACACATTGAAACGTTATTAGAAAAATTAGATTTAAAGCTGTTGCTTTTTTATAGCTGTTATATTGCTAATATTACTTCCTGCGTTTCGTGCAATATTAAATGCTGTATTTTGCCACAACCTCTTAAATATTCCAGTGAATGACTAAAGATGGAAATATTTTTTCACGTAATGATCATATTTAATAAACAAAACCAAACTTTGGATATAAAGTATTTCTTAAACAAATATTTAAATAATGGTTTAGTTTTTACTTGGATTTACACTAAAATCGAAAACTTAAATATACGCAATGATTTTTTTAGGAGATTTGTTAATCTTTACTGGAAATTAATGGTTAACAAATCATTTGTATTATACAAAAAAAAAAAAATGTTAGCATACAAACAAGAAAAAAATTTAATTGGGTTGTAAACTAATCTTTATCCTATTAAATAAGGGATTTTTTCCAAAAAGTGAAAGAATATACATATATATTTGATCTCTATGGAAATCTATATTTGTTTCAATTTGTCTAAATATTAATATCATTTCTAATATAGTACTTAGATACTTACAGCCATGGTGATATAAATAGAACACTTGCATACGCTTGCCCCAACCGGATTCAGTTATCACAACCGAACGGCACTAAATTTTTTCATATTGTAATAACGTCAACTCAACTAGCTTCCGATAATGTACAAAATTTATTTAAGTTTAAATCATTTCCACCATTAGGATAGAGTTCCTTGACATTATAGCTATATGATTTGATTAAATAAGTAAATAAGACGTGATGCAATATAAATTATAATTTTTTACTCTATTTCTATTCATGGTGAACTAGTTCTTTGTTACGCACACTAATAAATGCCCACTGCAAATGCTATAAAAGTTAACTGATACTGAATTAAAGTGGAGTGATACTGTAGTTATTTTAACTACATTTTCAATTAGAAATATTGACAATTGTAGTTAATTCGAACGCAATTTCAGTGTACACTTTTTTAACTATAGATGCAGTTAATTTTACCGACGTAATTCTCTGAGGGTATTTTTAAGTTAATACAGAACGTATCAAATAAAAATGTTGCAGTTTCAGCAAAGTGTCCTATTTATAAGGCCTTGTCTGTATATATTTACCTTGTTTATGTGCAGATATAAACGTGTTTGTATTTTAAATAAATAAGCCAAGGCAAAGCACAGCATATGGCTAAGTTTATGATGCCCTTAAAATATTAATGAATTTTATGAATTATAAATTATAAAAAATATACTAATTTATAACGTGTTATTTTAACTTACTCCTTCTCTTTTGAATTTAATTTTTACAGTCGCCCCAACACATGTTTCAATATCGGGATCAAGCGAAGCTCGTGTAGGAGATATTGTGCCACTTACTTGCACAACGGCAGCATCTAATCCACCAGCAGAAATTAAATGGATGGTTGGTGGTCGACAAATACGTAATGCGACATCACGAACAACCGTTAGTCCCGAAGGTGAGTAGACCCAGAGAGCAGTGGGAGTGGGAGTAATACATACATACATACTCATACATCTACAAAGCAATTGCAAGACGTCTTAACATTACGAATATGAATATTTTATGATATTTTATAATTATATAAATTGCGTTTATACTTACTAATGTTAACCTGTTATTACTTTATTCTCTACTTGTTTCTTTTTCTTCCGATTTCCTTCACACCTACTGTGTTTGCTTGGCTATGTGATGTGATATAATGTTATTTATGCTTCAGGTGGTTGGATTACAATTTCAAATATAACGGCTGTCATTGAGCCCAACAAACGTTCTTTGGTTGTCATCTGTCATGGTCTCAACATGCAGCTTACCGAGAATGTTGTTTCTACGCATACAGTCAATGTTTTATGTAAGTAGACAAATATATTTAAGATAAAAAAAAATATATTTCTTTAATTTAAGATACAGAAATACAGGTTGGTTTTTTCAATTATTTTAAGTGTCGTAATGGTTTTGTTTTCCGTCTTCGCATATACCTACACATTAACGTGTCATACCATTAACCCTTTCGCTACCAACTTTTTATTTGTGGGTATATTCATATTTTCTCTTCAGATTCTGGTTAGAGGTCCTTAGATCTTAAAAGATGTTGTATGTATTTTTAATACATATTTGAATAAGTCTTCCATTGAATTGCGTCTATTAAAAATTTCAATTATTTAAAAAAAAAAAAAATTATTTAAAAAAAAGGTGATTTTTATTGAAAAATATGGTTTTTTGCCAAATAGCTAAATACTTTAACGTGTATGAAAAAAAAAACAAAAAAAAAATCTATAAACTATAATTTATTGTCGCCAAAATTAATTTTATTGCGAGAATACCACTTTGAATATTTAAACAAATATTTTTGAATATTACACTTTTTGGTAAAAAAAAAACGCGTGTTTCAGATTTTTCACAAATATACAGAGCAAAACCAAGATTTTACTCTAACTGTTTAAAAATTCTGCGCTAAACTATAGGAACACTATGTACAGAAGGGGCCCCTTATGCCCAAAAATGTAGTTTTAAGCATTAAGTGTGTGTTTTTTTTATTAAAAAACCGGTATGTTGCCAAATGGCTACACCATGCATTTAAGGGTTAAATTATCATTAATGAATACTTGAAATTAATTTGTTTAATGTTCGTATAATTTAATTTAATAATAACTGAAAAATAAATTATATAATAACAATTACTGTATATTAGGGTAGGAAGACCAGTAGGAATTAGTCTTCTGAATATCACGGACTCGTTTTCAGGCAGTGATCTTACTTTACAGTTCGAGTGTAAAGTGAGTCATTTGGTATGATTTAATATGCAATTTCGAATACGGGTAACTATTTATATTTCGACCCTAACAATGCAAAATAGATATTTGTTACAATATTGAAAATGTCTTTATTGTTTTTCCAAATATTCTCCTTTACGATCTATATATACACTATGGTTCTCCAAAACAAAAAATTGTGAGTTATTGACTGGCCTCCCCCTTAAAAAATGTATTTGGGTGTAAAACCACGTCTCCCAAAAAATTAGGACAATCGGATAAGAGGAACACGTGCCTCAATGGCCCTGAAGTTTAAAAAAACGGGAAAAATATGACTTTTTTTTAATTTGTTAAAAATTTTTAATATTTTAAATTAATCTTAAATTAAAAGGATTAAAAAATCGTAATAAACAGTAAATTATCCTTTTAATAAGGTAATAAAAACTAAAATCGGTTAAAAAAAAACCAAGTTATTACAATTTCCCCCGGCAATTAATGTGTCACAGAACGCTTAATCAAGAATTTCGAGCCCAAATTTTGAAATTTGTAGAAATAATATAATGCAAAAACATTTTCTTATTTTATTAACTCCAAGGTACTCAATTAAAAAGTATTTTTTATCATGTGCTTTGCAAACTCGTTTTAAATTAGTGCCAAAAAGGTCGAAATTCTTAAACACTGTTTTCAAATCTACAATTTTAAAAATTTTTTTAAAGAAATTTTAAAAAATCAACGATTGGACTTTAAGGTTTTATTAAGAACATATTGTAGATTAAAACCTACAAAAATTGTAAGAATTCCTTTTTCCATTTGGCTGGGGTAGAGATTTAATTTTAGCGGATTTCGTTATTAGGAGCGTTATTAAACATTCAAGATATCAAAGAAAAAAGAAACAACAACAAAGAATTTACCACAATTTGCTTTGTCATCTTCCAATATACTACGCTGCTAGACGAGAACAAGAAATTCTCATTGAGTTTGTAATTTAACTTAACAAATATTTCCAGAAGTTCTAAAAACATCGTCCCCTGACGAGTTCCTTAGGCAAGAATGAAATCCGGATAGGGACATGCCTCCAACAGGTTATTTTTCACAATTTGTAAAATACGTTTGGGATTTTAGCATATTTAATTCCTTTAATGCAATTAATGTGTGTCCCGATAAAAATAAAAAAAGGACATTCATTTATCAAACAAAAGTTCAACTATAAATACCCCTCATTCAAAAATTTTTCACTTCATAAAATTGCCCATATCGTGAAAACTAAGCAAGATAGGGCAAAACGGACAAAACGTTTGCTCCATTGGAGTACCCTTATATGCCCTTACCTGATATGGACCGGGGAGGGTCCGGGGATCCTAAGTTTGAGTAAATTTTACGACTCAGTAAAATTACAGATAAGACAGTAGTTTTACAAATTTTTTACTTAATTTTAGATTTGTTAAATTTAACAAAAAAAGTGTTAAAATCAACAAATTTTATTTTAAGCCAAAAAACAGAAATAAATTTTGTTAAATTAACAAATTTTTCTGTTCAGCCAACAGACTTATTATTTAGAGTATACCATTAAACTAAACTAATGCGGGTCGCTCAAGTACTGTTGCGCCCTCTTTCACTTTCTCTGGTTGATATTTAAAGAAGTTAAATTGCAAGTAACGGGTTTAGCTTCTTTATTATGCTTTATTCTAATAACATTTTTTTAAATATCGGCCAGAGCCAGCTAACAGAGGTAGAGATACATGCATACTCATGAGATTCTATGCTCATTGATAATATTATCTTCAGTCCTTAAATTTCTATGGTACCGTAATACCTACGTTTTGTTTACACGGCTAAAGTATAGTAAGCTTTTTGCATGTATGCGCATAATTTATTTGTAATCCATTCATTAGAATAACGTGCGTCGGGCATTTACTAAATGCTCAAGTAATGATTACAATTAGAAGAATATCTAGACTTAGCTGCTGACATCGTTCATCATTGATTTGTATGCATGTATGTTGCTGGTGAGTCGGTCTTTGTATTCTTATTTGTTATGCCTCAATGTTTGTCTGTTTTAAATCGTTAAACAAAACAAGCAATTCAGTTATCCTTGGCGTCATACTAATGTGATTATATCATAATATAATTTCCTTTCATGGTTAAAATTTTTTTTTATTTTTTATAAATAAAAGCTGTATTTTCGTTCATACCTATCAACGTTAAGTATTTATAGCAAATCTACGTTAAACTGATTGGAGTATAAAATTTTTTTAAATAGTGAGTATTTATGATAGTTCCAGTATAATCGAACGTGCGTCAGCAAAACTTTTTAGATAGTAACGCGAAGAAGTTACGCTAGGTGTGAAAATGTATAAACGTTGATTTTTCAACGTTGATAATTATCCACGTTGTAAGTTAACGTGCATACGAAAAGTAATATGTTAGTTTTCGTCTAAAAAACGTTTTTATACACTTTGTGCTTTTTTGAAAGTTAACGGATATAGTTAAGTCGAAAATACAGCTAAAGTATCTTGCAACACCTTTATTATTCCAATGAATTGGCTTAATGATAATTTTCCCTTTTGTAATATTAGCACAAAGTTATTAAGTTACATACCACTATTATTGTCTTAAAAACAACCTAAAATACGTACTAAATTAATTGAAAACACAATTAAAAAGAGGACTACAGATTTTGCATTATACTCAAACATTTTTTATTTTTTAAATAACACAGTACAACACTCAAATGCATCGGGCATGCGACATATCAATTCTGATAGATTTTAGGATGAATATGACGAATGTGGACACCGAATTTTAATATTAGCTCTACTTTTTGAAATATTCGCAAATTTGTCTGTTAGAAAAAGGATAATCTTTTCTTTAAAATTTCTTATTTATTTATATACCTGATAATTTTTAATATGGATAATTTTTAATATGGTTTAAAAGTACAGTAATTTTGACTTAGCTGCACAACCAACTTTTGCAAGAATTTTTGTGCAGGAAAGCCAAAAATGCAGCTAAGTCAAATTGTTTACCTGCCTTAATGTGCAGGTATACCAATACAGAATGAAAACAAACAAAACAGATGAAGCTAATGATGACAAATTTGTGCTTTGCACCAAATCTTGCGATTTTTATGGTTAAAAAACGACTAAAGTAGGATATTTTTTTACATTTATTTTATATGTGTTTTTTTCTCCTAGAATTGAAAAACAAAGTAAAACACAAGAGGCAGCTAACGGTGATCTTTTTTATGAAAATAATGTAAAACTGCCAAAAATATGAGGCAGTTATCTTAAATGCGCAGGTACAAAAAGTGCACTTAAAGAAGACAATTGCGTACATAATTTTGTAAAATAGAAACGAAACCAAAATTTTGTGCAGTTATACCAAATGTGCGCTTAAGAAAAAGGCAGTTAAATCAAAACTTCTGTATAGACTTTGTGCTTCATTTTATCAAAAGAATCACAACTTTTGCATCAACATTTGCAGAAAATTCAATCTGAAATAGAAATTTTATATCTTTTTTATTTCAAATTAATTTTATATGTATTTATTATGGCAAAAGGAAAAAAAGTTGATTTTTGACCATGCATCTTATAGAATTGTTATTTTTTAGGAACTTGAGATTAAGTAACATGAGATGTTTTATTAACGAAACCGTGGAAAAAGAGAAATTTTAACTTTAAATGCATATATAGGGAATATTATCGCAGCTGCCAAAACGTGCCATATATCAAAGGGCATATTTCATAATTGTAAAATGTTGCATGATATAGTGTTATTACATTCAATTTTGTATTTTTTTTGCCAAAAGTTTATTACTTAAAAAACTTAATTTTCCTAGAAAATCGTTTTTGCAAATATTTCTTAAACTGTGGCTAACTTTAAAATTTTATGGCCATATTCGTGATCTGCGTCCCAAAGTCTATGATGTGTCGTAACTCCGATGCATCAAATTTTTCTTATTTTGTTGTACAGTGTAATCTACAAAAGAAATAAAAGCAACGGAAAATCTGTTAAAACAGTCTTCAATATTTAACCGATAAAACTTTAGAAAAAAACGATTTTGTTGTTTTTTCATATTTGAAAGTTTTTGGTTTTTTGTTTTGAATTTTCAAAGTACTACACACCAAAGCCCGCCATTAGTCTTAAATCAGGGTTGCCTTTTCCATCTATGTGTTAGTGATATCACACGCTGTGCTGTCAAATAAAGTGTGGTCCAACAAAAACGCACGATGTTAATTGTAAATAAAACAAAAAGTTTTCAGAGTTATCTTAATATTTTTTATTATGATAGAAGAATCTATGACAATTATGTGCGAAACAAAATATCGGTCAATCGCCACGGCTTCGGTGGTATACCTATATACGATGGTCCATATTTGCAATAACTCTGAGACATAATTGAGGTTCAATGTCGTTAGTGTGCCGAATTATCACATCCTTTAGCTTTTGAATTGTTCTTGGCTTACTGACGTACACCTTTTCTTTTAAATATCCCCAAAGAAAGAAGTCCATATCCTCAATTTCTTGCCACAATAAGTCCGTTATCATCTCGCGATAGCGAACACCATTCACGTTAACTTCTTGACGGCTCTTCTGGCACATTATCGCGAACAACAGCAATGTTTTCCGCAGAACGTACTGCGCGAGCATGCACAGGTGTTTTCACATTTCCTACAGACCCGGTTTGCTGAAATTTGGGCACAATTATCCAGATTGTGGACATATTTGGTCGATTATGCTGACCAGTGAAGTGCATGAAATGCATTTTGATTTAAACGCCCATTAACTTAGTAGATACCCGAGTAAAAAAGTTTTGATATAATCATATATTATTTTATGTAATTGCATATAGTAACTTATAGTTACATATGGCCACATATGCTTTTAAGTTCAAGCAGATATACTTTTATATAGTCATATGTTAGATATTTTTTCCTCAAAGGTTTTAATATGGAGACATACATATGTGATTTTATATTATTATATATTGGCCTACATATATATGTATGTGCTATATATAAGTACATAAAGTAACATATAAAAGACATAATTACATGTACGTTTATATATAATTTAGTATGACACTATACATAATAATATAAAACTATGTGGATCCATATAAGAAATCTTTTATAATTTGTGTTAGTTATGATTATATATTGACGAATATGAACCCATATATAACTTATAACATTCTTTATAAAATCATCTATAATGATATATCATCCCACATAGGCAATTTTTTCAAAGTGATTTTATATAGAAATATATAAGGTCCATATAAAACCGTATTGTATTATATTTGGTTCCATGTTATCAATGATTTTGAACTAGTTTTAGATTTAGTAATTACTAGGGATTGGCGCGTGACACGAAATGTTCGTGAGTCACGTTATTCACACGTGATCGTGAGTAATAATTACTATACTTAAGTGATTCGTGCGTGAGCGTGAGTAAGAATAACCCGTGATTGATTCGTGTGTGAGTTTATTTTTTGCATCATATGTTTTTAGTAATTTTTACTGTTTTGCGTGAGAATTTTGTGATTGTAAGTTTAATAAATAAGTTAATATAATCATGTGTGCTGAGTAAAACACGAAATGCTCGTGCGTGAGTAATTTGTTTTTTTTTTTGAGCATGAGTAAAAATTGCATTTAATACGAAATTCTCTATACTATAACGTACACTTGACTGATTTCTTATATCTTGGTTGTATATCATAATCCTATTAACTTTAAAATTTCAGTGTTGTTAACTTTATTTTAAAATTACTAAATTAAAAGAAATTTTATTGCACTGTCATGATAAATCTGGATAAAAGTAATGGAAGATTTATCGAAATTATAAGATCTCCAGCAGGCCTGAGGTTAATCATTACATTTTGTAATTAATTACACATGCAATTACACAATTACATGTAATTGTAATTGAAAAAAAAACTCATCTATAATAACATATTCGGCCTTATTACGAGTGTCGTAGTCGTAGTCGAAACTAAGTCGAATTTGTTGAAAATTCACTAAAAACGCAACTTTTGAACAATTTTTCAATTGGATTTACCATAGCACTCAGATTTAAAAAAATCCAGCATCAGAGTTTCATTTCTTTATAATTTCCATTATATACAAAATCATTTTATATGGAGTCGAAAATTTCGACTACAAATTCGACACTTGCAATCAGGCCGATTATTTGTAATTGCAATTCAAAAAAGAACAATTACAATTACAAGCAATTGAAAATTTTTTTTTATTTAAAAAAATTATTTTTGTATGTATATTGTTAGATATGGTCCTATGTAAAGTATAAGGTTAATATTTAGATATAATTGTATCAAACTATGTCCACTTTTATAACATTTTATATAATTTTATACAAAAAGATATAATTTGATGTAATTGGATGAGGACAATATTCGGATACAATTGTATCGAATTGCATTAAATTGTATCAAATTGTACCAAATTGTATACAATTGTATACAATTCGATACAATATGATACAATAAGACGTTCTCATTTTTCGGATATAATTATATCTAATTACATAAAAGATTATATATAATTAAATATAATTTCATATGGCTCCATATCAATTTTTTTTACTTGGGTACCGTTTAAAACTAGAAAATTGTAGAGAAAACTGTGATTTTGGCCAATAATTTAGATAATAGTATTCGTTTTTCTTTTTAGCTAGCTGTAACAAAATCACTTCCGATTTTTTTTTTTAACTCAGATTAAAGAGATAGTTTTCTGAAAATTTTGTAAAACTCCGACAACTTTAACCCTTTCTTTACCAAGGTCAAGGCTGAAATTTTAGAAAATTTTCGATTTTTCCTGAGAGTATATAAAAACATTGGTTTAAATACCAATTTTATAAATAGTAATATAAAAAATTAATTAACCCTTATAGGCACATGGGGTCAAAATGATCCCAAATTTTTAAAATCTATTTTGATAGAGCAATTTGGGAATGACATTCGATTTTAAGAATTTATAAAGTTAACAATTATGTGATTTTATTACAATTAGTACTTAGCAGATAGTACTTTTTCGGCTGAATAGGGGACCCTTTTTTAGGTTTTATTTCGGGTCAAAGTTGAAATATGGACTTGTCTTCATCTACTCTATTTATTATCGGATTTGGACAATACGAGCACCATTTTAAAGGTGATTGAAATAGTTTTAATACACACACAGAACAGATTCGTTGTGACAATCGAATTTATCGTCAACCGAATTTTGGTAGTCACATGTACTATCACGTTATTCTGTTGCAGCTACCGACTTTTTCGGTCGGTACAATCGAATTTATTTGCTTATTCAGTAGATCCAACCGAATTTATTTGTATATTCCTACCGAATTAAATAAAACACCATTTCCAATCTTTTTTATTGTTATTCTTTTAAAATATGAAATAAACAAAATAAAATAGATAAAATAAGGAAGATCCTTAGGACTTGTGGGTTTTCCATTAGAAAAATTGTGTATATACTGGTAAGTTTGTTAAAGGAAAGCGTACCCCAGAAATCTGAAAGGTTTTCCATTTCCATTGGAAAACCTTTCAGATTCTGAAGCTTTTTCAATAAAAAAAACTTTCTCACAAAAAATTCACAAAT
Organism: Leucophora obtusa; assembly: GCA_949987735.1. NCBI lineage: Eukaryota > Metazoa > Arthropoda > Insecta > Diptera > Anthomyiidae > Leucophora > Leucophora obtusa. Next base: position 138,048,739 of record OX465299.1, read on the forward strand.
TCTGCCCATTTTTGCTATAAGAAACACCCAAGTCTAGAGGACTTTTTCCATTTTTTTATAAAAAAATGCAGGTGGAAAAAAATTCCAATTTTGAAAAACCGATCTCAGCAAATATTTCAGATCACGGGCAACATATTAACCACCTTCTAATTTATTATAAAGCATAATATTTCCTTAGTTTGAAAAAAAGTCATCTATATTTCCTTTTTTTAAATAGGAATTTTGAGATTGCCAGTAAAACCTAGATGCATTAATTTGATTTAATGGAAGTCTTCATTTTATTTATACATATTTACTTATCTATATATGTTGAATGTTGAAAACAAATCAGCTTCTAAAAATTGTATCCTTAAATTTTTCCTTAAACAATTTCTATTTTTAAATTTAATTTTTTGACAGTTATATTTGTTTTGATTTTTTTATTTCGATTATGAACACAAACATAAAATACCACTAAAATATATATTTTGTGCATTCGGTTAGCACAATTAAAACTGCGTAGCTACAACAAACTTTTCAGTTCGAAATACCAAATAAAATATAATGTGTAATTTAGTATATGAATTTAGTTGTATCTATTAAATAATGATTGATATACCAAATATATTAGGTACTATGCATGTTTTCTTGTTTTTAATAATAGTATCCCTACCGAATTATATGAAAATATTTTTTATTTTGTTACATTGGTTGGTATGCCCGATTGTATTATTAAAAAAGATTTTTAAAAGCTGTGGGAACCATATAGTTGTTGTTAAAACAATCTAATCATTCTGATTGTAATTATTATTTTATCGTGAATATATTTATATTGTTTTAGAATATCAAAAATGTGCTTATATGATAGTATGATTTTTGCACATATAATTGTAACTTAGATTACAAGCTTTAATTTGAGGTAACACTTCTGCTTTAAACAACTATAAGGACCAAGTTGTAAGTGGTTAAAATTTTTTTTTTTTTCTTAAGTAAAAATTGAAAGAAAAGAAGTAGTTAAATATGGCTATTTTTTTGCGAAATCTTAAAGTGTTACAATGGAAATTTTCTTGTTTCTCAATGGGTTAACTAATCGGTCTTATTTTTGGTTCTACTGAAAGTTATTTCTATAACCTTACCCAGCAAAATTGTCGGATGCAAAGAACCGGTTGTAGAACAACTTGTACTTGCATGCAAACTGTTCTATCGTCGGTGATTTTTGTTTGAGTTTGTCCCAAAAACAACAAGTTCTGTTCCTCCAAACTAGAAGTGGTTGCTTTGGAAGCTGTTCTAGAACCAGTTATAGAACCGGTTCTGCGACTGTGAGGCCTTCCATTTTGACTACCAGGAATCGGTTCTAGAACCTGTTCTACGGAACCGGTGGTAAAAACACCTATTCTAGAACAGATTCAAAGGCAGCCAGTTCAAAAAAATTTTGCTGGGTATAACTGACATGAATTTTTTTCATTTAATGTAAAAGAAGAAAAATTAAAAGTTTGACCCCTAATAACCGTGTTGCTTGATGGGTTAAGCTACATATATCGTGAATAAAAGGTGTAAGTCTCCACAACAAACTAATAAGTACAAATTATGTTCTGAAATAAAACTCTTTTTCGCAAACAAAGTAACTTCTAAAAATGAAAAATGTTAACTGGGCCGTAATGGGTTAATTGTTATAATTTAGTGTCATATAAAAGATATTTTAAATACTTTTCCAGTGCACGTACTGTCAAATCCGACCATAACTCACCAAATTATAAGCAAGTCTAACTTCGAACTTTTAACCGAAATAACTCTCGAGATAGGTCCGACCGACAAAAAATAGTTGTTTTGGGATCCAAATAAAAAATTTTAATTGTGGTAAAAATTTGTTCCCGTTCTGAGCTCTGCACCTAAACTCAACTTTAACATTCTATGTTGTGTATTCCAGTTGTTTACGACTGTATGCGAATGTTTAACCCTTTGACGACCACAGGCAAGTATGCTTACCCAAGGGTTTTTTCCACTTATAATTGCCCAGGCAAAAGATATAGTAAATATTTCCAAAGGTGATTTGTAAAGGAGGATTGGGGGAATAAAAATGTAGCAGGCGGTAACCGCTTTCCCCTTGCGAGCCCACGAAGTTGGATATTTAGAATTCTTCATTTAAGGGGTAAAAAGCACAAACGTTGACAAGCGAAATGAAGGGCAAGCAAGGGGCTATGAACTAAAAAGCTTCAACAAAGTTCACCAAATCACCATCAGATGGAGCGCAACAACTGTTCTAAAATTCAACATCTCGCGCAATTACAGTGTTGCCATATTTGAAGCCCTTTCTTTCACCACCTTTCACTTCTTCTCTATCCTCATTCCAAAGGAAGCAACAAGTTAATTAATAGGAAGAATTTCCTGAGTGTTGCTTCTCTTTAAAAAAAATAAAGTCTTACTTGTGGTTTTTTTTATCTAGTTAAGTGATATGTCCTCTTTGCACCAGTCTCGGGGCCAGTCCTTTAAGTATAATTGACAGCGCTTAACACAGAGAAATAATAAATTATACCAGTCCTGCGACAAGACCATCTTTAACCACTCACGGGATAGGTACTTTGAGGACAATTCAGTGGTATGTTATCATTTCACCAGTCCCGAGACCAGTCCTTTAAGTATAATTGACACTGCTTAACCCACAGCAATGGTAAATTATACCAATCCTGTGACAAGTCTTGATTTAACCACTCACAGGATAGGTACTTTCAGGGCAATTGACCCCTCATTCCCTGTATGGTTGTTTCAAAATTTTAAGTCGAATGAAGAAAATCGAATATCATTATGTCATTCCCAAATTGTTCAATCGAATGAACTAGAAATAGATTAAATTCAAACAATTGAATTCCTAATGATTGAATTCAGTGATTGTACAAATCGAATGATGAAAAAATGATTGAAGTCTTTAAAACTGTGGGCGCTGTGGTGTAATAGTTAGCGTGTTGGACTGTTACACGTGAGGTTGCGGGTTCGATCCCCAACCAAGGCAACATCAATTTATGAAAAATAATAATATGTATGAGATTTTTCTATCCCTCATACCTAAAACAGCGTCCTCCTTCGGTGTTCCCATAGCACTTAACCCCACCGAAGTAAAATATCTATCCCCTTTCCAAAGGAAGCAACACGTTAATTAATAGGAAGAATTTCTTGGGTGTTGCTTATTTTAAAAAAAATCGATTGAGGCCAATCAAGACTTCATTCGATGTGTAAAATTCCGATTTAAGAATTCAATCATTCCATAGTCAATCAGAACTGAAAATAGAATGAGGGATTGAAGTCTTTAGAAGCTCTGTGTATACCTTACCTCTCACAATGTGTGTTTTTTAGCATTTATAGCTCAAAAATCAACAGTTAAAAAAAATACAACAAAATTCGTATAACGAGGATTTCTAAAACACGGTGTTTTTGCAGAACGAATTAATCACGTTGTGCAAGGAAAGGGTGCATAAAAACCTAAAGTTGTTCAAATTATTTTACAGCGAAATGTGAAAAAAAATTAAAATGAATAATTTACCATAATAATCAAAAATTTGTGACTGCTTTAACTTTTTATCAAATAATTTCACTTTATATTAAAGAATAAGCAGAAGTAGTAGCAGAAGAAGCACAACGAAAAAAAACAAGTTAATGTTTTTTGATGTTTTGATATAATTGCAGCATTAAAAGCAGTGCCATCAAACAAACAACCAACACATCCAGCCAACAAAAAATAAACCATTGTCTTCTGTGTTCTACTTTACAGGCAAGCTAAAGCTAATTGCTGGCTTGTCTATCAAAATGTCTGTAAATGAGAAGACAAGTTGTTTTTCTACTTCCACAACTACACTCAACCCCATACAGCAGTACACCTCCTTAATAGTCAAATAAAATCATTAAAACAATATTTACCCCTTTTTGCTGTTGTGTTTTAATGCCTCCATCACAATTTCGTTTCTATTTTTATTATTATATTTTTTTTTATGTATTTTTGCCTTTTTATTATAATTTTTCCTAAACACTTAAGCCTCCATTTGTGTGTTTTTTTCTCGTAATTTTTGTAAAACACTCTAATGAAGTTCCAACGTTGATTAGGCGTAAAAATTTTGTCACACATACTCATTTTATATACCCTACATCATTTTGTTGCGCAGGATATATTTGGTTTTTCCTGATGTTTGTAACTAGCAAAAATAATGGGCTCAGAGATCCACCTGCACCAATTGATTCAAATTCACTTTCTGAACGATTTAGCGATGGCAGTAGTGACTCTGTGTAAATATATTTGTAAGGAAACTACAGATCGCCATTCTAAAGAAAATTAGACGAACTTTGCCGCATAAGTTTGTATTGGCCCGAAGATAAACCCTATTAAACATGGTTAAAATCATTCCATGTTTTTACCTAGTCGCCAAAGAAAGGTTATATCGGAGTTTAAAAGAAATTACTCGTAATAAACCAAAGTTATTTTAAGTGATTTCTTGCACGGGATATGTATAATTTTATTGAAGATTTAGGCAGTGCTCATTTTAGACAACAAAAAAATCAGATTTTGCTTGGCCAAATTTTCCAGATTTTTAACAGAATTTCGAAAAATTAGAAAGATGTTATTACCCTTTGACGTGTAATTTCCAAGACTTTCAAAAATTCAAAAAGCAAAAAATAAAAAATCCTGATCATATTGGATTTATCTCAAAAAATATCAAGCCGACATTTACACAGCTTACCAATTCCAAAACTAGAATATCTGACCTAACAGACATCATATATTCGTGAACTATAATCCTTTTCTAGTAGGTTTGAGGTTAATAAGAAGAATAAACATTTTTCCAAAAAGCTATAAAGACATTAATTTGCAAATCAGACTAAATCCAATTTCTGCCTTTCCCTTATCGGGCTTTGGAATTTTTAAACGCTTTTGTTTGTTACTAGCAAAAATACTTGAACTAGGCCCACTTTTGGACACATCTTAAAACATATTTCACTTTATTTGTTGCGCTGTTAATTAAAATTCCCTTCCCGAACTAAATTGTTCTGTGGTATAGGATATCATATAGTCGGCATGCACGACTTCACTTTTTTACTTGTAATATTTGGAACACTTTTATACGTACATATATCTACATAATAAGGCTTGAAATCTCTACAATAAAAGCTTTTCGCACAAAGGGTTGCTATTCCTTATTTTTTTTTTTTTTGTTATTATTACTCTTGTTGGGAAAATGCTTTGGTAATATTTTCCGTTCCTTTTCTTTGCTTTCAATGTTTTCTTATTTAAAGCGTTTAATGCACTATGGTCCGGAGATTTCTTTATATCGAACTAACTAAACTAGCAGATCTTACCTGAAAAATGTAGAAATTTATTCCATGCTTTAGATTATGAAGTTTTCTTTTCTGAAAAGATCAGATCAAATCTCAGTAATGGGTGGTCATTACTAATATCTAAATAATAAGCACTAGAATTAGGGTCTACTGCTTATAATTCGGTGTCAAAACTCATTACTTTTGTTCGACAAGGTCCTTTTTGTAAGTAGTTGTCCATATTCACTGCATGAAAAAAAACGCACAAAATTTGTGCACCCGCTTACCCGCTGCATTACAAAAGTATATAAAATGAGTAGTTACCAAAATAAGTAGTTATCCGTGTGCTTATACGTAGTTAAAAACTAAGTGGTTACAAGCTGTTAAATAATACGACTTAATTAGTGGTTAAAAAAAAGTATTTACCAAATTTACAATATCTTTATAAATAAATAAGTAGTCGCGCGTAAAACAGGCTGCTTATAAAAACGGCTTCGCCTAACAAAAATAACTAGTACTGACGCCGAATTATAATTAGTAAAAAATTTTAGTTTCATTATATAACCACTTATTTCGTAATGCAAGATTTTGCTGGGAAAACCCCTAAATGTGAAAAAATGTGACATTTTGTTAAATTTCACGAAAATTAGGAATGATTGGACATATTTTAAAACAGTGTTAGATTGACCTCTAAAATACTTTTAATTTTATATCAAATTTGTCTGTTTAGTTTTTATTACTGTGCACAACAAGGCATTTTGTAAACAGGGCAGAACCAAGGCAAGAATTTTTCAAAAAACAAAAATATTTAGATGTCATTGAAATAACATGAAATTTTTATTTGTAAAAAATTATTTGTAGTGACTATTATCAAATGTTGCGGAAAGCAAAATAAATATAATATAACAATAAAAACTTAAAAAAAAATATTGTGAATCTTAAGCTCTTAAGAAGCTCGACGATTCGGAAATTCCATTTTCTAATTTTGATTTTAATTTTTGAGCTTTTATATGAATGCTTCAGTTGCCAAATCGATTAACGTCATAAAGAATGAGTCTCAATGAGAAAATAGCATATGTATATTGCTTTTTCAAAATTCCTTTTAAATTTCTTCATTTAGTAGTGTTACGCCAAATTATAAACGCTTTACAAAGTTATAGTACACAGAAAAAATTTACAAAATTCTGTTTGTAATGTTAAACACCTTTTTTGCATAAACAAACAAAAAATTTTTTAAAAAGGCACCAACAATGGAATTTGTATATACAAATCCCTTTTTGTAACTTTTTTGTAATTTGTTAAAAATAAAATCAATTTTTTTTTAACAATGTGTTTTGTAAATACAATAATTTTTTTTTGTAACTTGTTTGTATTTGTTAAAAATAAAAAAATAAAATTCAACAACGAGTTTGTTATATTAAAACAATTATTCGCTTTATGTTGTCGTATTGACAAAAAAAAAATACTTTTTTGAAATTTTTGTTACAATTTACAAACATTTGAGCAATTGAAAACAAAAAATAAATGATTTGTTTTTTTTTGATTCAAAAAATTCTAAGGCTATTTTTTTGATATTTTTGATACAATTTACAAACATTTAATAAAAAAATTGTTAGATATCTAAGTAAAAAGCCAACAATTTTTTTTAATTACTTAAAATTTTGTGATACTTTTTTCTGTGTAGGTTTATTGAACAAATTTTGTATGAAAAATTTGTTTTATAAACCTCCTATATTTTTAAAAAGTGTTTATGAATTGAGGGTTAATATTTATTATCAGAGAAATTTGTTTTTAATATTATATATTTAGGAGTGAATAAAGATTTTAAAATTAAAGTTTTATAAAATTCAGAACGTGGAATCTTTCCATTTGGTAACTGAAACATCCATATATAAATATATCATAAATTCCAGAAAAGATCACAAAAGACAGCATTGTGTACTTCATGTTTTGTGATTATCACACGAATGCTCTATGGAGCCAAAAAGACAAAACCAGTTTTGTTTCCTTAAAATTCTAAAAGCTCGCTATTTTATTAACGATTTTCATAAAAAAAAATTACAATAAAAAGATTAAAAAATCTGTTTCGGAGGACGTTACTCCCCCTCATCAGTATCCGCGCAAGATCATAACTATAACGGGTTATGACTAAAGTTAGTTTGATTGCCTTTACCACTTTAAATAAATAAAATTTCTAAACAAAGTTATATCCAACTAATGCGATGTGTAAGTAGGCCAGCATTGCTAGTCAACACATACACGTGTATTTGTCTACCCATTAATTGGGGAGACGTTTTTTTACTAACCTTAAAAGTTAGTTCTTCCATTTCCATTTCCATCGGGACACACATTAATTGCATTAAAGGAATTAAATATGCTAAAATCCCAAACGTATTTTACAAATTGTGAAAAATAATCTGTTGGAGGCATGTCCCTATCCGGATTTCATTCTTGCCTAAGGAACTCATCAGGGGACGGAGTTTTTAGAAATTCTGGAAATATTTGTTATGTTAAATTACAAACTCAATGAGAATTTCTTGTTCTCGTCTAGGAGCATTATTAAATATTCAAAATATCAAAGAAAAAACAAAAACAACAAAATTTACCACAATTTGCTTTGTCATCTTCCAATATACTACTCTGTTGTTTTGACAGATCTAGCAATGTAGTGACATCCATTCATGTATAAACGCCAATAGAAAACAATGTTTTCTAAAGTGTCAGTAACATTCAAATTTGCACAAGCACTTGCATATTTGTTCTCCCATTTCCATCGGGACATACAGTTAGTGTTTTTGCCGTGGCACGCAATGTTTAAAATTTATTATTTTGTTGTTCCGAAATAAGAATAAAATTTTGGAAAACCAATACGCACGGTTTTTATTTAATAAAAAATAAAAACATTAAACTAGAGGCTGAAAAATAGCGACTCTCACTAATTTATGATTAAAGTTCGAACAAACATGTTTTGTTTTCTTTGAAAACAAAATAATAAATTTAAAAACTAAAAAAATAATAAATTTTAAAAAATTTGGCACAGCTGAAACAACCTCTCCAAACAACACTTTGTATCCAACTATTGAATGCGAATAAAGCGCATCATAATATTAATTGCTTGTAAAAAAAAGAGAAAAAAAAATCAATTGGATTAAGAGAGGAAGCATTCTAACTGAAAAATAAATTGCTCAAGTATTAGTTAATTCTGGCTCTTCTGATTACAAAACATACATCACATCCTAGACTGAAAAAAAATTCAATTATCCACACACACCGCTATGCCGATCGTGGTGTATCTTGTTAAGAGGTGATACTACGAGTCATAGCCTGTGCAGATGGCTGCCGGTTCGATCCACGGTCATGACAATATACAAAAGTTTTTCATATAAGAGATAAATTAGCAATCAAAAAAAATAATACTTTGATCAATTGACACATAAACTAACCACTGACGAGTCTTTGGCTGAGAAGAATCTGCGGCAGTCTGGTGATTCCCTTGTGTCTGTTAAATTTTTCAATAAAAATGTTTTCTTCTTCCTATAAATCAGCTTTATAAAATATTCTTTAGTAATTAATAATTATAATATTAATTGCGATTGTCCTATGCGACGGCTACAAACAACTAAAAAAAGTGCAATTTGTCTGACTTTAAACACCCATAGTTTCCATAGTTCTCATCGGCTTGTACTAATTCAAAAGGCATTTTAATGGTATAATAGTCTAGATTTGTATTTAATAAGTTTGAATAATAACACTTCGCTCGAATTTGAAGCTTTAACAAACTGCGCACCCTACTGATAAAGCTGAATTTAATGCTGCTAGCCATTTTTCGAAGTTAGCGTCCGTATTCGCGTTTTAAAGTTTTGGTGCTAAATTACCACAAACACGATATTTGTATTCCTTTGGTATAGTGTTGTTAACTTTATTTTAAAATCGGTGAAAACAAAGAAAAATTTGTTCATGTTTATGACACTGTCATAGCAAATCTGATGCCCATTTTTGGATCAGTAAAATGAAAGATTTAAGGAAATTTTATAGGATTTAAAACAATTCACAAATTATATAGATCCTATCCAAACTCACTAAATTTTACTAACCCAGCAAACAAAGATGATCATTAATGACGCAGAAATGAGCTCCAAAAACATAAACATTTTTCCACTTTTTCCTATGAAAGTGGTCCGTCCAAAAGAGCCCCCTGTGCACTCAGAAATGACTCAGAAAAAAGAACGTATAAAATAGAAATTTTTTCATAAATTTAAATAATTTTGGAATCTTCTTTGAGTCCGAAAAATGAACCCTCGTTTTGAGACAGCTCTTTAGATTGTAGAGACAACTTTTTGGATTGTTTTCTGAGGGTTCATATTTTCTACCAAAAAAATAGTGTTTTCAAAAAAACAATAATCATTTCTATGAGCCATTTAAAAATCTTATTTATGAGCGCTCCGAATTTGCTGGCTGGGAAGTATATAATTTGATGAAATGTCGATGTCGCTAATTTTCATTAAAAGTCACGTTCACTTAAAAAAGTGACAAAATTAAACAACAAATATGGTAGAGTTGCATTTTTCGATATGAGAAACTTCTCACATAGTTGTAAAAAACTGGTACTTGTTAGTCTTTCGTAATAAAATACTTTTTATATCAAAATCAGGTGCCATTGTGCAGCTATAAGCAATATGCAGAAAAACGTTTTTTCTTAAAGACGTAAAAGTTCTTAAATCCCAGACGTGGCCGGTTTTATAAATATATGATTTGCATTCAAATGGTACATTGCACAGTGTGTCTAAAAGCACTTTTTTGAGCAAATAACATTTTAGGCCACAATTCTTAACCGATTTTCAAAATCCTTTCTTTTTGTTTTTGAATCTACAAAATTCTGCAGAAATCTGTCACGGCCAATTTTCGAATTTCAATTCCTAAGTAATTTTTTTTGTGAACGTTGGAAAAATCTCATTTTTTTAATTTTTCCTCAGAAAAACCAAACCTGATTATAGATATTTGAATCCTCTACCGGCACCCGAACAAAAGAACATTTTTTTATTTACTTGTGTCCCCTATGACCAAATATATTTTCAAAAGTTAGCATTTTAATTTTCTTTTATCTTCCTTATTTTGTACCATATTCCATTCCATCTTTTGTTTTATATGACAACTTCTACTTTCCTTACTAAAGGCACATTGTCAAATACTTTAAATATTTAAAAATTTTTTTTAAATTTCTTTTCAAAAACAGGTGTAGTATTTTTATCGTAAAATACTTGTATTTATTTCATATATACTGATATGTACCTTAAATTAAAGGTATTTTAATCCTCAATATATTTCCTGACCCAAACATTTCTTTCTATGTTTTTTGCGTAATGGTTTTATTTAAGTATTTGACAATATGACGTTTAATAAGGAAGTAGTAGTCAGAGACTATTAATTATAGAGATAGGAAATCAAAACTTACACTACTCACCGGTAGGGGGCGCTGAAATTTAGTATCACCTGAGCAACTATTTAGTATCACTTTAGTATCAGCTGAGCCTATATTTAGAAACTCAAAAATTGCTGAAAACTGCGCAAAATAAGAAAAAATCAAGCTCAAAATATGTTTAAGTAATAAAATTTGAGAATTCCTTTTTTTGATTCGCTTTTTTGTTTGTTATTATTTCAATTTAAATAAAAAAAGAAAATTGTCAATTTTTTTAAAAAAGTGCCATCTGGTGATAACGATGTCGTTATAACTTTTGTTTTTGGTGATGCCATACCCCTGGTAGTAGTTGTCATACTAAAAAAAGATATATTTAGAAATTGAAATTAAAAAATTGGCAGTGATATATATATATATATATTTTTTTTTTTTTTTTTTTTTTTTTTTGTTAAGAGAAGCAACACTCAGGAAATGTTTCCTATTAATTAACGTGTGGCTTCCTTTGGAAAGGTGGTGAAAGACGAAGGGCTTCAAATATGGCAACAATGTAATTGCGCCAGATGTTGAATTTTAGAACAGTTGTTGCGCGCCATCTGATGGCAAAAAATTGTAGATGCAAAATTTTGTAAATTCAAATAAAAAAAAATTGTGGCCTGAAATATTATTTGTTCAAAAAAAGTGCTTTTGAACAGCACAGTCTCAGAAATTGAAAAAATACCAAAATAAATCACGGTTTCAAATTTGTTTTTTATAACCATTAAGTATAAAAAGGGAATTAAATGCGATAAAATCCAATAACTTATATAAGAAATTGTAAAAAATAATCTGTTGAAGGCGAGTCCCTACCCAATAAGCACATAGGTTTTAAAAATTCAAGTGCTTTAAATTTTGCTTGAAGTAAAGTATATTTCAAATTCTAACACTTGTTATTTTAACAAAAATATTTCAAACTTGAATTTTTGTTTCCCTTTTGCTGGAGTATGCTATTGAAATAAAATGTAATAAAAGTTGAATTCAAGCCTTGAAACTGGAAAACAGGGCTGGAATTGAACTTGATTTCAACTTGAATTCCAGTGAAAATGTTTATAGGGTAGCTAGGTTTTGTTATTGCCTAAGGAAATCGTCAGGGGACAACGTTTATTGTTTATTTTTAAAAAAGAAAAGTAGACGTACATTTTAAAATCGCCAGCTAGGTTTTGTTCTTGCCTAAGGAAATCGTCAGGGGACAACGTTTATTGTTTATTTTTAAAAAAGAAAAGTAGAAGAACATTTTAAAATCGCCTTACACCTGGGACTTAATTTTTAGGTAAAAAAAAATATCTCGAAAATAGGTCTGCCCGTTAAGCGCCCGCACTGTGGCACCCGATTTTCCATATGATGTTTCGATAAAAAGCAATTCTAATTTTAAAGTGAAATTTACTACCAAAAAAAATGGAAACACTACTTTCTATATTGTAGTATTACAATTTAGCCCTACTTCTGTACTTTATTCACAGAAAATTGTCAAAGAACCGATTTGGTTATATTTTAACCCCTCAATTCATAAATGCTTTGTAAAGTTAGAGCAGGTTTACAAAACGTCATTTTCATACAAAATTTGTTCAATAAACCTCCTATAATTTTACAAAGCGTTTATGAATTTAGGGGTATATATTTGTCTTATATACCTTTAGGGTTCTAATGTATGTATGTAGCACTTATTTATTTAAGTTCATTCGTTCAAAATGTTCATTTTGGAAACTATTTTTGTAATTACTAGTTAGTTAGTTAATTGTTCTTTATTTTCAATTTAGTAAATCTACAATATACATAGAAAAATATAAATTACAATTTATGTTTATATTTAAAAATTTAAGACTCATTGGAAATAAGAACATATAAGACTATGACAAAATGTCGTCAGTCTACATATAGTATTTGAAAATAAATTTGAATTATAAATATATTGAGTATTTTAGCTTTTTAATAATTAAATTAATTTATTAGCTCCTTTCTATATTCTATAGCTTCTATAATGTAACGAATTAAATTTTTCCAATTAAAATTTACATTGTTACATTGAGTTGTTCTTCTGTTAATGAAATTTTTCCGAAATATTTAAACCGTATGTGTCGAAGAATAGGACAAATGCCAACAAAATGAAGGAGGGTTTCCGGCTGTGTAAGTTAATTACTACACTGAGAGGATTATCTGCATGATATTAATGAATTTTTGCATTAAACGAATGAAAATTCACTGAAACTTGTCCATCGAAACTTTTCATTGAATTAATGGAATTTTTCATAAAATGTTGTGAAAAATTTAATTTTATTTACCAAAAGTTTCATACACTCAATGAAAAAGTTTCATTAAAACTAGATTTATAAAATACATGGAGCTTTTCATCAAATTTTATAAATTTTTCATTTACTTTGTGAAAAAAAAATAGGATGAAGAGAGGAAACATTCTAATTGAAAAATAAATTGCTCAAGTATTGGTTAATTCTGGCTCTTCTGATTACAAAACATACATTGCATAGGCTGCGATTGAAAAAACTTCAACTAGACATACTCAGCGCTATGCCGACCGTGGTGTATCTTGTTAAGAGGTGATGCTAAGAGTCATAGCCTGTGCAGAGGGCTGCCGGTTCGATCCCCCGTCATGGCAATACACAAAAAGTTTTTCATATAGAGACAAATTAACAATTAAAAATTACTTTGAGCAAGTGACACATAAACTTACCAGTGACGAGGCTTTGGGTTAGACGAAACTGCGGCAGTCTGGTGATTCCCTTGTGTATTTTAGATTTTTGAACAAAAATATTTTCTTCTTAAGGAGGGACATGGCATTCGCGGCAGGGAAACAGACCTTTTTTCAAAAATTTATAAATCAGTCAAAACCAAACATTTTTCCAAAAATTTTATTATTGTAGAGAATTGAACAAATTACAAGAAAAAAAATTCAAAAAAATATATTTTCACTCCAACATGGTTTTATAGAGCTCCAAACTGGCGGCAGAGAAAAAACGGGGCCTCGTGGTTGCAGCGCTGGGAGTCGTAAAAATTGTCCGATCTGGAAAAACAATGACTTTTTTAAATCTTAACAAAATTGGTTATAGTGAGACAAGAGCTTTTTTTTTAATTTTATTTAATTTTTGGTGATGTTCCAAATTTGAAAGTGTGTTTTTTCTAAAAAAATATTGACTTTAAAAATTCATAAAAAATCGAAAAAAAATTTAAAAAAAAGCTCGTCTCATACGATAGCGAACCAAGTTTAAAAAAATGTAAAAAAAAAAAAAAATTTCGTCAAAATATGAACCCGATAGTGCCGCAACCAGTACGAAAAACATGGTTTCGAGATAAACGCGTTCAAAGTTTGTTTATATACCAGCTGCCGTACGTAAAATTAAGAATGCGCTCTCACTAATCTGGCTGTAACTTTTGGACCCGTAGGAATTTCTACATGAAATTTTCTTAGAATCTTAAGAATATTTACTAAAATACAAAATTATAAAAAAAGTCGATTTCAAAAAACGGCCAATGTCATGTCCCCCCTTAATTCTAATATTAATTACGACTGTCCTGTGCGACGGTTACAAAGCACTTAAATAATAAAATAAAACTTCATTAGTTTACTGAAAAATTGCATTAAAACACTTTCAGATAAATTCTCTCTGTGTAGTAAAAAAAACTAATGCTTTTTAGATATAGTTGTACCACTGGGTAATGTGGGGTTTCAAATTACACACAGAAATAATTAACAAAATTGTAATTAAATTGTTAAAAAAAATGTCTCATACCGCACTGATATGATGATATTAATTTGCATAAAACTACTGAAACCCGTCCATTGAAAGTTTTCATTGAATTAATGGAATTTTTCATAAAATTTTGGGAAAAATTTCATATTATTTATCAAAAGTTTCGTGAACTCAATAAAAAGTTTCAATAAATCTAGATTCATAAAATCTTTGAAGCTTTTTCATCAAATTTAAGAAATTTTTCATTTACTTTGTGAAGAAGACTTCATTAGTTGACTCAAAATTTTCACTAAAATTTTTCACAGTAGACGCTCACTAATTTGAACCATTTCATTTTGAGGTAATACAAATTACCGAAATATTCAAATTTCTGGACTTTTGTTAATAAAAAAAATTTGAGTGAACCAGAGTGTAGAAACTACATTAAAACTGGCTTTTATTTTAATTTTATTTAAAAAGAAAAAATGATAACAAAACATAATAATTCAGTCAATAACACATGCACTTTGAAAATTAAAAAATAATAGCAATTAAGTTATAATTTAAGAAATTATTATAAAAAAAACCTGTGAATTACTAAGTTCACAAATATTATTTTTTTAACATATAATCAGTAATATTTGTTTTTTGTTTAATTAAATCCGACGTAACGATATCGTTACGGAGCACTATTGCCAGAACAGCGATTTTCTCGTCAGATCTATTTTGGACCTAGCGGGAAAAATTGTCTAGTAGCTATTAGCCAAAAATCTAGCAATTTTTTATCAGCCGTAATATAATTTTTAAAAACCAGTTTAATATCGAAAAATATCATAAAATTCACATATTGATATTCCGTAATAGGGTCGGCCAGAATATTGGTGAAGTGCTTAGTGGAAAGCAATTCACCGTTAGTGCACCATTTTATTATACTAATAACGTCTTAAGTGGATGTAGAATTAGAAACTGTTGGGACGACTTCAACAACATCGTCTTCATTGCTATTTGAGGACTCATCATCGCTACTGTGTTCATGTGTAGATCCGCGTACAAACGTATCTGCATTTTTCGATGTTTTCTACACAGATGCAGTTGTTCGGATTAATTTCTTCTAAAAGAGTTTGACTCGGTTCGAGAACATTATAACAGTCCTGATTTATTTATTCGTATCAGTTTATATTGATCATATTCGTCAGAGTTCCAATTTAACAACTTCGACTAAGAATTTTTCATCAGTCTTTCCGGCATCTTATTCCAAGCTTGTTTCTGTAAACTTATTGCATCACAGATTGAATTGGATTTTAAGCGATTATTCATTTCACATCCTTCAGCAATTAATTGAGCAAGTAACTTACTTCTTCAAATAAGTTTGGTCAGTAGAGCGTACCACCTTACAGGCAAAAAAAAAGTGCGCCGTACACCCTCCAATATGAAGTATTTTTGCAAAGAGGTTTAAAACAATTTTTAACCCCATTTTACATTTTTCGTTATATCTTTGGTATTTACAGTCGGATCTTAAAGTATGATACATCGATGTTTTTCTCTCGACGAGACCAGTGTTTTGCTCTAACGACATTTTGACCTCAAGTATCCCGTTCTAGTAGTTACCCACCAGATCTCAGTTGCTACTACCCAAATGTACTACCCTAATGTCAGAAAATTAAAGGTCGCAAAAAATCATTAAACTTTTGCTAAGGAAGTTTTTCGCTAAACCCAGTAGAAATTTTTTTTATATATTGGGTGCCGAACGTAGGGGTCGCCTTTTTAAATTTTTTTTAATTGGATTTTTACTATATAGCAAAGCTCTGGTCTCCTCGAGGCAAAAAAATTGATATATCACACTTTAAAATCCGATTTTAAATGCCAAAGCTATAACAAAAAATTAAAAAAGGCGACCCCTACGGTCGGCAAAAAAAAAAAAATTTTTTTTTGAAATCGCCTTCCAAAAATACATCATATTGGAGGGTGTACGGCGAACTTTTTTTTGAGGTACGGTCTATTGGTCAGCTTTCTAGGATATTGATCCATTATTTGCGAAACTGCTATCACATTTGTTGAAAACAAATATGGAAATATGTTTCCATCGTCGCTTTGCAGTTTCTCAAATGGTGCATGAGCGGAGGAGTTATCAGTAGGCAAAAGGGACTTCGGCGTCAAATTATTTGCTTCAGAAAAACGGAAGATCTATTAATTGAAAAATATATTTTAAAGTTATTAATAAATATTTTATGAAACCAATTATGAAAGATCCGAGATGTCATACAAACATTTTTAGAAAAGTCGTAATGAAGTGTGTTATTAAATCTTTTAAAACACCTTGGATTTTTAGCTTTTCCAATAACCAATGGCACTAATTTTTGAGAGCCATCAGAATTTGCCCCCAAGTAGGATTAAAAATCGTTCTTTTTTGATTTTGTATCCAGCGCATTTTTCG
The DNA here is from genome assembly GCA_949987735.1 of Leucophora obtusa. Classification (NCBI taxonomy): domain Eukaryota; kingdom Metazoa; phylum Arthropoda; class Insecta; order Diptera; family Anthomyiidae; genus Leucophora; species Leucophora obtusa. The sequence continues at coordinate 138,065,585 of OX465299.1, forward strand.
AAAACAGAAACATGTGTTTTATCTGGTGGGCAACTGAAAAATAATTCGGTTTCGTCGATATATTTGCGATTTCATTAGTCCCATCTCTGCAACCTTTGCATGAAATCTATGAATAAACGAAGTGACCGAACATCAGTAGATAGAATATCGCTGCCAGAATACCGTGACACTATTTAAATTTGGAAACCATCACTTGCTCCAAATGAATTGTCAGCTTTATCTGGATATTCTTCACTAAAAATTATTTTAGCTTTATCCTTTAATATTCCTCCAGTCAATGTAGACTTCTTTTTATGTTGGTTCAAAAACCACTCATAAATACGACTTTCCATTTTCGGATATTCAGCGCTATGCAAAGATTTATTTGTTGAGCCCTGATATGTGTTGGAAACATCGTTTCATATTGTTGTTCTATTTTATTTGATATAGCTGTTGGAAGAATTAGTCACATTGAATTCTAAGGCTAAACGATTTACTTGAACGCCTTTGTCAAGATTTTCCAATATTTTAAATTGGGTTTCAAAAGATAAAGTATGTGTTTTACGTTTATTTGACATTTTTAATTAGATACTTTCACTTTTCAATCCAGACTGCCAAAATATGAACATGCATATCAAATTTCACAAACGGCCAAAAAATGCACAAATAGACAAAAGAAAAACAAGGAGTAAGATACATAACTTCGTGATTCTCTTTCTATTTTTACTTCTTTTAAGCACCATAAAAACAAATATGAAATTCTCAAGTGCTCACAACCAAAAAAAAAAAAAAACGCTCGATTTCAGAACGTCCCATGTTTTAAAAACACAATTTCTAATTTCTGGAAATTCGAATTACTGAGGGTGATTTATAACTCAAACCCATTACAATGCTCTATAGAAAACAAATATTCTTCGGTCACTTGAAGTATTCACTTTTTTTTTCATTTACATATAAAGTATTTATTCGGATATAAATATTTTATAAACTAGGGCTTGTGCAGTTTGATAAAACCCGAAGAAATACAAAAAACTAAAAGTGGGTCCATTTCTGACAACATTTTGAAACTTCTAATTATGAAATTGGGAGCTAAAAGAACAAAGCATGTATCCCTTATAAGACCTCTTGAAAAGCTAAATACAAAATATAAAAGAGATATCAAAATTTATAAAAATTTTCACAGAGTTCTGTTTATTAAAATTATCAAGATTGAACTTTTTTCTCTAATATTTCGTTGCAGGACCATGGTGAGTTACTTAAACAATAGTAGTGTCTGTGTGTGTGTGTGTGTGTGCACCATAGAAAGACAGTGTTGTGAAGTAAATTAATAGAAAATCCAGTAATAAAACAACAGCAAATTATCACAGCAGGAATGCTGGTAGTAATAAGTAGAATTTTTGTTATATAAATGGCATAGTTGTCACAATATCGGCAACAATGTTGTATTTTTTTACTATTGTTGCTTAGCAAACAAATATCGTTAGTTGTTTCTATATGTTAACCCTCTAACTGCCTTACGCTGATTCGCAATGAAATTTATATCATATGTTAGGCACAAAAAATAAACTAAAAATGTTGCTATGAAATTTTGTTGCTTACTTTAAACGCTATGGGCCAAAATAGGTTTAGAGTGAATCACAAAAACTAATGCATTCAATGAGTAGATTAATTTGTAAATTATTGCGCTATCAAGATGTACATAACTACAATCCAAAAATTTCCATGCAAGTATATAGGTAACCACATATTTTTAAGAATATTAACATTTCTTTAAAGACACATTTAAAAAAAGATTTAAAATAAAATATTCTTCATGTCAAACAATTTATTGTATTCCTACTTATGTATACAGTGTAATCAAAGATTAAATTGAAAGAAATAAACTGAATAAATGTATTTTTTCATTTCATAATTTTTTTTTAACTCCGTTTATGTTTAAATTCATTTATTTATTGCTTCATTAAAATGCGACCTTTAACCGTTTACTTACGCGATTGCATAAAGAAAACTGTTGTGAATAAAATAAAAGCAAATGCAAACATGAAAAATCGAATAAAATAAAACCCCGAAGAAAAACAGTTTAACTTGTCCAAGAGTAAAAAAAAACTCACTCACATACTTTTCAACAACATTTATGTAAATGATTTTTAAAAATAATAAGATACTTGACCTCAAGGATACAACATGGTATAAAATTCAATACACTGATAAAATACACTGATAAAGTTTTAAAAAAAACTTTAAAATATCTTACATAAATGTTAATGGAAGGCTTCTTAAATTTCTTTAACCACATTCCGATCAAAGTTTTAGCAAAAATTCACAGAAAATTCTTTCAGTGTATGTTCTACTTTAGATCTTCTTTAGTAAAATTGTTAAAAAAATAAATGAATAAGAAAACGAGCGTTGAAAACAAACAAATTTTTTTTTCATTCATTTATCTTTTTTATAAATAAAATATTTTTATCCTTTTTATGTATTTTTCCTTAAATAAACTTATGGCAGTTTATATCGGTTATATTTAATTTTCTGATATTTCGATTTTCATATACAATAGAGTTATTTTCGAAGGTGTACAATTTAAATAGTTTTAAATTGTTTATATAAAAAAGTTAAAAGAATATTTTTAATTAATTTAATTTTCCCAAAAAATTAATTAGGACTATGAGTTGGGTTGGATTAGTGAATGGTTTTATATACAACTTATTGGAATTAATTCTTTTAAATTGGTGTTTTTCTTATAAGTTAACAGCCTGATTAAGACATGGAAAACTTTGTTTTTAAACTAATCGAAAGTATTTTTCCACAAATAGATATCACTAAAATTGGGGAACTAAATTTCGCATAACAATATATTAGTATAGGTGTTCTCGCAGTATTTTTTTCAACTGCGTTAATTCTGTTGCTGCAATATCGTTTAACTAAGAACGAAATTGTTCTAAAATTTTCCTTAAGTCAGTTATTTTCGACCAAAATTTCTAACTTATGAAATATTTAAGACAGACATCATTCTTAACTAATTCTGATTATTAAAACTGTAGCCTATTCTTCGTATACTTATTCCTTAACTCATATCAAAATTTAATTTAAATTGAGTTGGTTCATTTTGAATACTATTCTTAACCCTAATGTTTTTTCGCTCATAACAAATTCAATCACAACTTTTGAACCGCCAGACCGATTTTGATTACTTTTAACTCAAAGCTTCTTGGTAGAGCTCAAAATTAAACGGAAACAAATTAAAAAATCGTATGATCTGGGATCCTTGGGGCAATAATTTTAAAATTCAAATATCTTTTTTAAGAGCCAACCTAGAAAAATGGCTATCACCTCTATATTCAGTGTAACCGAATATGTTTTAACCACTCGGTACCCCCTGGCCGAAAAATTGTCTCCGATTCGTGCACAGTGTAATTATCTACGTTGAAAGTTAACGTATGCCCAGCAAACAATTGGAAGATATCTTCCAAGAAGATAATAAAGCGATATCTTCTATTATTCATTTGAATAAAAATAATCAAGTAGTATAGCGCCCTATGCTCCAGTGGGAGTTAGAGGAATATATATGGGTGATATCAAAAAATGTGATAAAAACCGTGTAACCACCGAATTTCTAATGCATGGATTACATTTGAGTTACATATTTCGATATATATCAGCGCATTGTCACCTGTTTTACAAAATTTATAACTATCTGACCAATTTTTGGTTAATACATAAAATTTGTGACCAATTTTATAGGCCAAATGTAAACTCCGTAACAAGTAACTCATAAGGTTTTTTAACTCTAATAGCTTATATTTTAATAACCAATAATGCTAAACACTAACTGTAAGAATTTTTATGAAGAGGAAAAGTGTCGTTTTTAATAAAAATTAATACATTTTACAAACTTTTTCGTATATCTTAGCTATCACGACTTCAACTCTGTAACGATTTTTAGTCTTAATTTTTGATAAAAATGCATATACCAGAATTTTGGAGTTATCTATTATTTATATTCCGAAAAGTATAATGTTATTTATACTCAAATGATCGTTGGACTGTAAGTAATCATCCAGTATAACAGACTTGAAGCTTTTCTGCAGCATGTAACATTCTCGAGATGAAAAAGGATGTCTTTAATAAGATTTGAAAAAATGTTGTAAACTCCGTTCCTAATTTTTACACCAAACTATTTAACGAGTAAGAAAAACAATGTCATATTTGGATTCACCTTGTAGGCATCATGCGATTTTGTTTCGGAAAAAAAATTCTAACAAAGCGTTTCTGAAAGAAAACGAAAAAGTAACCAAATGTAAACTCCGTAACCACAATTGGTTTTATTAGATTTCATTCAAATAAATGCAGATAAATGTTTAAAATATTTTAAAATAACTATAAACAGAGGTGATTCAACTAATATTTATGTGTCAAAAGACGATTCAACTAATAATTTTGCGTCAAATCAAAAAAAGTTATCAGTTTTTTACCCTAAGCTGCTGAAGCGAAAAACGATTGATTTTGCATTTCATTGGTTTTGAGTAGATATTTCGAGTCATTACTGACATTAGTTTGACAAATTAAATTTGTTTCACACAATTTAAGAATTTTTTTATCGCGAAATGTTATGTTTTTAATATATTATTTTGTAACTGCGCAACCGCTATTTGGATTTTAAAAAATTTCATATTTTTGAAAAGCATTTAAAAGGACCAAAAATACAAAATTAAAAAAAATTTATTTTCGCGGTATGAATTGTATTTTTATTCGCGAAACCGCCAATTTGATAAACACAAATTATATATCATTGGAAAGCAAGTTGAAAACCCAAATACGAAGAACTAATAAATTGAAGAAAATTCGGACGCAATTTTTTTTGTTATACATATCTTTTGCTTGCAGAAATGTAAACTCCGTTACAACAAAAAAAATTAAAATTGTGCAAAAAAAGTTATTGCGACAACTTGTAGAAGAGATTTTTTGCAATTAGGTTTATAATGACTAAACTTACTGATTCCATTAAGAAAAAACCGAAATATTAACACTTTTTGCTTCTCACAAATTTGGCTCAAAAATTTATCACATTTTTTTGATTTCTTCCATATATAAGTAGTATTTTGAAATTGTCTTCTTTTTATCATTTGGAAGATATTTTGGAAAAACCAATTCCAAAATTTTGTTTTTTGTCATAATTTTCTTATGATAATATTGCGGCAATATCACCTTTTTATCATCTGGAAGATAAACACAATTCGTTTAAAATTTTTGAAAATGTTGAAAAAAAAATAATACAAAATTTGCACAAAAAACAATTATAAGAAATATAGGAAACAAATTCGTTGAAAAATGAGGATTTAGTGCGCGGAAAAAACTGGGTATGATGGCAACAAGATAACTAATGTTTTTGTTAATGGATTATGTATGCAGATATTGTTTTTTAGAGTTAAATTAAATAACGAAAAATATAAATCGTTTAGTTTGTTTCGAGGAGTTAATATAGCGATACCACCTGTTTATCTTCCAGGTGATAAATTACCGATATCGCCGATTTATCATTCAGAAGTATCGCTTTCGTATTGCTTGGGAGTATTGCTATAGAGAAGACATTTACTCCCGAAAGGGGGATCTTTCGCAAGAAGAATATGATTATTGCCGCAATAAAGTTTTTCTTCCAGGCGTTACGATTGCGAAACATTTTCGTATTGTAATGTTTGCAGGGTATACGAATATATACAATATATTAAAGCAATTGAAAATAATTTAAAAAAAAGGACTACCCACTTTTCGTTTAAAACAATTGTGTTTTGTTTAATTTTTAATTGTTAATTAATTAACTGGCAAAATCGGTAAAAATAATAGATTTCTCGTTTATTTTAAAGTTAATTTTATTATAACGACTGCTTGTTTTTAACAGAAAATTTTGACTGAATATTTTAACTTATACCGAAAGTCCGTATTTTATGTATTTTGTTTATTGAATGACTGTTAAAAAAAAAGAAAAAATTTGTTTCTTTGCAATTTAACTACTTATTTAATTGAAACAACTTTACTGATTTATTTTTTAAACAACTATTGAACTTTTGCGGTAAAATTATTGCGAGTGTAGCTTAGTCTTCGTCGAAAATTATTTTTATGGACTTTGACTTTTTTATAAGTTAACGGACATTATTAAGCCGAAAAATCAGCTAATAATGTGCGTCCGTCTCTTCATGTAAAAAAATCCTTTGTAATCAAAATACAGGTCGCAATTCTGAAGATAATTCGACAAAGTTGGCTGCGTAAGTAATAATCTATATGTTTTGACCTAGCAGCCATGAAAACCTACTATTCTATATAATTTTATTCATTAATCTGAATTGAATTCTGAAGGCGGAAAAGTGTGAAAAATTACAAAATTTTGTTTCTTTTCCGTATTTTTGTATTTCTTGGTCCGTGAAGCGAGTTCCGGGGACCTAGTTCCATGGAATTAGTTTTGGTGCCATGAGTTGCAGAATTAATGTGGCTGGCAACCGATTGTAAAAATATCTTCTATTTTCAAAAATTGTAACAAATTTCTAAAACTATAAATATTCACAAAATCATAAAAGCCGTTACATTTCGTAAGCTAAATAATATTATGTATTGCTTCCAAATTTTCCGTTACAGTGAGGTTACGTGATCAAGATTTTGCTTTCAAGTTGATAACACATACTGCTTGTCAAATTCAGTTGAACTTGAAGCTATGACGTAGGCTGCATGCAACTTGATAGTCAATTTTGCTTTCAAGATGCCGTCGTCAATGAAAGAACTAAAAATGCTCGCCTCTGTGGGCTGTTTCCGCACTGTAGGCTGTTTAAAAAGACTTTATTTTTTTCTTCACATATTCCACAGACATTTTAATGTCAGCAGAAATTTATTTTTTATTTATTTTTATTTTTAAATCATTTCGTCGATATTCACATTCCATATTTTATCAATCGTGTTTTATTGAGGCACAATATTTGTAAAAAGAAAAATAAATTTACAAGAAATTGATCAGCTGTTTAAAACTTGACCGTCAAGTTTTCCCAAAACTTGAAAGCAAAAATTGATATCAAGTTGCTGTTCAATTTTTAAAATGTGAGTGTGTTAGTAAAAAAATGTGAGTGTATTGAAACTTGAAAGCCAAAAATTGATCGTGTAACCCCTATGTTAGTATATTTTTACAGTTTTTTTAGAACAACATCAACATAATCACTTAATTATTGCTTTAAAAGCATTGTTGCTATAAAAGTCAACCTGAAAAGTGATTTGGACACAGTTTGTTTCCAAACAGATTCGAATCCTGGTGGAACCAATATTTATAATGAAAGTTTTTTTTTATATCAACAATTACACTGCATGACAAAATCTTGACTTTTAAAAATTAATAGAGCTCTGATCATTAATTCTATATATTTCGGACATGCTGATTACAATGGCGTTTTTATACCCTACACTACTATGTGTTCATTATACCCTACACCACTATATGGTCAGGGTATTATAAGTTTGTGCTGATGTTTGTAACCCCAAAAAATATTGGTCCTAGACCCACCTTATAGTATACCGATCGGCTTAGAATTTTTTTTTATTTCGATTTAACGATGTCCGTCTGTCCGTCCGTCTGTCTGTCTGTCTGGAACTTGGTACACCGACTTATGTCGGCCCAAGGACGACGCCTATTGATTTTGGTTAAAATCGGTCTATGTTTAGACCTAGTGCCCATATAAGGGTCCTACCAAAATTATACTGTTTATACGCTGCAGGTCGCAAATATTAAGATATTTTGATGAAATTTGGTACACCGACCTATGTCAGCCCAAGGATGAAGCCTATTGATTTTGGTTAACACCGGTCCATGTTTAGACCCAGTGCCCATATAAGGGTCCCCCAAAATTATATTGTTTATACGCTGCAGGTCGCAAATATTAAGATATTTTAATGAAATTTGGTACACAGACCTACATTGGCCCAATAACGCAGCCTATTGATTTTGGTGAACATCGGTCCATTTTTAGACCTAGTGCCTTCCAAAATTATACTGTTTATACGCTGCAGGTCGCAAATATTAAGATATTTTGATGAAATTTGGTACACCGACCTATGTCAGCCCAAGGATGAAGCCTATTTGGTTAACACCGGTCCATGTTTAGACCTAGTGCCCATATAAGGGTCCCCCAAAATTATATTGTTTATACGCTGCGGGTCGCAAATATTAAGATATTTTGATGAAATTTGGTACACAGACCTATGTTGGCCCAAGGACGAAGCCTATTGATTTGGGTGAACATCGGTCCATGTTTAGACCTAGTGCCCATATAAGGGTCCCCACAAAATTAGCTTGGTTACAAACTGCAGGTCGCAAATATTAAGATATTTTAATGAAATTTGGTGCGCTGACTCACATTATAGAAAATTTTGACACAAGCCCCATTTTAACCCATTCGAATTTCGGATGCAAACATTAGTTGGCTTTTTACCAGACTGGTGTAAGGTATTGTATAGTCGGCATGCCCGACTTTAACCTTTTTACTCGTTTATTTTTCGATCAATGGTAGAGATTTTTCGCTAAATGTCTTTAAAGTTTGGCGGTTGTCCATTCAGTTTTTTATATAAAAAAAATGTTCAAATTCAATTAACCCTGCTGTTAGGTTAGGACCATTTTTGTCCATTTTGTTTTACTTCTCTCTTTAACTTTGCAACGGTACAATATATTGACTTCAAATTTTAGCTCATGTGATTTTTTTCTGAATTAATGTTTTTATCAAAATAAATAAGTGTCTAACATAAAATGGAAGGGAGAAAAATAAACAGTTACAAATCTTATGTTAAGGACCATTTTGGTCCATTTTTTACTTTTCATTCACATATTCGCATAACAGGATGAGCAAATTATTTTGCGGTTTAGTTTACAAATAAATTTGCTGCAGACAACACATTTACTTTCACATTTGGATTTGCAGCAACGTTCCACGTTTTCTAGAGGGTAGGTTTCTTGTATCACTTCCAGAAGTTACGGAACCTGAGGAAGATGCTCTTACCTCAGCCAATAGCTTCGATGAAAATTTTTCGTTTGGTATATTAGATGTGTTCTTTGGCCAAAGAAAGCGCCAATTGTCGTAAAAATTCGGGTCTCCAACGATTTGGATCACTTGGTGCCACGAAACATCAATTTCAGAAAAAATTATAAAAGCATTCAATGCGGATATAACGATAATTTTTTCAAATACAACATTCGGTCATCGATTTTTCTTCCATTTAGGAATATAGTAACCAATCATTTGGTCGGCGTTATCTACGCCTTCTAAAAGAGAAGACAATTAATGGACTAATAAATAATGGCAAAACAATTGCAAACCTTTTGTCGAATTATAGAAAGATACAATCTCAGGCTTCTTTTTCAGTGCATAGACATCGATTTCATGCACCTTATCAAAACAGTTCCTTTATGTCTATGGCCAATGCAAAAAACGAATGTAAATTTGTAAATTTTCTTTCTAAAAGTTTTTTTTGCCAAATCGAAAAATAAAAAGAAATGATCGGTCGTGATAAAATATTTTGACCTTTTAAACCTTTAGTTAAATCCAATATGACACGCTTTCTAAGGCTGCCATACATAGCCTAATTTAGAGTCGCCATGTGTTGAGATAATATTCTCAGCAGTAGTTGCAATGGGACAGGATAATAGAGTTGCACTCCATTGCATATTATTTTTTTCAATATACAATGGATCCACAGTGCCAGCTGCGGGCACATTTTTTCATTTTCTGTATCAGAATCACTTGTTTCTGTATTTTCGTATTAGATATTTTCATCGAAATTGAAATATCTGAGTCACTTTCGTTTAGAGTTTTAGCAATAGCATTAGAGTCCAAATTAAGCCGATTTTCCATTTTATCAAAAAACAAAGAAAACACAAGCTGAACTGAAACTGAAGTGAAACTAATGCGAATAGTTGATATATGACTAAATGAAACTAGGTAAATCACAAAAATAACACAAATAACTGAATAGCAGCAGTAATATGTATAAATTACTGATTTGATGGTACAACCAAATAAAATTAGGAGCACCCCAAATATAATTTTGAGTTTTGTAACAGTTTTGCAATTAGTTTTCAAATAAAATTGTTATGACAAGTACTATAGTAACAAACATTCAACGTTTAATGAATACCCAGCCAACAATTTCGGAGCGCTCACAAATAAGATTTTTAAATGGCTCATAGAAATGATTATTGTTTTTTTGAAAACACTCTTTTTTTTGGTAGAAAATATGAACCCTCAAAAAACAATCCAAAAAGTTGTCTCTACAATCTAAAAAGCTGTATCAAAATGAGGGTTCATTTTTCCGTCTCAAAGAAAATTCCAAAATTAATTAAATTTATGAGGAAAATTTCGATTTTATACGTTCTTTTTTCTGAGTCATTTCTGAGTACACAGGGGGCTCTTTTGGACGGACCACTTTCATAGGAAAAAGTGGAAAAATGCTTATGTTTTTGGAGCTCATTTCTGAGCCATTAGAGTTAGTATTGCGTTCTCGAAATACTAAATGGAAATAGCTATAAAAATTGGGTTTATTGTCTTTTTTTCTGAAAAATTAGGTATGGACCAAAATGGTCCATCAACCTAAAATTCGTAAGTAGTTTTTAATCTAACAGCAGGGTTAATATGAATTTTTTTGTGTTAAAATGTAAGCACAGGTGCTGTGGCCATATTTACGATATAAATGCGATGTGATAATCTTGATATTTAAACCACTACTTAGTATAATATGGAGTCACCTCTAAAAACTGTTCTTTCAAAAATTTCAAGCGTAAAAGTTTCCATTTGCAAAAGTTATCGCAATAAATACATTTTTTACTAAAGTTAGTATCGCACTAAAGACACTTTAGTGTCTTAGAATGACTTTAGTACGATACTAACCTTAGTAAAAAATGTATTTATTGTCATAACTTTGCAAATGGAAACTTTTTCGCTTGAAATTTTGCAAGAACAGTTTTAAGAGGTGACCCCATATTATATTAAAAGTTGGACTTTGGGAACATCTTAGAAAGCTATGCTGCCATATACAATTTTTGAAAAGTCGCGATTTTAACGTATAGGCCGCTATAGTTATTTCGCTGAAATAGCAAAAAATCGTAAAAACCTATATAAAACGCTAAGTAGTAATTTAAATATCAAGAATAGCACATCGAATTTATATTGTAAATATGGCCACATGTCCTGTGCCTACATTTTAACGCAAAAAAGTTCATAAGTATTAATTGAATTTGAAAAATTTTTTATATAAAAAACTGAAATGAGAACCGCCAAACTTTAAAGACATTAAGGGAAAAATCTGTACCATTGATCAAAAAATAAAGAACGCCATTGTAATCAGCATGTCCGAGATATATAGAACTGATGGTCAGATCTTCATTAATTTTTTGAGTGTCATGCAGTGTTATTTTTAATTTTTGCATTAAAAATACAAAACTTGATTTTTCGGACTTTCTATATATAATATTCTAACTAAATGTTTTTTTTTTATATTTATAAAGAATTTTTCTAAATTCAAAATAATTTTTTTTTTAATTTTCAATTTTAAAAATAAACAAATAGGATTGATAAAAATTGGTTTGTGCACTTATTGGAAATTTACCGAAATAAATATTGAATTTCAGTGAATCTTTTGCAGTTTTTTAATTAGTACTTTTATTGATATCTCGCATTAAAAAAGTGCTGTTTTTGTGTTAGTCAACATTCGCATCCAAGAATACCTCGGCGGTAGATGCCTAAACTAGCAATCTTGAGGTCGCAAGACCGCTACCTGATGGCAGCAAAAATGTTTTTCCTTTTGTTGTTTATTTGTAAATAGATATCACCACATTACTAGATCTGTCAAAATAATGGAGTAGTAGTTTGGAAGATGACAAAGCAAATTGTTGTTAATTTTTCGTTGATATTTAAAATGTTGTGCTGCTTTTCACAATTTGCAAAGTAAGTTTTGGAATTTTAGAACATTTAGTTCATTTAATAAAAAAAAGTAAATATTATTTTTTTGGTAATTAATTTTTAAATTTCAATTGACTATATGTATTTAATTTTATTTCAGCTAGTGTTATTAAAGCATAATTTTGTCATTTTATTTTAGTTTAAAATCATTTGTTACAAAATATTATAAACATTATAAGATCACATACTATAATTAAAAAGATTTTTATCTTTTTGTATGTGATATACCAAATTTTTCAATAAGAAAATAAAATAAAAATAAAAAATTTATTAGAAGTGGGAGTACTCCGCTCATATGGCAACTTAATATTAACATTATTAGTGTTTCTGTTAAAAAAAAAAACAAGTACATGTACATCATTAATTGTGGTGCTTTTTATACTGCTCTTGCAAATCTTTGTTTGCTGGGTTGATTCAGTTTTGGCCAGAACGTTGTTGCAGTTTTTTTAATTCTTTGGTCTCTACCTCTGCCCAAATCTTTTTTTAAATTCCCAGTTAAAAAAGATGCAAAAAGCTGTAGAAAAACTACTATAATTAAGAGTCAAGACATACTTCAGTGCATTTTCAACAGACCTTTAAACCGTAATTTAATCATCAGTAATAATTAAATTTCAAAAAAGGAGTCAATAAAATTTGTTTCTGCTTTTTAACCATTGTATTTTTTGATTCGCAAGTGAAAATTAAATTTTTATGGTTCGCGAATCAATGTTAGTGATTAATATATCTGTAACAAATAAACTTCCATTAAATACATTGACTTAAGAATCATTTTAAATACAAAATTTAAATTACTCCTAGCCAATCAGTGTTATAAATTGTAATGGATTAAATACATTGACTTAAGAATCATTTCAAATACAAAATTTAAATTACTCCTAGTCAATCAATGTTATAAATTGTAATGGAGTCTTTTTCACGAATTAGAAAATTGACATCAATTCGAGCATCAAAAAAAAATCTGATTAACGAATTAAAAAATAAGGAAATAATTCGGGCAAATTATCTTTTATTATTTTGAATCGCGAACTTATAAATCACTTCTTGAATCATCTTCGAAAATAATTCTTTTTGAATCAGTTCTTCAAACCTCTGATTTTCAAAAGTGCATAATAAACTATTTTCCATAATTTTTATTGTATTTATTTTTAAAAATTTTAAGAAAAAAAATATCGAATTTAGGACGGGTAACTTATTTCCAACATAACCAATGTAAAACGTTAACCACAGATATTTCCATATAAATTTGACATTCATAACTATGGCTAAGCACTAAACTCAGTTTATTTTGAGATAAGTTAACAGGTCTTAAACAAATAAATTATAAAAACTCAAAAAGGTTAAAAAAAACTATTGGCCCCAAATTAAAAACCAACATTTTGACACACTCACAGTACGGAGAAATGTTTTTGCCTCTTCTTGTATTGACAAAGAAGCAGGTAAAAATAAAATTTGTATTTTATTTGTACCGACGGTACGAAATACAAAAACAAAAAACTTTCATAAGATTTCTATTGTTGGTTATGTCTTTGCAGAGGCTTCGAAAACATATTTTATTGTTTGCTCCATTCTCATTTCGTTGATGTAGCAGACTACATTTAATATGAAATTTTGATGTTTCAATTTGCACTGCACTATTGCCACCATTTTCTAAAGGAAACTGAAGAAGGGGACCTGGAAAATCCCCGAAACGATCGTCTTTAAGTGTAGAGGTTTTTGAAAGCAAAAACTCTGTGAAGTATTTGTTAGGAGAATTTCCTGATGAAGAAAAATAGCAGTTTTTAAAAAAAGTACTTATACTGGCATGTGATGGAAAACGATCGATTTTGATTTCGATCGATTTGATTAAAAATCAAAAATTAAATAATGGATAGAAAAGGCAAAGAAGTTTGGAATTCTTTTAAACCACTTTAGTTGTATCAGATATATCGATTCACGTCTTCCAATGAAATTTAAGAATCCCGTGGTTTTTGACAATTTTTTATTGTAAAATTGTAATATGGCAGCCCAGACTTTTCAGTTTTTACAAATGTAGTAATAGTTTAATAAAAACTAGTTGTTACTTATGTTTTGCATCAAAATGGAATAAAGACTTGTTTATTTTCGAGTTTGTGCATTTGGAAATTTCATGTTCCGATTGGTCAGATCTTCATAAATTATAAATAGACTTTTATAAATTACAAAAATTGATTTCTTTATATGAAATTGTTTTATGTTTTTTAAATCAATGAGTTATCTTTATCAAGTAAAAAAAAAAACAAAATAGGCCTCTGTTTTAAAATTTTATAATTAATATGTATATGAAGGCCTTGTTATGTATTAATAGTTTCCATGTTCCAAGTGTTTCCAATGTTATGGAGGAAATAAAATAAAAGTACCCTTTGAGTACTTTTTATATGTTGTGTTTGTTGTCTTATATATTATTAAATATATCATACTTTAAGATCCGACAGATATAACTAAAAATTTAAAAAGACGACCGCTACGGTCGCCAAAAAATGTTTTTCGAAGTTGCCTTACTTTATATACAAAGGTGTACAGCGCACTTTTATTTTGTTTATTTGTAAGTTGGTAGTTTAATATACACTTTTTAGTTTATCAAATTTTTACTTTGACTCTTTCTAATTTTAAACCTGACATGAAAATATGTTTTAAGTATTTTGTTAAAAAAAAATTTAAAAATTCAGGATAAAATAGTGATTTACCTAAAATGTTAAAAAAAAACATTATTAAATGTACTGCAAGCTTAACTTACGCGCAACTAACATCAAAATTAATAAAAAAAGTTCTGTTAATAAAAATTTTATTATTTGCCAAAAATGTTAATTTATTTCCATGTAAAATAAAAATTTAAAGATTTTCAATGTTTTTGTTAAGGTTGTGTTTATCTTTTTTTTATTATTTATATTTTGAATTATATTTTAACTTCGTGTTTATAGAATTTTGTTGCTTTTAATATATGCTTGTGATTTTTCTACAAGATGCCGTTTTTGTTAGTTAGTTAACACTGTAGAAATCTGAGATTAGGACAAAAACAACGAGAAAAAATTGGCACATAATACAAATGTAAATACAGTCGAACCCCGATTTGAGCCAAATCCGTTCTTTGCTCTACTAAAAAAGTAGCAGGAGAGGATTATTTGGTCTTAATAAATTTCTCTTTATAAAAAAAAAAGAAATAAAAATTTTGTCAAAAAAAAATTTTTAAATATTTTTTTTACAAGCAAACTATTTTTAATGAAAAAAAAAATTACCTAAAGCTTTTTTGTTGTTTAAAAATATTTTTTTTTGTTTAAATTAATAAATGAAAAAAAAGAACACCATTTTTTTTCTAGTCTGAAAAAGAAATTCGTTCGTGCAAAACATTGAACGAACCAATTTTTTTTAGCATTTCTCGAAAATGAAAACATAAATAATTAAAACTTTATTAATTTAGTTCGAGGCCAATTCCTTATTATGAATTATCATAATAAGTACTTACTTTTTCCAAAAACTGATATTTTTCTTCATCAGGATACTCTCCTGACAAATACTTCACAGAGTTTTTGCTTTCAAAAACCTCTACACTTTCAGGGATGAAAATACGATCGTTTCGGGGATATTCCAGGTCCCCTTTATCAGTTTTCTTTAGAAAGTGGTGGCAGTAGTTCTATGCAATTTGAAGCATCAAAATATCATATTAAACGTAGTCTGCTACATTAACAAAATGGGAATGGAGCAAACAATAAAATATGTTTCCGAAGTCTTCTGCAAAGCATAGCATAGTTTTCTAAAGAAAACTGATGAAGGGGACCTGGAAAATCCCCGAAACGATCGTCTTTTCATTCCTGAAAGTGTAGAGATTTTTGAAAGCAAAAACTCTGTGAAGTATTTGTCAGGAGAGTATCCTGATAAAGAAAAATAACAGTTTTTGAAAAAAGGACTTATTATGTTAATTGATAATAAGGAAATTGGCCTCGAACTGAATTAATAAATTTCTAATTAATCAATTAAAAAGGTCGTAAAAACCATTTTTATTTTTAAAAACCAACATTTTTAAAAATATAATTTTTAATTAAAAAATAAAAAAATTTTTTTCCGCTAAAGAAAATCATTAATCAAAGCTCTTAATTTACGATATCCCAAAAAGTTGCACAAATCGTGGTTCAACTGTAGATGTAAATAACTACAGACAATAAATGTTTGAAATTGCTTGACATGTTTAAAAGGGTATTAGACAGCGGGAGAGCACAAATATAATAACATTCCTTAGGCTGTAAAAAAATAAATCTGCAAAAAATTTAATTTGGCATATGCTTTTTATTCTTACATTTTTCTTCAATAATAAAATGAATCAGCTAAGACACGTATGTGTACGCACGTTTATAAGAAGGGGAATTTTTTTTATATTAAGGTGAATCTCTTTTGTTTGGGATACAATGATATAAAATGTAAGAAAATTTTGGTATTTTGCAGCGCAATTTAAATTTAACTGATCTATTTACCAAAATATTTCGATACCTTACTAACTTGTTGACATAATTTTTGGCATAATTCCTAAACAAAAAAGTGCCATCTTAAAGGGGAAAAAATTTTGCTAGGTACGTAAATATTTAAACATATATAATTTTTGCTATTTCTTTTGTACTTTTTGCTCTTTTCATATCTTTATACATTCTTTTTTTAGCGAATTTTTTACGATCTTTTTTATGTTAAAAAGTAATAAAATATTATATTTTATGAATATTAAAACATCCTTATTACAGCCTATGAAAAGCTAATATATTTGCATGTTTCATGGCATACTATTCTAGAACGTGTTATGATTAAACCCTTGGCTATAAAAGGGCATTAAGTGCACAACTTTCAAATTTACTTATAATCACAATTTATACTACAACCAAAAACTACTTCGTACATTTTGAGATTTTGTTGTACTTTCTTTTTAAATTCCATACAAATTTCGGAACAAAAACTAGAGGTTTTTAAAAACTACTTGTTTTTGGTTTTTGTATTAGAAAATGTTTATTTTTTCAAAAAAAAAATAATTTTATTTAAAAGTAATCAGTAGTTAATTGGATTTAGTTTTATAATGGTATATACGTTTCTTTAAAATATTGCTTATACGGTGTCACATATGAATTCATATGATCATAATTAAATTAATTAACTTATTTATAAATCATAATAAAATAGTCTAAAATTATACTGAAAAATACATTAAATAATATAATAATTAAACTTCGTTTCATTCAATTATGTTAATTAATTTTACGAATTAAATTGAATAAACAGTTTTTTACAGGATACTATTTTATTAAAATTATTAAACAATTGAGCTCGAGATCTTAGCAGATTTTTTTAAATAATAATACCGATATTTCTTCATTCTTTGAATAACATCATTATAAGTGATTTTAATATTTCTTGTTGTTAACATAAACCCTGATGACATCATTCAAAGAATAACGAAATATCGGTATTATAATGTCCGTGGACATTCTGACACCTTATGATGTGCCATAAATTCCACAATAATTAACCATCTAATGCTCTTTGTTCTGATTACAATAATATTTAAACCATATATTTGGCGTTGAAAATCTACTATGGAACAAATATTAAAATTTTAATTTATCGCTTTATTTAGGCAATATAGCACAACAAAGGTTGAAGACGTATCTTGAAACCAAGTAGTAAAATAATTTCGGTTTTAACTGTAAATAACACTATCAATAAAACCAAATTACGTACCGAAAATTGTTGATCAATTGTTGTTATTTCAAAAGTTATGCCGATTTTCGCTTTTTCAAAATTACAAATTTGGCACTAAACATCAATAAATTTTGACGAAATTAGTTCTGCTTGTCTGAGTATGTAATCTGTGTTTAATTTCAAGAAAATCTGTTGGCTATTTTTTGAGCTAGAGAGATATGTGTAAAACATATCCTGGCGTTATCCTGAGAGTCCTGGAGAACATTTTTAAACTGATTTTACAATTCGAGACTCTAAACCAGCTTTGTTATTATCGTGATGTACGCCAGATCGAAAATGTATTTTTGGCAATTTTTCAAATATTTTTTTCTGTTTTAAAAAATTAATTTTTCCAAATTTCCTAAATTTTAACTTTTCATGCTTCTCGCTCGAAACCCGTTCCTTATACAAAAAAAGTTTGAAGGCAAAAAAGTAGGTAGTTAAGTTTTCTATGGATATAATACAACTTG
This sequence comes from Leucophora obtusa, assembly GCA_949987735.1. NCBI lineage: Eukaryota > Metazoa > Arthropoda > Insecta > Diptera > Anthomyiidae > Leucophora > Leucophora obtusa. The sequence continues at coordinate 138,083,742 of OX465299.1, forward strand.
TTTAATAAAATATTGTTACTTAGCCAAAAACTATTTAAAATCTGATAACCGCCTTTTGGCGGCCTTGGGCATTAGAGGGTTAAAAAGCAAATATTTTAAAATCTAAGCGAATTTCTGATTTCTGTTACAAATACAGGGTGGCGCAAAAATAACCTTCCGATGTTTTTTGGTTGTAATTTAAAAAAAAAAATGAAAAACTTTGATTCTTCTTGTGGATTATTTTTATTTGGTCTTTTAATTTTTTTTACATCAAGTCGAGAATATGATGTCATGTAAATGGCCGCCGCCATAGTTGATTGACATTTGAGCCCATTTTTTCATTCATCACCAATCATGAGTGATGAGGCCCATTTTCATCTTAGCGGGTTCGTAAATAAGCAAAATTTACGCTTCTGGGGCACTGAAAAACTGCGTGTAACCCACGAAGAGCCATTACACCCGCTCAAAGTCACTGTATGGTGTGCTGTTTTCGCTGGAGGAGTCATCGGACCTTTTTTCTTCGAAAATGCCATAAAAAGGGCTCAAATGACAATCAACTGTGGCGGAGGCCATTTACATGACATCATATTCTCGACTTGATGTAAACAAAATTAAAAGACCAAATAAAAATAACCCACAAGAAGAATCAAAGTTTTTCATTTTTTTTTTAAATTACAGCCAAAAAACATCGGAAGGTTATTTTTGCGCCACCCTGTATAAAGTTTCAGTGATACAACGGCATAATATTTTAGTATGTAAGTGGTCTTGTTAAAGTGCAAAATTGGAAAAAAAAAATGAAAAGTTTGAAATTTAATTTTGAATTTTTGATTAGATTTCTGAAAAACTTAAAATTGTTACTCTTAACACAATTTCTTCCAATTTCGAGGCGTTAGCATTTTATACAGATTATGAAATAGCTTTAAGCAAAGTTAGAGAACATGCCTTTCCCACTTAAAAGGTTGTCGGTTCCATTACTGCTAAGCTTTGACACTTAAATGCCAAAAAATTAAAAATTTCGAAGCTTAATTGAAATAAACAGCGATTACAAAAATTGGTACCCTTGGTAAATCCAGAACAAATTGCAAAAATTGTTTTAAGTTTAAAAAACAAGATATTGGACTTTCCAAAAAATCGACAAGAATGCCTCAACATTTTCGTGAAATATTTTGAGAAGCAATGGATAACGGAGGTAAGTTATTTTTTGTTATTATTTTTTTGTAATTCGGAAGTGAAATACCAAGAAAAAAAGAGTGATGAAAATGAAATTCGAATACCTTTTCAATCAATAATAACTCTGTAATCGCAACTGAAAAATTCAATAAATTGGGTTGTCAGCACCGATTGCGGTTTCTGAGTGTAGGAATTTAAAAGTTCAATCTTGGCAGACTTCTACACCAGAGGAAGACCCTGCAAACCAAATTTCAAATTCATATGTAAATTGGATTGAATGGTATTCTATATGTTAGTAAGTTCAGTTCTGTCAGCTCGTTAGTCAGTCAATTAGTCAGTTGCGTTAATATGTTTAAACATTGACACAAGTTTATCTAAGATTCTGAAGTCTATTTTCTTTAGGAAAACCGTTAGACTCATAAAATTCTTCTTGGGAAAACCTCTCACATTCAGATGATAAATTTCTAGACCAGAACATCAGGTTCTAAGAACTTTTTCTAATAGAAAAACCTTTTTTGAGAAAGACTTCTGATTTCGATTTTTGTTTTCTGATTACTTTTTATAAACAATTCGTTAGATTTTGATCATATTTAAAATAAAAAAAGAAACATAAATTCTTAAAACTTGAAGAAAAAACTTTTTCTAAAATAAAAATTTTTGCAGTACGTCCCTCAGATTTTGCTTATAGAAAATCAAAATCTAAGGAACGTACTACAAATTTTTTTCTAATAAAAAACCCTCAGGTTCTCAGAACTTATTCTTAAAAGGACATTTTTATATAATGAGGACTTTGTTTACGAAAACCCTTTAGATCCTGTGTGATTTTATTAGTAGATCAAGACACTTAGATCCTGAGCACTTTTTCTTATAAAAAATACCTTGGATATGGAGCACTTTTTTATAAATACCCCTCAAACTCTGAGCACTATGTTTAATTAAAAAGCAATAAAATGCTGAAGACTTTTCTATGTAAAAACTGAGTTCTAGCAACTTTTTATGGATTATTTTTTTTTTTTAATTTTCCTCTTAATAAGCTTTATTTTATAAAAGGATTGATCCCAGTTTTGCAAAAAAAAACATACCAATTTTTTTTCTGTGAGACCTCAAGTTTCTAACGCTTGTAGAGATCCATAACTACCCTCTAAAAAATATTTGCTTATTTTATCAGTAATCAGCATAAAATTATGCATCACTTGATTCCTAGTTAACTCGATTCATACATTTTGCAAAATATCGGGATATCCTAATATACATAGTCCATTTCTTCAGAAATCACCAAAAATAACTATACTTTGACATTTTGTTTCTCGACTTTAAATGATTCCGCAGAACTTATTTGTGCAAAATATTCACATTTAAAACCCCTTCAGTCCGATGTTGGACGACCTTTCAAAGAATGGGGAATATGCAAAATCCTTTGTTTCTTAACCCATTTTCGACTGACAACTAATTTGTTTATTTGAATTTATCCAAATTCCCAACATGGACATGGAATTATTTATTTTATTTTACACGCCTAACTGCTGATATAAAATTCTTATTTTGTATTATTTGAGTAAAATAATTTGTATATTACTTCCATATAAAATTACTATTTTTATAATAAAAAAAGATATTAATTGCAACAGTGGAAATTGGTTAAGTTTATTTTCTTTAAAATCCAGCATAAAGTTTATATATTCTTTGCATCTTCTTTTTCTTTTCCATATCTTCTGCTGACCAAGGGAAGTTGTCTTTTAAACATATTTAAAATGGTAGGTATGCCATAAAATAATATTATAATTAAATTTGCCTTCATTATAACTTTACTTTGTTACAACACTTTGCTGCATTTTACATGAAAGGTACCGGTGAATGTTATTGCTACTTTGCTTTGACAACAAATTAAATGCACTTTAAAAGAACAACTTTTCAAGTTACTAGACTTATAATTTAACACTATCTTCACCATGTTGTAGGAAGGACAAATATTTCCAATATTATCTAAAAAATATTTTTACATATTTATACAACTGCTTCCACTAGAACTAATTCTATGAAACTGGTTCCAGAACCCTTTACATGAAACTTTAGTATAACTCACGGAGCATCAGTTATTGAACTAGTTCCAGATCTGGTCCTATGTGAAGCACTTCTCCTTTGGAGCCACAAAAGCAGTTGCTTCTAGGACAGTTTAAAACAAGGAGAACCGCTAGCAGAATGAGTAATAAGGCAAAATAAGTTCTCTTGGGAACACAATATTTTTCACTGTAGTTTATCCATCTTAAGAGATTAATCAGAACTGGGTCGTCAACGAGAACGAGAGTTGCTTTTTCATATATTTTGTATGGGAAGCAAAATGTCGTCATGTCGTCCGGCGATTTGTCGTCGGAATAGAATATATTCTATTTTCATGACGACACACTAATACACACTTAAAATATTTGTCAAATTGTTGCCATATTTTTAACTAATTAAAGATTGCCATTAGAACAGAGTTGTTAGAAATTCGTATTAGAGCTGCAAAAATTTGTACTTTGTTTACAAAAAATTTATTTTTTTGACAGAAGAAATATAATTGGAATTTAAAATACATAATTTACGGCAAAAAAGCACAATTAAATACAATAAAATATTTTGCTTTCCTTTTTTTCTAAACGTCAACAAATGTCGACGGCGATTGTCGCTGAATTTAAATTAATCGTGACGACTTTTGCTGTCGTCGGTCGACAATCGACCCAGTTGTGATTAATCTTAATGTATGGTATTATTTAATATGGCAGTAATAGTGTTAATAGAAAGATTCCTTTAATGCGTGTAATATAGAAATATAAAAATTAAATATTTTTTAATTAAAAGTAAGAAATAAAACATGTCATGAAACCCAGCAAAGTTTTCTAGAATCGGTTACCTCTAAATCTATTCTAAAAAAGGTTCGTTTACCAGCGCGCTAACTAACAATTTATATAGTTAGAATTTATAACAAAATATGCCAAACGCGTTTTATTATGGATGTATTTCTATTTTATTAATGTTTAACTTCGTTGGTAAATATCGCTGCTATATTGATTTGCTAAGCAGATTATCCATGTGATTATTTTTTTAAATAGCCAAGAGTCTACTTAAGATAAAATTGGGCTAAAGTGCAGTTTATGGGGTTGCGTCAAAAAATATAAAAAATATGACCTAGAATTAAAAAAGGAGAAAACCGAAATTAATTTTGGGAGGGGCTCGGCCCCGGAGGTCCCGTGGGGGACAAAAAACCGGGGGACATAATAACATGTGGGTACTCAAATTAAAGGAAATTGTCTCACGATTCCAAAAATGTTAGTTTTTTTATCCATAAAACGTAGCCCTAACTATAACTTTTGCAATTGTAATTCAGAAAATATCAATTGAAGTTCAGAAAGTATCAATCGAAATTTGGAATTTCCATTTGAAATTCAGAAAAGATCAATTGAAATTCAGAATTTCCATTTCAAATTCAGAAAACATGAATTAAAATTCAGATTTGACATTTGAAATGCAGAAAATATCAATTGAAATTCAGAAAATATCATTTAAAATTCAGAAAATATAAATTGAAATTCAGAAAGTATCATTTGAAATTCAGAAAATATCATTTGGAATTCAGAAAATATCATTTGAAATTAAGAAAATATTAATTGAAATCCTTGGACTTTTGTTAATATAAAAAAAACAAAGAGCCTAATTTTTAAAAATTTTTTTAAAAATTCATTAATTCAAGCTACTAATTTCAAATGTTTTCCAATTTGTTCGAAGTTCATATCATAATTTATTCACCCATGCTAATTTTTTTAATATCGGGTACTATTATTATCAAAGTGATGTTATATTTGATGACTAAAATGCTAAAAGTACCACAATATCGTTAAACCTAAAATGTTTTTATGAGCCACCGGTTTTTGAATAAAGCTTCGTAAATGCTTTTATCTAGTATACATATTGTCTCATTCCTATTGGCGCTATGGGTGTGTCTCGTCTTTTTATATTAGGTTAGGATTGCCGCGTTTATAGCGTAGAATTACTTTTAATCAAAATTTATGCACGGGATCCATATCATGCATCGCACTTATCCATTTAATGAACTTTACTTTAGTAAAAATACTTTCAGTTACCAAATCAATGCAAAAACAAAAAAAAATTAATTTTTACAATTTTCCAAAAAGTCCACTAAATTTTTGCAATTCAATATTGTAACATGTGCCATTGAAGTTTTTGAAGACCTTCACGTTTTTATACCCTACACCACTATGTGGTCAGGGTATTATAAGTTTGTGCTGATATTTGTAACACCAAAAAATATTGGTCCTAGACCCACCTTATAGTATACCGATCGGCTCAGAATTTTTTTTTATTTCGATTTAACGATGTCCGTCTGTCCGTCCGTCCGTCTGTCCGTCCGTCCGTCTGTCTGTCCATGCATTCTTGTGCGCACTCTACAGGTCGCAAATATTAAGATATTTTGATGAAATTTGGTACACCAACCTATGTCAGCCCAAGGACGAAGCCTATTGATTTTGGTTAAAATCGGTCCATTAGACCTAGTGCCCATATAAGGGTCCCCCCAAAATTGGCTTGTTTATACGCTGCAGTTCGCACATATTAAGATATTTTAATGGAATTTGGTACACAGACCTATGTTGGCCCAAGGACGAAGCCTATTGATTTTGGTGAACATCGGTCCATGTTTAGACCTAGTGCTCATATAAGGGTCCTACCAAAATTATATTGTTTATACGCTGCAGGTCGCAAATATTAAGATATTTTGATGAAATTTGGTACACCGACCTATGTCAGCCCAAGGACGAAGCCTATTGATTTTGGTTAACAGCGGTCCATGTTTAGACTTAGTGCCCATATAAGGGTCCCCCCAAAATTATATTGTTTATACGCTGCAGTTCGCAAATATTAATATATTTTGATGGAATTTGGTACACAGACCTATGTGGCCCAAGGACGAAGCCTATTGATTTTTGTGAACACCGGTCCATGTTTAGACCTAGTGCCCATATAAGGGTCCCCCCAAAATTATATTGTTTATACGCTGCAGGTCGCAAATATTAAGATATTTTGATGAATTTTGGTACACCAACCTATGTCAGCCCAAGGTGGAAGCCTATTGATTTTGGTTAACACCGGTCCATGTTTAGACCTAGTGCCCATATAAGGGTCCCCCCAAAATTGGCTTGGTTACAAACTGCAGGTCGCAAATATTAAGATATTTTAATGAAATTGGGTTCGCTGACTCACATTATAGAAAATTTTGACACAAGTCCCATTTTAACCCATTCGAATTTCGGATCCAAACATTAGTTGGCTTTTAACCAGACTGGTGTAGGGTATTGTATAGTCGGCATGCCCGACTTTAACCTTTTTACTCGTTTGTATTAGCTTTTGTCATACTTCTACTTTGTATCCGTTTCGTTCACACTATCGTGATATACCTCACACGATGCGTATTTTCGATAAGTATCAAAATATGTGTTCATTTTTTTTTATTATTTTATTTTATCTTCGCCAAAAAACTTCAAAAATTAAAAAATTTTAAAAATGTGGTGTCTCAACTTTAAATACTTGATAGTACAACAATTTCACTTAAAATATTTATTTTCTACATGTGTTGTGAGTAATTTTCACATTCATCTGTTTTACGTACACACAAAGCCGCAAACGGAATTCTCTGCACTCTAATAAAAATTCATGTAACTTTACCCCATTTATAGTAGGTATTTTTTCTCCTACTATAATTTCAGTAAAAATACATTTTTGTGCCTAAATTAAAATATATACATACATTGCGTGTACATTAATTAGGCATAAAGTATGTAATCGTACCTATTTATGTGCTTAAAAAATGTTTAGGAACATATGAATTTCATGTAAAATTACAGAGTTTGTGCTCAAAATAGCATTCAAAAATAAGTAAATATACAGATAAAAGCCTACAACAACACGTAAAATAAGTATACATTCTTGGTGCTTTATGTTAAATAACCCAAATGAATTCCCACTTCCATTTAAAGGATTTAAAAATAATAAATGTATTTTTAAAGGATATTTTATTAGAAATATATCATACCTCAAAATGTTTTAATATCACGTTGATATCTTATATTATATTTGGCTGTGGCATACTATCTTCCTATAAATCTTCCACCAACTTATTTTTAAGTTTTTTGGAAATGATATTTGTTTTCCCATCTAAAAAGTTATTGTTTTAAGAATTACTTATGGAACTATTAAATATTTTGATATAAATTAAAAATTACTTTTAATTTGATGGTCTCGATACAGGCGATAACAATTGCAAGCATCTTGTGCAAAACTTTGCAGAATCTATTCGAGAAAACCCTAAAACCCTAACGTTTTTAATTATAAAATTGGATCAGCGTTTGATTGTTTAATAGAAAAATCTCGAGAGATCTGGGGAATTTTGTTAAACAAATTTCTTAGAAGTGGATTTATCAATTTATTAATTCTCAACAGACGTAAAGGATTTTAAGAATTCCAAAATGGGCATTCTTTAAGTACATAAATATTTACAGAATAATAATATTTTCAAACCGAAGTTAAAGGTGTTTCCATGCCCAAAGTCCTCTTTAAAAATTGCTTTTTACACGTAGTTCGTAAGACATTTCTAAATTTATTAACGATTATTTGTAAAAATTTATCTTATGTCTAGTCTTCTGAACTATTTATGGAATAAAGCTTGGAATCCCCAACTCTCTCTAATCAAATACAGATAAATTTTTCAATACAAGATCGGAAATTTGGCAGAATGATAAACACTTTTGCGAATATAACTGTTAATGGAATTATATAAATTTTGCACTGCTCCTTTAATTTTGTTCGGGGAACCGCTAACTTTTAAGTTTACTTATATTGGTGGAGGATACAAATATGTGACGCGCAAAATAGAAAGGGACCTAACGGTAAAAACCGGTTTTGTTCAGGAGAGCCATTTTAAAGATTTAAATACGTGTATCTTTGGTGTACCATCACTGAGCGTGTTGGTATTAGTCTCATTTGAAAGCGACACATCTCATGACGTCAGGAACGTATTGGTCAACCTTGAAAACGCGCGTAGGTCGTCCCTACCTCTTGTTTTGTGTAGTTGGTTTTTACTGTTTTCTACCTAGCGCACTGTTTCCATGAGTTTGATATCAATTTTGCTCGTGGTTTTTCGAATCCAGGTTTATTTTCTGAAATTATTAATTGTGAATTATAATAAATACTCATTTATAATTCTTTTAAATCGTGAATATCACTCTGTTAGTACGAAAATTTTTTTAGAATCGTCGACTTCACTGTCATAAAACGCGCATATCTCTGGGAGGGAACACTTTTGGGGCATGGGATCGGTCTTATTCGATGCTCAGATGTTGTCCACATCAAAAAAAATTGATTTTTTACCCTTAGGTGCCTTTGTCTATGCGCTGTCACATATGTATTTAAAATTTGGCACAGCCGAAGTCTTGTAAAAAGAAATTTTCTTTGGATATTTTGATTCCGACATAATGTAGAGATAGTGTTGTTATTTTGAATAGGATTTAGCGTTTTCTTTTTCCATAGTCTAAATATCAATTTCCAGGATATCTACAAATCATGAATTAGTAGTTAGTAGCGTAAATAATTTAAATGCTATAAGTTGCACTTTTTAATATACATACTCGCTTTTATCCATCGCAAATTAAGCCTTTTTGTATCCTCTTATACGGATATTAGTTTTAAAATACAATAATTTTTATGAATTTTGTCTTTCTGTTTGACATTTTTTATTCCTCCTTAATGTATGTATAATTACGCACTTTATGCATAACAAAAATATTTACATACAATGTATGTAAATATAAAGGGTACACTGAAAATATTATTACAGTAACTGATTGTAGTTTATTTAAAAAGTTATCCGTACATTTATTTTTAAATGATTATTCAGTTAAAATACAAAGAAATATATTTTTTAACTGTTTTTGTCGTTTACTTAAAAAATAAATTACATATAAATACGGATTTTCTGTTACAGTTAATATTTTCATTTAAAATGTTTTGTTAAAAAAAAGAATTCCTTTTCGATTTCTAGGTCAGTTAAAAAAACAAAATAAACTAAATATCATTTATTCTTACGGATTTTGTAGTTAATTTTTTGAAATTTAAAAAAACGAAATAAATGAAAAATCATTAGCTTTTAAGGATTTTGTAGTTTATTTATTAACATTTAAAAATAAATGAAAAGTTCTTTTGATTTAAATGAAAAGTCAGTAGACCGGTTTTCAAGTGATTTTTCATTTATTTTAAATTACATTTTCAGTTATTTTAAACTACAAACTATTTTGAGTGTAAATGTTTACAAACTTATAAACAAGTTTACAAACATGCAAAATACTACATTTTGTATGTATTTTTACAGAAAAAGAATGTAATTAATTTTGATACATATATTGTGCTTATATTTACGTATTTTCTGTAATTTTACATCAAAAATTACATAATTAGTAGTTATTTTACTTGCATTTTTAAGAGTGTGGTGAACAAAATAATTTTTAAAAAGGGAAAGCTATTTTTTACATTTTTCAACTTTTTGCCTTTATAACGACTGAACGAAAGTACTTGAAACCCCTAATTTTTTCAGGTTGATTGTCTATAGTGTAGGTAATGTCTGTTAATTAACATTTACTATATTCAATCCTTATATAGGAAATAATTAATAAATTAAAAAATACCAGCGGTGTTTAAAGTTTCTCGGAATTGCTCATATATCATCTATTTTTTCGCCCCAATATTTTTTTCATATAAAATTTAATTTTCAACACAAAAACATTTTTTTTAGAAATTAGTTTCGCTGTAAAAATGTCTTTCACGCCCAAAAACCTTTTCACCCTACAATTTTTTTTTTCTTTTTCTACCTTCGTAGAATTTCAAAAGTAGCCGCATGCATGCATCTGAACTTCTGTTGACTGGCTCCAGTTGATATTTTAAGTAGTTTTAATAGAGATTGATACGTTATGTTTTATGGTAAAATTTAAATAAATATTAAAAATATTTTCAATAAATATAGAAAATATGACAAAATAATAATAATATAAATTGTATAGAGCTTTATTGTACAGAAATATTTTTAAATTATCGCTATTATATTTTGCTTATGTGTAGCTTCGAACTTTCTTTTTAAGATTATAAATAAATTTTGTTTTTTAAAAACCATTCAACTTAATGTATACTTTTTGTGTCCTTAAAATAAAAGATTTTCATGCTTAATATCGACATAGAAAGATAATCTCCTCTTTGAAATTTTAATGAGATTTTTTTCTGTTTTCTTCTGCTTTTTTTGCTAAGGCTAAATCGTTAACACATCAAATTTGATCAAAATATGTTATAATATTTTATTTGTATATTTTGCATTTTGCTTTCTTTTACTTTAAATTGAATTTTTTTTCTGAGAAAAATATTTTTTGTGGATTAAGTTAAAATTTGTATTTATTCCATTTTCTTTTAAAAATACTTTTAAATAAAAAAAATGTATAAAGGAGTATTTTTCAGGACAACAACATGACACAAAATCTCAAGTGAAAGCAACAGATTTTTTTTTTTTTTTTGCTAGAAGTTGTTTTGTAGCCTTAAGAGAACATAAAATAGAACACAACAGCAGCAGCATTATCAAGAAAACATCATTATGTATTCTCTCTTATGTTGTTGTTAATATTAATACTGTTTTTGTTGTTGTTATTGTTTCTGGTACTTATCTAAAAGTATTCCATTGCTAAAGGATTTCTTAACATTTTCTGGCATACATTACCGTATTGTAGTACTCGTATTGTTTTTTACTTACTCATTTTGTATTCGCTTCGATTTTTTTGTTTTTAGTTTTTGTACTTTAAACAGGATTAAATACTAAACGCAACTCAAGCAAACAACAGCAACAACAATAAAAACAACATACAATAACATTACAGTTCTAAATACATTTGGAAAAATGTTTTTAATTTTTTTTTTGTTTTATTTAATGTAGTTTTTCCCAGCAAAAACTTTTATAACCAAAAAAACGGCATTTTCATATTTCAGTGATTATTTTCTAAAAAGATATTTTCGTTTTTGTAATTATAGTTGTAACCAAGGTTGGCAACCGATACCGTTATAATACCGTTATTGACAACCTTTCAAATTGACAACCGATACCGGAACCAATACCGAAATTCTTCATTTCAAAAAATACCGGTATTAAAAAACCTTTTCCCTTAATACCGGTGTCGCACCGGTATGGAATCGGTTTTTAAAAAATTGTTTTTTTTCACGTTTTTAACAAAAATACTAATTTTTTAATATAAAATTTCCAAAATTGTTAAACAATTAAACTTTTTTATTCCTTGTTAATAGAAAATCGTGTTAGTGCGGTTATCAGCCTTTAATTTGCATTGGCAACATTGTTTTTAATTTATTTGACTTCATAAATATTCTCTAACTTGTGACAAATTTATATATATATTTATGTCTTATGGTTCCATTAGGATAAAATGGCCACAAATTTACAAATTTGTAAATAAAATTTAATATATAAATTGGTTTCTTAAACCTTTAATTGAATTTGAATCCTTTTATTAATTTTATAAACTTATTTTTTTTTTATTTTATTATATGATCTCAATACAGATATAAAATATTTATAGTGAATCAACTTGTGTTCCGAAAATCAAAAACAAAAAAAAACACTCTAATATAGGGCCTATATTCTGCAAAATAACCATTGGTACTTTTTTGTAAGAGAGCATAACTTAAATGCCTTTATTTCCATATTTTATTTAACGACGGTTATATATTATATATATATACATCACTGGAAAGCTTATAAAAAAATAAATGATCTAATGTGGAAATAAGTATAACATTTATGAAATGTGAACCAATCATGTTTTAAATATTTTAAAAGTATGTGAGGAACCCCTGGACAACCCACAGTTTTGACTCGCAATTACAAAAAGATACAAAATCATGCACAGCGATGATTTTTCTACTCACTTTGATGTGCTGATCACATAAATTGCCTTAATTTAATAAACTATCACAAAATTTCCACCATTTTTTTTAAATTTTATGCGCGAATCTTTCCGCGGTTGTCTTATTATTAATATTGTCTTATTAATAGTTCCAATAATCCACTTTTATTTTATAGACCTACCAAATGGATTTAATTAAATCACCTCTCGAAGTATACAAAAAGACACAATCATTTTATAGCATTTAGCGACCGCGAATCTTAAAAAAAAACGATGTGGTCAAGTGTATTATTTTTTTATGACCAGAAACACACAAAAAACCGTATTGAAAAAAAATATTTTTGTTATTCATTTTTGTTTTTCTTTTTGTTTTTATTCTGACATTTCATACTAAGGTTAACTACCCAGAGTTAAAATATTAATAAGTTATTATGGTTAAATTTTCATAGGGATAAATATTTAGTATTGGTTAGTTACCCATAGTTAAGGTAAAGTTAACTTCTCGAGAAAAGTTAATGGGCCTTAGAAATTTTTAATAACTTATTGTTTTTTGTTCATATTATAAAAAGATTTCCATAAACTATAGTTATCCTTTATAAAAATTTAATAAAATTGAGTTTTTTATAATCAAAAACGTTTTTTTATATTTTTGTAAATTTTTTCAATAATACCGGGATATACCGGTAGTAATGTTTCGGTATCGGTTATACCGATAGCGATATGATTAAAATACCGTTACCGATACCGAAACAAATAAAAAATCGACACCAATACCGATACCTATACCGTTATTCGTTTCGGTTGCCAACCTTGGTTGTAACTCCATAGCATTGCCTAAATTTTCTCTATAAAAATTAAAAAAAACGGAATTAAAAAAATAATATATTAAAAGCACTTATTGGGTTTATTTAGTATGGTTCTTAATTAGTTACAACGAATCGAACTTTCATCTACCATATCGATTATTTCTTAATTCAATTTTATTTAAATTTATGTAACTGCGATTCTTATATTATTTATCACTTTTCAATTACCCTCGTATTTCAATTGAAATCTTTTTACATATTATAAGCTAAAGAACAAAAAAACAGAAAACAAAAATAATGTTTAGAAATGGTTGTTATATATTTGCTTCAAATATTTTTATCTTAAATATTTTAAGATGCTTAAAAATTACAATAACATTAAGAAGAAAACTTAAAGAACAGAATAACATTATATTTAATGTAATTGAATATATTAGTTTAAAGTGGCATTACATTATAATATATAAAACAATTCTCTGCATATAGTAGAATTTTACGGTGCAATAAAGTTAAACAAATTTAATGCATCAGAGTTACAATACATCAATTTGAATAAACTTTGAGAGGCTTACCACGAATATTGGAATAATTTATTTATTTTTATTCATAAATAAATAAAATAAATAAATAGATAAATAAAAAAAAATAAATAATTTAGATTCAAAAGTTGTACCACTCCGAAAAGTTATAGAAAAATATTCCAAATTAGGATTCTTAATTTTTATAGTAGCGATCTAAATAATCATTTACATCAAAAACAGGGTTGCCATATTTTGAAAGTTTTTTAAACGATTACAAAAGTGGCATATTCGTGTTCAGAGCACCAAAATAAACTAAAAACGATGTATGGTCAATTTTCAAAACTTTATTTTTTTACAATATGGAATCAAAAACACAATTTTTATCAAAAAAAGAGATGCCATATTTTGAAAACTTTTCAATAGATTTCACAAATTTTGGCACTATTGCGTCCAGCGTATCAAAATTAACTACCCAGCGAAAAAAGAGATGACGAAGCAGTAGAAAAAGCACTGGAAATTATGATCTAGATGTACTTATTTTTTAACATAACACTAATGATTTTAACAATGAGTTGTCATAGGAGAAGAGTACTCCTAGTTCAACAATTGTTCAGTACTTTTTGAACAAGTACAAAGGATGATATTTTTCACCAATTAAAAGTTAAAAAAAATTCTTCGTGAAACAAAATTATATTTTTTATATTACAAAAGTTTTTTTATTGCCGCCACCAGGCATCGAACTTCCGACCTCACGATTGCTAGTCTAGCTCCCTACCGCTAAGCTATTCTTTGATATGAAAGTTGAATGGCATAAAAAAACCATTTTGTCATTGCCTTAATCTCTTCAATAAAAGTACTTTTTAAACAAGTGCACTGCAATTCAGTATTGTTTTCAGTACGATTTTCATAAGCACATAAAAAGCTATTTTTAATTATTTTTATTTTATTGTATATATTTTTAAAAATTGAAAATTAAAAAATATTGAATTTAAACAAATTAATTATAAATATTAAAAAAAAATTAAAACGAGTAAAAAGGTTAAAGTCGGGCATGCCGACTATACAATACCCTACACCACTCTGGTGTATTGTTTGGATCCGAAATTCGAATGGGTTAAAATGGGGCTTGTGTCAAAATTTTCTATAATGTGAGTCAGCGCACCAAATTTCATTAAAATATCTTAATATTTGCGACCTGCAGTTTGTAACCAAGCCAATTTTGGGGGGACCCTTATATGGGCACTAGGTCTAACCATGGACTGATGTTCACCAAAATCAATAGGCTGCGTTATTGGGCCAATATAGGTCTGTGTACCAAATTTCATCAAAATATCTGAATATTTGCGACCTGCAGCGTATAAACAGTATAATTTTGGTAGGACCCTTATATGGGCACTAGGTCTAAACACGGACCGATGTTCACCAAAATCAATAGGCTGCGTTATTGGGCCAATATAGGTCTGTGTACCAAATTTCATCAAAATATCTTAATATTTACGACCTGCAGCGCATAAAGAGTATAATTTTGGTAGGACCCTTATATGGGCACTAGGTCTAAACATGGACCGATGTTCACCAAAATCAATAGGCTGCGTTATTGGGCCAATATAGGTCTGTGTACCAAATTTCATCAAAATATCTTAATATTTACGACCTGCAGCGTATAAAGAGTATAATTTTGGTAGGACCCTTATATGGGCACTAGGTCTAAACATGGACCGATGTTCACCAAAATCAATATGCTGCGTTATTGGGCCAATATAGGTCTGTGTACCAAATTTCATCAAAATATCTTAATATTTACGACCTGCAGCGCATAAAGAGTATAATTTTGGTAGGACCCTTATATGGGCACTAGGTCTAAACATGGACCGATATTCACCAAAATCAATAGGCTACGTTATTGGGCTAACATAGGTCTGTGTACCAAAGTTCGTCAAAATATCTTAATATTTACGACCTACAGCGTATAAACAATATAATTTTGGTAGGACCCTTATATGGGCACTAGGTCTAAACATGGACCGATGTTCACCAAAATCAAACTTGTTCGTCCTTGGGCCAACATAGGTCCGCGTACCAAATTTCATCAAAATATCTTAATATTTGCGACCTGTAGAGTGCGCACAAGATTGCATGGACAGACAGACGGACGGACGGACAGACGGACATCGTTAAATCGAAATAAAAAAAATAAAAAAAATTCTGAGCCGATCGGTATACTATAAGGTGGGTCTACGACCAATATTTTTTGGTGTTACAAACATCAGCACAAACTTATAATACCCTGACCACATAGTGGTGTAGGGTATAAATGACCACATAGTGGTGTAGGGTATAAAAAAATATTGTTCCCTCCAGGAATGGAACCCGCGATCATCCGTTTAGAAACACTAAATGATACCAAAATCACTTTTTTGGATCACTTTTAGAGCAATTGTGCTTAAGAAGCAATTTTTAAGTGAGTTTTTTGATGTTGTTCAGAAGTAATTCCAAAAAAGCTGTAAAAATATGATAAGGATATTTTGGAAGCAACGAAAGACGTGATATTTGAAGTTGTTCAGAATTAATTCTTAAAAACCAGTAAAAATGCACTAACAGATACTTGTGAAGCAGTGAAAGAAGTAGTGTTTAAATCATTACTTCCAATTTTTTTTTGCTGGGTAAACGACTATATAAATTAACGGTTAAATTTTCAGTATATTGTACTATAGACAGAGAGAATTTCGTTAGACGAAAAATAATGCAACTTTTTCCCGCAAACGAAAAATTTCCTTAAATAAATGAAAAGCTTCATACTAAGTATGAATCTAGTTTTTATTGAAGCTTCCCAATCAAAAATTGACAGTGGTATAAAAAATCAAGCACTGGGAAACCGTGGTGTTAAACATAAATGACTTTCAGAACAGTAATTTCGACGCGTTTGCGAAATGCGTTTTGGCACTATTTTTTTTTTTTTAATTTCGGTGGTTATAACAAAAACCACTGGCAAAAAAATGGCCTAGAGTGCTATGTATTCATTAAAAAAAAAGTAATTGTCCAGTCAGAAATTGCCAACGGTACAAAATAATGCATTTGCACGACAATGGTTTTATAAAAATGATGACGCTTTATTAAAAAAGGTTTCAAAAAATTGACGTTGTAGGCAATTAAATAATTTATTTTGAAACCATAAAACACTCTATGATTTAAAGACCCATATTGTTGAATTATTAAAAAAAAAAAAATATTTTTCATATTTTTCTCAAAAAGTCTGAAGTATTGCAGTAACTTTTTTCAAAGTCCTGTTCAGCATACCAATATTTATAAGAAAATTTGTGTTGCAAGAAAACGTTTTTAATATTTCAACTTGCAACACCTGCTAACACCGATTTGATATTTCAAAAACTGCTTATAATTTATAGCCCAAAAATATACTCTTTCATAATTATAAAAAACTGCTTGTGTGAAAATATATAAAAAAAAAACAATTAGATGGTAACATTTCAATTATTTCAGATCTCAATTTCTGAACTTTAAGGCTTTAATCTTTCGACATATTTCGAATAATTCCATAGCCGATTAGGAACATAGTCAATACCTTTTAAAAATTTAAATTTTCTTGTAGATGTTTAGTTGATCTGAAGATGTTTTACAATGAGTGTTATTTTTGTTCGGTTTAAGATCAAATATTACAAATTCTAAATAGAATTTACAATTTTTATTTTACCACCAATAGAGAAAAACTTATGAAAAAAAAAATGTGAAGAAAATTTAAATTTTCTTCACAAAACTAACAAAAACTTTCTCAATGTTATGGAACTTGCTTTATATAATTAACACTTTGAAATTTTGAAATACAAAATGAAAATTTTCATAAAATTTTATAAAAAAAAGCATGAATTCTACCGAAACCTAACCAACTAAATAAATAATGCAATTAATTAATACAATAGATAGTAATTTCAGTGAACCAACTAGTACACTCAGATAAAAAAGTTAGTAAAAAAATTTGTAAATAGTTTCCAATCGCTCTACACTATTTTTTATACTGATTTTTAGTACAATTTTTATTTTTAGTAATCATTTTTGCTATTCTCTTATTACAAATTTTCGTTGCTGATTTCAGCAAAACATTTTACTAATTTTTCAAAACCTAATTTTTCAATTTAGCAGAAAAATATACTAATTTAAAAAAATGTTATTTACAAGAATTCGTTGACTTTTTACAATTCTTGTTTAGTTTATATTTGTTACTATTGATATATTCTTAATTTGGAAATAACACCCAGAAAATTTTATTGTATCTCCAATGCATAAAGAGGTAATAACTGGAGAGCCGTTTGCAATTTTGACTCCAGATTTCAAGTACGATGAAGTAATTATACGCTTGTTGCAATCGAAAGCAAAAAAGGTTTGTTTTTTTATTTTTGTTTTTTTCTTACATTTTACAGTTTGTTTATTTTTTAGTATACTTTTTTTGCTATACTGAAATTTAGTAGCTGCAACTAATTATTTATACTAATTTCGTTGTACTGAAATTATGATATTTAGTTAGTTTTTTTAACTAATTTTGGTAAATCGATTTTGAATTACAGTTTACATAAATTTTACTAAAATTTAGTAGCGGCTACTAATTTTTTCTACTAATTTTATTGTACTACAGATCAGCAGGCATGTGTTGCTAAAATTAGCAAAAAATACCGCTGGGATCAAAACAGTTTAATTTCCCGTAATAAGAGAAAAATTTTCAGTAGCCATTACAGACTTTTATGGTTGAGTGTAGGTTTTCTTTAAATAACTAAAAAAAGTGTTATTTAAAGAAAAGCTACACACGTATGATTTATGCAGAGTGCAATTAAATATTCATCATACGCACTGTGGAATCCACAGTGTGGATCAAATTTACAAAAGTGATTGAACTATAGCGTTGCCATAAAATTTTCATGAAAATGCGGGACAGTGCTAGAAAAAATAAAACTGGCGTTGTTTCCAAATTGTTGGCGGAAAAAAAAATTAGAAATGTTAACTCAAACCAACTAGATACTGAAATAGGTTCCGTATAAGGATCAAATAATTATCGGATATATAAATATATACTTTGATTCAATTATATCAGGATTTTGGTCCCATCTCATTATATATAATTAAATAAGTTCTATTATTAAAAAAATTAATGAGGTGCAACATATATTCATATCTTTTGTTGTTGTTTGTTCAACTACAAAAGTAGTTGAACAAATTTTGAAATTGGTAGAGGAGGCAAAACCAATAAATAAACATCCCTTTTTAGCGAGTTTACCTACACTCATAGAAATAAATATGTAGGAATACCAGAAAAGGAACCAAACATTAGTTAAAAATGACGTTTCAGAAAAAAACTGCTCAAATTGGCAAACTAGTAACAAAATACTAGTAATATAAGAACAGCGAAAATAAAACTGTTAAATTTACAGATTTCAAGTTGTACTTAAGTTAACTTTTAATTAATTGAAATTAACAAATTACACTGTAAAATCTGCAGAAAATATGCTACACATTAGTGGACTAAAAATAGTAAAAACAAACTGTTATATCAATAAAAGTTGTGTTATTTTTAAGCAAAATTTAGTTGAATGCAAATAATAGTCTATCTTGCTAAATTTTGTTAAAAAAATAGTAAACTGCTGTTTTGAAAAGCCTCCATTTTTATTTGCATTAAAGGAAAAATCGAAAAAAACTTCGACAATTTTAAATTGTTTGTTATTTTTTAGTCTGCTAATTATTTAGCAAAGCTTTTTGCTGATTTTAGAGGATTAATTTGTTATTTTCTATTAACAAAAATTTAACAGAAATGTATTGGTTTTTATTAGTTTTTTTATTTTAGTTTTTTCAGTAACGAGTGTTCAACAAACAATTGAAAAACTATGACTTGTAAAACATATGAAGTATATAAATTAGAATTCAAAGGTACACAGTAGAATTTTGTTTTGAGAAGGGTTGGCATTAAAAACAAAAATCCATATTGTGTTGCAATATTTTCAACAAAATATAACTAAAATTCCATATATTTTTATTTTTGCTGCTCCTATCTTATTAATACATAGCAAAAATAATCTGCTAATTTTATAAGTTTGTTTGTGCAACATAATTTTTAGCAAATGTTTAGTAGTTTTTTTACAGACTTTTTTCTTTTGTGTAAGCGATAAAAGCTGTGGTTCAAAGATATTCGAAACATTTTGTTTAACTACTTTTAAATGTGTGTATTGTATCATTTTATGGAATTTCAAAGTAGTATAGTCTCGAATAAGATGAAAAAAAGTGTTTTTTACATTCTTACACTTAAAATAATACGTCTGTAAAACTAAGATTTTAATTATCTTCATTTAACACAATAAAAAAAATCGTCAGTACTTTAACTAATTTTGGGTGTTAATTTCTAAAATTATTTATAACTAATTTTAAGAACCCATTTGTTAAATTTATCACAGTCAAAATATTATTTTTTCATGTTACTTTTAGTACCCGGTAGATGGCACCACCAATGTATTCGAAGTTTTAAAGATGGCACTATTTCTTTCCCTCGCGATTTTTTTAAATGGCTCGTATCTCGAAAACAATGAGAGATAGAGCAAAATTGACGAAAATTTCGACTACCCTTAACCATGGAACACCCCCGTCTAGAGGTTATCTCTATCCAAAAATGGACTCCGGTAACAATTTGCGAATAAATAAGTTTTTTTCATTTTTGCAATATTTTGTAACGACGAGTTTTCCTCCCTTAGCTGGTATAGGCACGCGTATGTAGGAGTCGCCACAGAAATTTCTTTCAATTCCGTGACGGAGGGTCAAAAGGTAGGGTAAACGTTATAAAACTTAATCTCTTTATTTACTGATTTGTTAATATAAGTAGGTCAATAAAGAGTCAATTAATTGGAAAGGATATAAGAGGGCGGAAGCATTTTTAGCACGCTTTGGTACAGCAGTTCTTCTCGTGCTTCACGCAGGAGGTGCGTTAAACTGATCACACCTTCTGTGGCCCTCTGTTGGACGTGACCTGGGACACCCAACTCTCCACCACTCTTTCGTCGGAAGTGACCTTGTACGCCACTCTCCTGTCCAGCTCCCGTCCTGTCTTCGCCCAAATCAGTAGACTAGGTCTTTTCGGCCTCTTCCTGAACCAAAAGCCATATGGTTTTTTGTCCTCCTGTTCTATGGTTATTGAAGTGACCTGGTGCGGCACACTCCCTCGTCCACAAGGTCTAAAATGGTTTCCCAAGATATATCAAGGATGTGACCTAGGACGACACACTTTTCCAAGACTACAGGGCCTTCTCGCTCGAGAACGTGACCTAGTACGGCACACTGCCATGCAGAAACAAAGCTAAAGGTAAAATTGGTTTGAACGTAACGTTCCCTGACGAATCAGCTGATTTTTTTTTTGTTTTAAGAATTAGAATTTGAGTCACTAGTTTGTCCGCAACGTAACGTTCCCTGCCGGATGAACCTGTTGAAAACAGAATTTTTGTTCTCCGTTAAGTAACAGCTGCGATTCTGAGATCTGCGCTGAATGGCTTAAACCGGCTGAGCCGAGCCGCCGTCCATTTGTTGTAATCGACGCAGTCGAAATTTTTTTTACACGATAAATATGGGTGTTATCAAAAAATGTGATAAAAACCATGTAACCAGCTAATTTCTAATGCATGGATTACATTTGAGTTATATATTTCGATATGTATCAGCGCATTGTCACCTCTTTTACAAAATTTATAACAATCTGACCAATTTTTGGTTAATACATAAAATTTGTGACAAATTTTATAGGCCAAAGGTAAACTCCGTAACCAGTAACTCATAAGGTTTTTTAACTTTAATAGCTTATATTTTAATAACCAATGACGCTAAACACTAGCTGTAAGAATTTTTACGAAGAGGAAAAGTGACGTTTTTAATAAAAATTTATACATTTTACAAACTTTTTCGTATATCTTTGCTAACACGACTTCAATTTTGTAACGATTTTTCGTCATAATTTTTGATAAATATTCATACACCAGATTTTTGGAGTTATTTATTAATTATATTGGGAAAAGTATAATGTTATCTATACTCAAATGATCGTTAGACTGTTAGTAATCATCTAGTATAACAGACTTGAAGCTTTTCTGCAGTATGTAACATTCAAAAGTATGTCTTTAATAAGATTTGAAAAAATGTTGTAAACTCCGTTCCTAATTTTTACCACCAAACTATTTAACGACTAAGAAAAACAATAGCATATTTGGATTCACCTTGTAGGCATCATACGATTTTGTTTCGGAAAGAAAATTCTGACAAAGCGTCTCTGAAAGAAAACGAAAAAAGTAACCAAATGTAAACTCCGTAACCAAAATTGTTTGCATCAGATTGCATTCAAAAAAATGTATGTAAATGTTTAAAATATTTTAAATTAACCATAAACAGAGGTGATTCAACTAATATTTATGCGGCAAAAGATGATTCAACCGATAATTTTCTGTCAAATCAAAAAAGTTATCAGTTTTTTACCCTAAACTGCTGGAGCGAAAAAATATTGATTTTGCATTTCATTGGTTTGGAATCGATATTTCGAGCCATTACTGACATTAGTTTGACAAATTAAATTTGTTTCACACAATTTCATAATTTTTTGATCGCAAAATGTTATGTTTCTAATATATTATTTTGTAACTTTGCAACCGATGATTGGATTTTTAAAAATTTTATATTTTTGAAAAGCATTTAAAAGAACCAAAAATAGAAAATTAAAAAAAAAAAAAAAAAATTTTTGCGGAATTGTGTTTATCAAATTTTGCGGTACCGCCAATTTGATAAACACAAATTGCGTATTATTGGGAAGCATGTTGAAAACCCAAATACGAAAACCTAATAAATTGAAGAAAATCCGTACGCAATTTTTTTTTGTTATATCTTTTGCTTGCGGTAATGTAAACCAAAAAGATTAAAATTGTGCCAAAAAAGTTATTGCGACAACTTGTAGAAGAGATATTTTGCAACTAGGTTTATAATGACTAAACTTACTGATTCCATTAAGAAAAAACCGAAATATTAACACTTTTTGCTTCTCACAAATTTGGCCCAAAAACTTATCAAATTTTTTGATTTCACCCATATTTAAATATAATCATCTTTTTTTACCGTTAAGCCGATGTTTTGAATGTGTCAACTAAAAGTTGGCTAGCCAATCAGCTTTTGGCTCACATCAAACTTTAAGCCGCCGCTGCAATATTTTTATTCAGCCACCGTAGCCGATTAATTTGGTCGGCGCATATCTCTGCTATGATTTCTCTTAAAACATGTAAACAGACAACATTAAACAAAAGCGTCATTCGGCACGGAATGCGGATACTAATAGAGCCTTAAGTGTTAGTTAAAAGATTTCAGGATACTCACCGAGTCTTTTCAGGAGTCTTCGAAGAATGTTTCCGATTCTAAGAATAATGTGGCCTGGGACGGCACACTTCCTTATCAGGACCACGTTCCAGGGTTATCCAGGGTATCAAGGGTATTCAATCGTCAGTACCTTCAAGGATGTTCAAAGGATTTTCAAGGATATTCACAGGACTTTCAAGGATATTCGAAGGACCACCCAGTATATTCACAGGACCTTCAAGGATATTCGAAAGGCATTCAAGGATATTCACAGGATATTCACAAGACCTTATATTATATTCAAAGGGCTTCGGGAGCCTCAATATGTCCTATATAAATATAAACGACGTCCGGGGAAGGTCCAGAGAGCTTTAAATCTTAATAAATTGAATGAGTTTGTAAAACTACAAATTAAACTGTAGTTTGACTAATTTTGTTCTTAAATATAGAATTGCTAAATTTAACAAAAGTGTTATTAAAATTAACAAATCGGTTATAAGCCAGAAAAATAGGTATAAAATTTGTTAAATTTAATTAAGTTTCTATTGAGCCAATAGACATGTTATTTGTAATGTAGATATTTTTTCTTTATTTGAAAATCTTACATTTTTTACACCTTATTAGTTATTAAGGGACCATAAAGTGAAAACTCTTTGACTTTTTTGATTGCTTAAACTTCTAATAGATAGAAACATAGAACATCTTGTAATTTGAAGACTCTATTGACTGTTACGTTTTTCTTCTTTGTTTTAAACAAAAATTTTAATTCGCTACATTTTGTGGCTGATCTAACAAAGCGCTGAAACACTATATGTTTTTGATACAATTTACTTTTCCTATTTCATTATGAGAAAAAAAGAAAAATCCACAGCAGCTTATTCTCTGCAAATATGCATTTACTTATGTGAGGAAGTCCCGATAAAGTGTGTCCTTGCAAACTAGATGAATACTCTTAAAACGAAGGGTATTAGTAAGATGAATACGAAAAAAGGTAAAACAATTTTGGCAGGGATCTTTAGCTTCTTAGCAGTGATTGAAGCTGAAGGTATTAATGAATTTTCACCAAATAAATAAAAAAAAATTTTATTTTTTTCTAAATTGTCATGATGTAAGAAAAAATAATTTTTTTATAATTGGCTGGCCCTTACAGAAATTTAGACCCGTATTTAAAAAAAAAAAGATCACACCTTTTTGGTAAAAAGCATTATCCACTTAAATTGCTGGTAGGGAATTTCAAATATTTTTTTAGTGGGATGCCCTATCGTATATATCCTTATGAACGCACAGCCAGAGGGAAGAAAAATGAAGTTAAATGTAAACATTTCGTTCCATTTCTATTTAAACCACCTACATTTTATGCAAACATAAAAACAAATTTGAAAGAAAATAAAAAACTTTTTTTAAACACATACACCTGGAATAAACGCAATGATATATACTGCAAACGGACATTAGAGCTTGTCAGATAGTTTATCTCTTGCTGGAAGTTACATTTAAAACCCTAAAGATGCATACCTTTACAGATGCACTCCCAAATTTAAAAAAATGTTAAATTAAAAAACTTTTCACTTACATAATTATTTAAGGGATCAATTTGGGATATACAATTTCACTTGAATTATAGGAAATTCAAATCAAAATTTTAAATGGCTATTATATGGATATAATTTTTATTTCAAATATTAACTAGAACTTACTTTAAATCAGCGCTAGAAAAATTTTCAAGTTACAAATTATTCATTAAATTGGGAATCCACTGTATTTGTGGGTGTGTGTGTATTTGTGTTTTAAAGGATGTGTATATCTAGGCAAACTGAAAAGGTTGCTTTGTGTTCATGTGAATTTGTAAGTTTCTATAGTTGTATGATATTTTTATTCCCTTTCTCTTTAAAAGCAGAAATGCACACAACAACTGAAATTGCAACAAGAACTCGTTTCACAACCTTCCACTATTTTGATTTTAAAACTGTGTAACGCTTGGTCGATATGGTTCATCCTTTGCGTATCTGTATGTGTATTTAGCATCTATATTGTAGTTTTTCTATGACGCAGTTACAGTTAAAAACTATTGACGTTAATGCAGCTTTTGCTTATTGGAAGTTCTTTTTTATTAAAGCCTTTCGTTTCGAAATGAGAATTTGAAAATGTGTAACAAAAAACTACTTACTTTGTGGCAAAACAATAAGATTCATGTTATTTTCAAAAAAGTTTGCATAAAAAAGATTTTTTTTTTTTGCAAAAAATTAAAATAAAAAAATTAATTTTTTTTTATAACAAATAAGGGAAATATTTGAATTTTGATAACACGTTATCAGATTTGTATTCAGAAACTCCCAAAATCATCAGAATACAATATTTAACAGAGGTTTCACTTTTCGCCTTTTAAAAAAATTGAAATGAATTTGTGGTTTTATCAAAACAAAAAAAAAATTTTTTGGGTTGTTTAACTTGAGCACATCTGTGGTAAATATATGCATTTTTTGTGGATTTTTACACCTTCTTTACGTACATTTACACATAAAACATGCTATTTTACGCACAAATTTAATAAACTAACTAACTAATTTCAATTTTTTTTTAATTGTTATGCACTTTCAATGTAAAATTACACATTATTTGTGCACCATCTTAAACAAAATGTGCGTATTTTTTTTTTGCAGTTGGAAACATAGAGTAAATTTACAGTATAACTCGCTTAATACGAACTCCGATAAGACGAATTCTAAATTAATACAAACTAATTTAGAAGTCCCGAAGTTTTGGCAACAATTTCAATAAAAAAAACATCGGTTAATACAAAGTCGCTTATGACGAACACTCGGTTAAAACGAATTGTTTATGTTGGTCCCACAAACAGATTTCTATATAATTTTCCACTTTTAATATGAACTTTACAAAATTCGACAATTTTTTCTAAATTTTTTTTGTTTTCTCACAAATTTTAAACCGAACAAACAGATATATAGGTATGTATAAACCAAATGAAAAAATTGTAAAATTTTTAAAGTTGTTTCAAGGAAATTTAAATATTTTGTGGATAATTAAAACATTTTAAATAAATTTTACCCCGGTTAATAACATCTTTTACAACGAACTAATTAATCTAGTCCCCCGGAGTTCGTCTTAAGCGAGTTTTACTGTATATATAAGTTGAGTAAATTTCAGCAGAATTTAATTAGAGAGTACTTCTCCACAATACTGCCCGAGTAAAAAAAAATGATCTCGCGCAATATCTAATCATATCCAATTTGATATTGTTTAAGATCTGCTGTAATATCTAGCTGATCCAATTAGATCTCAAAATTGGGTGTATCCAATGATATCGTATTAGATCCCATTGTATATATGGGGATAAACTAAGATCAAGTAATATCTCAAAGTTGTTAGGTCCAATGATATCTTTGGGGATAAACCTAGATCTAATTTGATCCGAAAAATGGCGGATCGAATTAGATCCAGTTATATATTTGTGGTTAAATTTAGATCTAGTTTGATCCGAAAAATGGCGGATGGAAATAGATCCAGCAATATATTTGTGGATAAACTTAGATCTAATTTGATCCGAAAAATGGCAGATGGAATTAGATCCAGCAATATATTAGGGGATTAAGTAAGATCTAAATATATCCAAAAAATGACAGATCAAAAATTAGATCCAGTAATATATTTCGGGACTGCGTAAGATCTTAACTTTTCCGATAAATTGCAGATCCAATTAAATCCAGTTATATATTTGAGGATTTGGTAAGATCTTAATTTATCCCATAAATTGCAGATCGAATTAGATCTAGCAATTTATTTCAGTATTAAAATGGCAGATCGAATAGAAACAGCAATATGTTTGGGGATTGACATCTGAAATTATCCAGAAAAATGACAGATAAAATTAGATCTCGCATTATATTTGGGTACTACGTAAGATCTCCATTTATTTGGTTCAAAAACTAATACACTGGCGAAGCATTGATTTTATAAAAATTACAATATTTTGTTAAAATAAGGTTTAAACTCAGAAGGTCTCGAGTTCGATACCGTTCACGGCTATGCATTTTTTTTATAAAAAGATTTTCTTTTCATAAAATTATAATTTTATTTTCTATAAATGTTTTTATAAAATTATATTTTTTTTTATTAAATTGAATTTTTAAAAAAAAATAATTTTATTTACATCTTTTTGATGCTCTACACATTTCCAATTGTATGAATTGTTTTTAAGATTTATCAATTGTATTTCAGAAATAATCAATTGAATTTCAGTTTTATCAATTGTATTTCAGAACTTATCAATTATTTTTCAGATTTATGAATTGTATTTCAGAACTAGTCAATTGAATTTCAGTTTTATCAATTGTATTTCAGAATTTATTAATTGTATTTCCGAAATTCACAACTGTATTTCAGAAATTATCAAACTGTGTTCCAGAAATTGTCAATTGTATTTCAGAAATTATGAAATGTAATTTATAAATTTTTCTCTATTAACTATGATAAACAATCAACAAGTTCTGAAATAGATTTGATTATTTCTGAAATACAATTAACAAATTTCTGAAATACATTCCATAATTTCTGAAATACATTTAAAATTTCTGAAATACAATTAATAGCTTCTGAAACACAGTTAATATTTTAGTTGCTGATGAGTTACCATACATGAGCATTAGGGTGGGTCGATTTAGCAATCGATATTGTGTCATCGATTTTTCGATAGCTTTTGGCATGAGGAAAAAAAATTCCACTACGTCATATCAAAAAAATCATTTTCGAGGCGCCCAAATTTAAATTTTTTGCAATTTTTAAATAAATGCTAGATTAGCGCTATCTTGCGTTGGCTTTTTGAAACAACTAATGAAGTTGTAAACAATATAACATTACAACCTTTCCAGAAAGGTATTACTTTTGAAAATCGGATAAAAAATGTGGCAACTAGACAAAAGCTATCGAAAAATCGATGGCACAATATCAAAAAATTTTTGTCCATACAAATCGCCCCACTCTAATGACCATATATTGTTTAAATGGCACCATATATGGTATGTTCCCTATTAAAAAAAAACAACATGGAGCTTTATATGGTAATATATAACTTAGAGTCATCCATGTACCATTTGAACCGAAAAATGACCCGATAAAATTGTATCAGTTGTTTATCAGTTTTTATCTAATTGCATCAGTTTAGATCTGACGTGATTAAATTATGTGTTAATCAGATGAAATTGTATCAGATTTTTGACCTGATACAATTTTATTGGTTTACATCACATGGTATCAGTTTAGGTCCAAATAGATATATTTGTATACAAAATTATATAGTTATATCCCAATTTTGACCTGATATCAGTTTAAAACTTTGATACAATTGTATAAGGTAAATGTCGGATACAATTATATTTTATTTATATAAAATTGAACCAATTACGATCAAACCGATAAAATTGTATCAGGTCAAAAACACATAATTTATTAAACACATAATTTAATCAGGTCATTTAGACCTGATTAAATTATGTTGTTATGATACATTTAGATAAAAATTGATAAACAATTGATAAAAATATATCGGGCCATTCTTCGGATGAAACTGTATATTTATACAGATATAACTTAATCACATATATATCAAAGTAAATGGTACTATATGGTAGCATATATTATCATATCTGGAACTGTATTAAAAATGTTGTTCATAAGGTACCATATATGAGTATATATTGTTGAAATGGCACCATATATGATAATATATGGTTTAAATGGCACCATATATAGTAATATATTACTTAAATAACACCATATATAAATATATATGGCACTATATATAGAATCATATATTATCATATCTGGAACTGTATCAAAAATTTTGATCATGAGGTACCATATAACCATGTACCGGGTGGCCAATAAAATGCCTTTCTCCGGGTGAGTGGTTAAAAAAATAAAGATCCACAACTTTGAAAGGCGATCGGATAGAATCTTTGACTTAAGGTTTAGAATTAGGAAACCAAGATACTTTAAAAAAATTTTAGTAGCAGCCTGTTAAATCGATTTTTTTGAATAGTGTAATATGGTGCGGCCCTCTGTAAATTTGCGAAATCCAAAAGTTTGCCCTTTAACCTATTTAAGTGCCCACTTTTCTGATTTTTGTTCGCGATGACGGACTTAGAAGCAATTAATTACAGCAACAACAACATGAAAACTTGTATGTGTTTGCAAATATATCTCATTCTCTTTTTGAAATATTTTTGATCTATGCCTTTGTTTTTTTTTTTTTTTTTTGAGAAAAAAATCCTAAAAATTCAAGATCTTACTTACCGAATAAAGTAAAAACCCGACAGATATTCTATTGCAAAAAGTACTGTTTTAGAATCTGAGGTTTCTTAGACAGAAAATATAGAATAAAGCTCTAGGAGTGGCAAAAATTTTGTAGAATCTGAAGGTTTTCCTAAAGGTGGAAAATCGAAAAAAAAAAACACTCAGTATCTCATGGGTTTTTATTCAATATATTTCACATTTGAAACAAGAACTTTTTAAACTTACCATAAAAATTAAATAATTATAGGCTATCGATTGGTGAATTTTTCTTAAATTTTTTTTTCAAAATTCATAACCGCTTATATCCTATTCTTAAAACAAGTGGACATATATCACTTTCAAAATAAATTGTTCACATCAATATACCGGGAAAGTCTATACATGTGTGGAAGAAGATGGCCAACATGTGAAAAGCTCTTCAAAATATGTGAATTCCCTGTAGTCGTAAAGTTTTTTCTTTAATTGATTGGCGATTTTCTTTTTTTTTTTTAATAAAGTGATATTAAAGTACATGTTCTATGTCAGTTGAATTAATTTTCCTATAAAACTTTTAATCTAGGTATAAATATTGCTGGACTAGGCTATTTAATACATGTGTAATTCAAGGATAATTCAAACTAATTGTATGATACTTTTATTTTAGCAGAGTATGCCAGAGTTATTTTTCTTCTTTTGTCAATATAAATACAAATAGAGAATAAATTGAATATTGCAACTTTATTGTTAATGTCAGAAAATTTGAATAGAAAATGATATATCCATATTAAACGGATATTGAATGATGAGCGTACATGGTATCATACACAGTTAGGAATATAAGAGTGGGTCGAAAAAAATTCTATTCACTGCGGAAAAGTTGTGGAGAAAGGATAAATTGAAGAAAAATAAAATTTTCGAAACCGCTTAATTCCTTCCATTTCCGGTAAGCAATGAAAATTTCGGTGTTTTGAAAAATTGCCTAAATTTATAATCTCGCTTCTAACTTCAATACATCGTTTGTAGTTACCCAATAAACAAAACCTGTGATATTGAACTGTGATACGTGATATTTGTATTAACCTTCATCTGACCCTAAAAAAACTTACGTTGATTACCCTCGTGAGTGGTTTTCCATACATACGGTATGTCCACGTATTTTTGACTAGCAACATCATTTTTTTATAGTAAAAAATCATGGCTTACCATCAGTAAAATATATATTTTTATATTTTGTTAGCTGTCACATCAAATTAGTGTACATATTTCCTTCTTCTTTGACGTCTGCTCATAACGTCATCAAACCAAATAACACGATCCATAAATTGAAATGTTCGATATTATCGCTCTAAATATGGGACGTCCCCAATAGCCATCGAATAAATCCAATATTATTAATTTTTTGATCTAATATATACTTCTAATCAAACAATATCAGAACACCGATATATGCATATAACACTTTTCTGTCGATTTCGATATAGTTTTCACCGCATTGCGCCTTTGCATATGCTTTTGACCACTTCAGAATAACATTCTCAATTTGCGTCGTCGATACGTGCTCCGGCATATCTTGTTGTGCCTGGACGCAAATTTATGACATTTTCGTTCCGTAATCTCTCAGCATGATCGTGAACTGGATGGAGATTTCATACTACACCATCTTTCGCTACAAAGAATGGATCCATCTTTCATTCTACGGATGAGGCTGGTTGGTTGGTTTAAGTGGCAGCTCACGAACTGGTGAGCATCAATTAGAGTCAAAAGCGGTTGCGTTGTGAAAAGACAACACATCCCGTAAAGATATAATATCCGAAGAACTAGACCCAACCATCATCTAATCTTACACGCAAAAAATAAAAAGGGGGAAATTGCATAAAATAAGGGCATAAGTTACCTAGTTTTAGTATGTATTATAGCTCTACCCAAGTTTTGGGTATAACTTATATAATATGCTTGGTATAAAATAAGAAAATAAAAACTAACAATAACTATACAAAAAAAACTTGGTAATTATTTCTTATTCTGTTTTTGGAATTGTTAGCACTAATTTATTAAACTAAAGCCATATTTTATTTATTAATCTACGTTAAATTATTTAGTTCTTTCCTTCTCCCTTATTAAAACAATTTGATTAATTTATTTAATTATTTGTTTTATAATTATTACTGGTATTAATAGTTGGATACAAATTAAAGCATTATAGACTTCATTTTTGTTTAAAATATTAAGTTTGGAAAACTGTTTAATTACAATATAAAAACTAAATTTTTAATTTGTTACCATTCTAACCAAAGCATTGTCAGCCTGTCCTATTGTAATACTAATTCCTTTTCCAGTCTCAATCGTTGAGTCATATAAATAACATCCATGATAAATAACATGATCACCCCTAGCAACCATGAAAAATGACAATCAGCATATTCTGGATGGCCATTTCCAGATGGCATGAACTTGTTGAAAACTTAAACTGCAATCCAAATAAAAATTAAAGTTATTAACTATTTTATTTTGATTATATAATAGTTTTATTAACCGAAAAGTTTTAGGTGAACCCATTGATGAAAATGTGGACGATAAATTTGTAAACGCACCGATAGTTGTGTCTTATGTGAATATAAAGCCATATCCGTTTGAGATTGTCCTTTAGCCTTACCCACCGACAATTCCATATGACATTTAGCATACAATTTTATATTATTTATATTATTTTATATTTTTTTCCAACTTTTTTCACTTTTGGCATCTACTTTTCGCCATATTGTTTTATCTTCTTTATTTTTTTTTAACAATTTTCAACTTTGACAATTTTAATGCTATTTTTAGGAATTATACACATTTTACAAACATCTGGCAACAAATAAATGAATTGTAAAACTACCTAAGATTATTTTGGTTCGCGTACATGAAATTTTTTATCATTTTCCCATAACACTATGCGACAGTCAAAATCGGGATGGGATGAAACCAACGGGAAATGTTATATCGGTTAAAAACAAGTTATACGTGTCCCGGCGTTTCGCTGGGTCACCCCTAGGAATCCAGATATATCTTTTTTTTTACATAACTCGAGAACCACTAGTCCGATTTTGCTCAAATAATTTTAAAAAAATTAAAAATTGCAATTCTTTAATCTGTTCATATAACGTTTTTCTAAATACTCAACAGTTTTGCCGGCAAAAATAAATGTTTGTTACCGCTACCATAAAAATCAATAACCTTTTGTTTATTACTTTTTTTAATATTTTAGGCAAAAAATATTTTTTTCTTCATACATTTATTTTTACCGGCAAAACTGTTGAGTATATAGAAAAACGTTATATGAGCAGATTAAAGGAATTGTAATTTTTAATTTTTTTAAAATTGTTTTTTACCAAAATAACTTTCCCCGGTAGTTTGAACCCTTTCCGATCACTGACCCCTACCATTTGTCTCACAGTGTAATGTAACTATATATTGACAGTTTTTTAAGTAGATAAGAAAAGAAAGTGATTTAACATAATGTGCAAAAGAATTTATAATGTAGCAATAAAAAGTTATATTTTTAGGTGATTTATATAAAAATTTAAGGGTTTGATTTAAACTAAGCAAATGAAAACTATTTTTTTCTATAGGAAATCGTTTTTACCAACATGTTTGTATAATATAACATACGCTAATTTTTTGCATGTACGGTACCACCGACAGGGCGGCTAGTATATGATTGCCTATGTCGGATGCCCTGTAGCGCTGGACAATCACATATTAGATGATTTATCGTCTCCTGCCCACCGGGTATCCCGCGCCCGTCCGAATCTGTTACCGTGTCTACCCAACAGACAGTGTCCGGTTAGCGCAATCGTCAGCCTCGAGACATCTTTCCTACTCCTGCTGAGGAGAGGTTTATTGCGCCCTAGATCATAGTCGGGCCACGTGGGTCCCGCGGTCCTACAAGTGCCAAGTCCAGTTCATCTGTTCCTCTCTTTTTAGAGTTAGTGTCCGAAGATCTCGCCCTTAATGGTTCCCAGCGGCGTAGTGATTGGCATCGCTGTGCAGACATTTAAGCCAGAACTTGCCCTTGCCAACTCATCTGCCTGCTCATTACCGTAAAAGTCCCTGTGGCCAGGATGAGACTCCTATTGCGTGACATCTTAATTTTTTTTCCATTACATTAAATTCAGAATCAGAATCGCTATCATCCGAGTCATCATTTTCTTCCGGCGAGTGATTTTTATCACTATCGGAAAAACTTTCATTATTAGAAACTATGCTGCTCCAGTGCAAAATACATAGAAATTGCATATGTGTGAAAAACCACACATGAGGGTAACTAACGTCACTTTTTAAATATATGGCTATCAAAATATGCTTTTGAATCAATTAAAGCGTTTTTTGTGCTAAATTGATGAATCAGGAAATGTCAAAAAATTTGATGAACATCGCTTCAATATTTTGTTTTGGAAAATGTGAAAAAAGTTTCATTTTGTGTGGTTTTCCACACAAGGGTGAGATAAAGGTTAAAAAAGACTTTTGATGCGTAATGACTTGTGATACGTAAACGACAGATTTTGCTTCTAAAGTACGCCTTTCCTTACGATATTGATTTCCAGGAAATTATTATACCACTTTTGCTATCGAAATTCCCTAGAATAACGATAGTTAAACCACACAACTTCCTGTCTATTATCGAAATACTTCCGTTATACCAGATGATGTCGATATTGAAAATAAAATCATATATTATGACCTTCATAATGATCTAAATGTTAAAACCTATATTAACGTTTAAAAGAAAGTTACCTGAAATTCTAACATAAAACATAGCAATCACCTCATATCACATTCGAATACTGAACTAAAAACTTAAGCTTTACACTTCTGCTGGACTACCTGCTCTCTTAATTTCGTGTGAAAAAAATCGTTACTTTATGTCTTACTTAACGGAAATATACTTATCTTAAATATAAGAATCTTAAGTAGAAGCGGTATTGAAATTATTATTTTTTGGTGCCAGTAATGACACCGACATACTTTCTTCATTATTTTAATACATATATTAATGAGTTACTAATAACTACACACAGAAAAAAGATTGGTTGTTATTCGGTCATCCCTAGTACACATCAATACGGACCCTAGAATTTTGCTGCAATTCTTAATTATTTAAAATTACAAAAGATTTTCCATATTCCTCACTAGACTCACACAATTATAATAGTATGATTGTAGTGACAACTTCAAAATCATTCCGTTTTACCAATCATAAGTTTTTTACAATTTTAGTAACTTTTTCCATTGATGCAACTAAATTTAGTACAAAGAAATCTGCTTTCAAACCACATATTAGTAATTACAACAAATATATTTATTATAACAACACATTTGAAATCAAAACTGTATTTTCAGTTATTACAATCAATTTTTGATTCTGCAAAAACAAAATACAAACTATTTTCCTGTGTTTATATTCTAAACAGAAAAAAAAACAATTTGTCATTAAAAAATATATTAAATGAAAATAAACAGATCTGTGAAAACTAATTTCAAAGCAATAAAATTTTTAAAAATGCCACAAAAGATTTTGGAGCTCAAAAACGGATATAAATTGTATGGATTTACAGCTCGTCATCAATGTGGCGCTTGACTAGGAATTGCTCTTTTTGTTAACTGTCAACAACATTTTGGAAAATTCTATGGCAAGTTTTTGGTGTTTATTGTATTTTCTATTCTTAGAAAATTTTCTAAGCAATGCAATATAAAATTTTGAGAAAACTTAATATGATAAAATAAGGATTAAGCTATAGGCATGTTCCTGAATTTTAAATTGAAATAAAAGTCTGCTAAATTGTATGTCAACATGTCATTTTTGCGGTCAATCCACGATATACTCTTTGATTATTTTCATTTTCTTAAAATTGCGTATATAAAAATATGTTTTGTTTATAAGCCTGTTATGATGTTAATCTTTAAAATATTCATTTCCGAAAAAATAATTTTGGTCAGATATCTGAATGACTGATTGGAATTTAATTTGAAAAAACGAAATTATTTGCACATTAAATTAAGTTGTTTGCGTTAAAATAGATTTTATTAATTTTACCTAAAAATTTGTTTTTTGTGAAAATAAATAACAATTATGGTTATTTTTTAAAAACTTTTGCTTTTAAATTTTTCTTTTTTTGGTTAGGATCAATGATTGGAAAAAGGTGTCACATCTTTTATTTCAATTCTTACAACTGAAACTGTGTCCATTTTTTCACAGTCTCAACTAATATTTTCAGTTACTGCAACCAATACTAGTACTAAAAATCAGTTCCTTTTACTAAAATTATGTAGTAAGGAAAGAAATTGTTTTAGAATTAAATGATAGTACATGGGACCGCATAAATTCGATTGGCAACAAATTCGGTTGGTACAACGAATCTGTTTTCTGGGTGTAGTTACTTTTCCTTTAATTCAAAACAAAAAATAATGCATTACGAATAATGAGTTATTTTTATCATTATTCCAAATATAAAATAATGTTCCAGATTTTTTTTTGTAAATTTTTTCAAAATTTAATTTTTAAGTAGATGAATGTTATTTTTAGTTTGACTCTAGATCATAAATTAATATCACTTTCTGTTTAAATTATTTTCAAATCAAATTTTTAGATATTTTTTTTGTTGTCAATACTGGTAAGCAGATATGTAACGACATATTTCTTGGTTTTTCGTATGTTGAATTAATTAGTAGGAAAAGTAACTCGTTACAGACATTTACTTAAATAAAATAACATAATAAATATATATAAAATAACATAATCGGAATCGTTTTAATATTAGCTATGATGAGGTAAATGTTGAAAATGTATAGTTTATTCATTAAAATAAGGCCCGAACCAGAAAGTGGGACAGTGCTGCCAAAATTTGTTCTTGAATTTCTCGAAAATGAGTTATTCAATATTTTTAAGAACTTCTTATTGAAACTCAATTAAAGATAGCTCTTGTTTATAAAAAAATTTTAAATTTTCTCGGCAGTGACAAATAAATAAAATACAAAAACTCTTTTTGGTTTAGGCTTTAAGCCCAAACGTATTGCAACTCTTTTTATGACCTTTCAGTTTATTTAAAATTTGTTGGCATATCCATATTCTGCTTGCCAAAATGAATTAGAAATTATTTATGGAGAGACGAAGACGACAAACACCTAAACAAAAATGCGTCCTCTGGTGCAGCCTACACTCAAAATTATATGTTTGTTGGCTCAACAAAAATATTTGCTTATTCAACAAAATTGATTCCGGTTTTTTGGCTTTAAATTAAATTTATTAAATCTAAATTTGGGCAAAAAATCAGTAAAACTTTAGTTTTATTTATAATTGGGTTATAGGGGCCCTCCCCGCACCTAGTCCGTATTGTCTAAGGATATGTAAAGATACTCGGAAGAAACAAACGTTCTGTCCTTTTTTCCCTGTCTCGCTTAGTTGTCGAGATATAGGCCATTTTATAAAATCAAAAATTTTAATTTAAAATTTCAAGCCCAATCACGGTGCATTTTTGGATAGAGAAAACCTCTTGTAGTTAGAGATAATCTAAATTTTCATCAATTTTGCTCTATATCTCTTAGTTTTGGAGATATGGGACATTTGAAAAAATCGGGAGGGATTTAGGATTTCAGATGCACTGGTGGCGCTATCTAAAATTAGTTATAAATAGTTTTGAAAACTAACACTCCAAATTACTTAAAGTACTGATTTTTAGAAATGAGTTAAACGGAGATAACTCAAATCTTTGTTTATTTCAGTGTTTCAATGAAAAGTTCGTTAAAAATTAATAAAATCGATTTGAAACCCGTGTAAAAGATTTTTTTTTTACTGACGTATTAATTTAAGTGTACTGAATTTATATTATTATATATATTAAAATCTTTTTTATTTAATTTATTATATATATTAAAATCTTTTTAACCGATTTAAAAAATCTTGCCGTATTCATATTCAGCGTAACAAAATTAACACGATATAAATTATATGTTAGTTACCTGAAATAATGGAAACGACAGACATTAACCGATTTTCAAAATTTTATTTTTCCCAGTTTATTAATATTTTTACACAAATTTTCTTTTTGTGGTAAAAAATTTTAACTCGGTCCACTCTAATGTACATTCATTAGAGCGACTCACTAAAAAAAAGGTAAAATGTTGCTATCCTCAGAATATAGCTTCGTTTGTTTTATGATGAATCCGAAAATATTTTGGCGTCTGTTTATGAAAACGCTTTGTTTTTTAAGAATTTATATCATATCTTCTTTTTTAAGGATTTATATCATATGAAAGGTTCTTAAGGCGCATCCAACAATATATATAACATTCCAACATTCAGCGATATATGTATGAAGAATTTTCAAAATTCCGAGTAATTTTAAAAGCTCCGATTGTGTTAATTTTGGTGTTTGTATACTAATAAAAAAAATTCTGTAAAAAATTTAGTTAAAAGGACTAAAAATTAGTTAAAAATAATCTTGCAGCAAAAGTGGGCGCTGTGGTGTAATGGTCAGCGCGTTGGACTGTTACACGTGAGGTTGCGGGTTCGAGCCCCAACCAAGGCAACATCAATTAATGAAAAATAGTAATATGTATGAGTTTTTTCTATCCCTCATACATATCGCAGCGTCCTCCTTCGGTGTTCCCATAGCACTTAACCCCACCGAAGTAAAATAATGTAATAGGGCTATGATTTAAAAGCTTCAACAAAGTTCGCCAACTTACCATCAGATGGCGCGCAACAACTGTTCTAAAATTCAACATCTCGCGCAATTACAGTGTTGCCATATTTGAAGCCCTTCATCTTTCACCACCTTTCACTTCTTCTCTATCCCATTTCCAAAGGAAGCAACACGTTAATTAGTAGGAAGAATTTCCTGAGTGTTGCTTCTCTTTGAAAAAAAAAAAAAAAAAAAAAAAAAAAAGTTACTGAAATTAACAGATTATTTTTGCTAATTTATTAGTAAGATAGGAACAGCAAAATAAAACTGAGTTAAATTCTTGTTAATAGAAAATAACACGTTAACCTGCTGAAATTAAAAAAAAAAAAAATCAAAATTTTTGAAAGCAGCATTTTAATTTTTTTAGCAAATATTTCTGCTTATTTTAGCAGTATAGACTGCTATTTGCTTGCAACTAAATTTAGCTTAAAATAACAATAATTTTGTGGATACAACGGTTTGTTTCTGCTATTTTTAATCTACTAATATTTAGCTAAATTTTCTACTAATTTTATAATACAATTTGTCAGCTTCAATTAGCTAAAAGTTAACTTATGTAACTAAAATTCTGTAAATTTAACAATTTTATTTTTGCTGTTCTTATTTTACCAGTATTTAGCACAAAAATCTGCTAATTTCAGAAATTTTTTCTGCAAGGTCATTTTTAACTAATCTCGAGTTATTTTTGCTCTTATTTTTACAGATTTATTTCAGCGAGTATATATAAAAAAGTAAACAAATGTTACAAAAAATCTCATTTTTTTTTTATATTCGATGGAACTAAATACTTACCAAATTCCTAAATGAGGTATTTTGAAAGTCTTTTAAATGGTGCAATAAAAAATATTTAAAAGTTTTAAAACAAAAAAGATTAGAACAACTTTGCAACCGATTTTTATCCCATAAAATCTTTAGTAACCCAGGAACAGACTCTCTTTGTGAGGGGTTTGTAATTTAAATGCTAAATAAATTTATCTTTATCTCTAGCCGATTTAAGTGAAAGGCTTAGGGACTTTTTCGTCACACAACTACTTACAAACTGAATCCGGTTACAGATTGGAATAATAAAAACACTTATAAAATTTGATTCAGAGCGCAATTAGAAATGTAATAAATATGAAAAATTCCAAATTATTTCCACACAATGATGATGGCCTGTTTGGAAAAAAAAGTATTTCGATCCAATTAAATATCTGGCAACACGCACATTAGCGCTAATTAAAAAATCACATATTCACTTTATACAACTAAAGATTAAGATATTTCCTAAACCACCCAGCAAAATCTCAGTAATGGATGCTCATTACTAATATCTAAATAATAAGCAGCAGAATTAGGATCTACTGCTTATAATTCGGTGTCAAAACTCATTATTTTTGTTGGACAAGGTCGTTTTTGTAAGAAAAACGCACAAAATTTGTGCACCCGCTTACCCGCTGCATTACAAAATCATATAAAATAAGTAGTTACCAAAATAAGTAGTTATTCGTGTGCTTATACGCAGTTAAAAAATAAGTGGTTACAAGTTGTTAAATAATATGACTTACTTATTTACTTACTAGTCTTTAAAAAATAAGTAGTTACCAAATTTACATTATCTTTATAAATAAATAAGTAGTCGCGAGTAAGCTAGACTGCTTATAAAAACGGCTTCGCCTAACAAAAATAACTAGTACGGACGCCGAATTATAAGTAGGAAAAGATTTTAGTTTCATTATATAACCACTTATTTGGTAATGAAAGATTTTGTTGGGCACAAACTCTTCATATAAAAACTTTAAAAAAATTTTTATTATAAAATAAACTTTAAACTGAGACATGTCTGGATATGCGCCTTAAAAACCCTTTCATATGATTGTCTTTAGTAAAAATAAAAATGAGAAGACAAAAAAAAGACTTTTTAACCGTCCAGCTCGTGAGATCTCACCAGGCTGGCCAGATTTGGGGTTTTGTCCCCAAATTTGAGGATTTTTTGTTGGTCTTGGGGACAAAAATTTTCATTTGGGGACAGAGGATTTTTTTGGGGACTTGAAATATATTTTGGGGAATTTTTGGGGATACTTCAAATTTTGAAGATTATATTAACTTCCCAAGAAACATTTTTACGGACTCTCCGGCACGTACGGATTCATGAATCCGGCTTTTACGGCACGTTAACTGTCCGTAATGTACGTATCCGTCAACGCTTGTACGTATACGGAACATTAACGGACCGTATAAATGGATTTTCGAACACAATACGTTTTAACTCCGTTTTGGTGTATCCGTTTTAGTACCGGTAAATACGGACTTCAGTTTTTCATCAGTTTTGATTCCGTAACAAACTGTATTGTTTATTTCTTTTGTTATTAACATAAAAATATTAAATGGCAAAAAATATATAAAAGGGATCACTAATATCGCGCGATCCTTCCATCAGTTTTAAAAATGGGTGGATGCACACTAAAGTGCAAAACTATTGAAGTACTTTTACGCGGTTGATGGAAAAGTACTTGTGACAACATAAAAGTTTACATCAATTCATTACCATCAGCACACAGCAGTAATGCACAAACGAATTCAAGTCATTTATTAGATGGTAAATATATCTGAAAATTAAAAGGTGTTTTCACGATGCGGGCAAGTAAATGCCACGGTGCAAAAAGAAATACTGACTGCAACAATGTTTTTGGCAAAACTGAGTATGCAAATTTGTACCATGTGTAAACCCCTATCGTGAATACCATCAGTTTAACCCAATGTAATTAATTAGTTTTTTGTTTTTATCAGGTATTGAATTTTATAAAACGCCAAAATTGTAATATGGTGATGGTGGATGTGGATGTGGATGCAATCTGCGTAGTTACATTAGATTATTATTTCTATATTGTACTTGTAATAAACCTATAAAAAAACATTTTGTATATAACAGTAATAAAAATATGCTAAATTAAGGTAGATATACAAGTCCGTTTATGTTTTAAAAATTCGTACGGATACGGACCGAAAACGGAGTCAATCCGTTTTTCACACGTCCGTCACGGTCCGGAAACGGTCCGTCATTGACGGACTTTCAACGGACCCATGTCCGTGTTTTACACGGCATAACGGTCCGTAAACGGTCCGTCATTGACGTATTTTCAACGGATTCGAATCAGATTCGATGTTCCTTATAATCCGTTTTCTGGTCCGTACACGTAGAGTTTGCTGTTCGGTTTTAATCGAAACCGAAACCGCGGTTTTTGAGGCCTCAAAACCGAAACCGAAAACCGTCAAAAATAAGTCGGTTTTTAGCAAATACTTAAAGCAATTAAAATAATAAATTAAATTACATATTTTTGAGCCTAGAATTTCAAAAACGGGTAAGCTCCTATTTTACAAAATTCTGAATTTAATTTTAATGAACAATTTCTCCATTAGATATTACTTTAAAGATTTTTTGTTTTTACTACTACAGATAATATAAGCTGAGGATTATAATTTTAGAAAAAAATTGCGCCAAAAGTCATGTAGTATAAGAGATATTGAGTTTCATGTCTTCAGTTCAGATTTTCACCGCTTATTTGTCAAGAAGTTTTATGTCGTAGTCCGCGAAATTTATTGTATACAATTTTAACTTTATATTGTTTTAAACAAATTGCTAAATTCCAAATTTAAACTGTATTTAAACAGTTTAATCTGCCGAAAAAAGAATAAAAATTTTAATTTATAACGGTTTCCGCGTTTTATTCCCCTGCAATGGTGTCATTGCCTTTATTCGAGTGAGAAATTCAATCAAATTTTAATAAATATCTTGAATGTATTAAGATATTTAATTGTTATACATACATATTAAATTATTTTAAAACAATTCTATTAATATCACAAGAAAACCGAAAAATAACCGAAACCGCGGTTTTTATAATTTTGAAAAACCGAAACCGCGGTTTTCAAATTTTTCGGTTTTTAGCAAACTCTATGTACACGGATCCAAAAAATGGTGTGTAAACGGAGTTGGATTCCGTTCATGATGGGCCGAAAACTGTACGTAAACTGA
Source organism: Leucophora obtusa (assembly GCA_949987735.1). NCBI lineage: Eukaryota > Metazoa > Arthropoda > Insecta > Diptera > Anthomyiidae > Leucophora > Leucophora obtusa. Next base: position 138,125,607 of record OX465299.1, read on the forward strand.
ACGTATTGTTTGTTGGGTTTGTATAGTTTTCAGAAAACATCAGTCAAGTTTGTTCGCATGATTTCAAAAAAGTAACAAATTCACCCTTTTATGTATTTTCCATATTAATTTAAAGTTTTTAATACACATAAATCCTTTTTGCCTGAGAGATTTATGTGATTAATGTCTATAATATCTAAAATATTGTTTATACAAAAAAACATAATATGGATTCTGAATAAAGGCCTATTGTATTAAACAGACAAACTTGAAAAACTCGAATCTGAATATTCTTTAAGAAATGCCTTAAATTCTTTAAAATTTTAAAATAAAATATATTTAGCCCAATAAACCATAAAACGATACAGTATCGTTAACGATTTCATATTAAGTACCATATATGCCATCGTTTCACTCACAATATTTTATCCTTAAAAACAACCTAAAATACATATTAAATTAATTAAAAACACAATTAAGAAAAGGTCTACTGATTTTTCATTATATTCAAACCATTTTGCTATTTATTTTCAAACATTGTTTAAAGAATCCATAAAATAAATAAAAATAATTGAAAAGTCTATTAAAACAATCACCAATTTATAACTGACAAAACGTTAAAAAAAAACGATTTTGTGGGTTGTTTTTCATATTTAATAATTTAATCGTTAAAGATGTCATATACATATACTTCTTTATTTCGATATCGTTAATGATATCATATTTTCATCGAATAGTGATAAAATAACGACAAAAATTTTGCAATATGACGCAAATATTATCGTTATTTCATGAAAAAACGATATCATTAACGAATGTGTATTTTTCTTCACAGTACCTATTACTTATGAATCGTTAATGATATCATTCTCGGACAAACGTATCATCGAAATGATATCGTTACGAATTCGAAACGATATCGTTTGGTTTGTTGGGAGGGTTCGATTGGTTTTCTTTTAATAATTTAATAAAAATTAAACGTTTTCTTCGTAAAAGTCCCTAAATTCTGAACATTTTTCTAGACATTTCTATAAAAGCAATCCAAGAATTTTTAAAACAGTTATTTAGTGATTATAGTTTTTATTCGAATAATGTTAATTTTTGGCAAATTAAATTAAATTTTTCAAAAATTTTTCTAGTTGGGGATTTTTTGGGGATATTTTTAGATTTATTTGGGATGTCACAGCTAGATCCAAAATATTTTGGGAATCATCACAAAACCATCCATGGGCAATTTTTAACGTTTTTGCTGTCCATATAAATTGAGTCGGTCTAATGTTCATGCATTTGTACATTAACTTGTGTTTCTTTGTTAATACGAGTATGCATGAGTAATGGATGAGTGTATGTTTTTGATATGGTCTGATATGTATGGTTGTGGTTGATTGTCTTAATATTTGCTAATGTACATACTACTGAGTAGAAGAGTGTACATTGTACAAAATATACTACCAACAGTACTTAGTACAAACATACATGCATATATAATGGATCATATGCATATTTTACCTTGAAATACTCACACCAACACTATTTACTACGAAACTACACAAATGCAAAGAGTTGTAAACTGTAAACGCGTTTAAATGAATTATCCTGTTTCATGTCACTCTTCATTTGTAACAAAATTCTGAACATGTAACACGGTGACTTTGACTTGTACGATAGCTTTGTTTGATTGTGTATGTATGTGTGTATTGGGCACTGGTTGTTCATTATTAAATGAAATTTTACGCCACAAATGTCATTGACTTTGACGAAGGTGATCGTAATATGGCCGACATTCATATAGTTGAAAAAAAAATACACAAAACAAATTTAATCCTTCCAACAATACAGTTCATATAATACCTTCAAATTTATGCTGATTCAAGTGACATTTATATGCCCATTTACATATCAGCATTGACCGATGTTTGAATGAATTTTTAATTTCGTTTAGGCTGGTTTTAAAATATAACGAAGCCATTGTCCGTTTTTTAACTTGCCACTATGGGCTAAATATGATAATGATTTGAAAATTTACAAAACCCTGTGACGAAATTTACAATTCGGACTCTTTTAAGTAGTAAATTAGTATTTAACATAAATTTGAAAATTTTCTATGGGTTTAACTTCAAAATTGATGCTATTTATAACGATAGCACTTTAGCACTTTAATTGTGAATTTCTGTTATATATACATAAGAAGTTTATCAACTTTCTTAATCTTTAAATAATTGATTTCTCCCCACACCCTGAGAATATATATGTGCCTTAATCCAAATAGTTGAATAGCTTAAAATATTTTGCGTTTCAGCTTAATGCTTAACCATTCTTTAAAACTAACATTTTGTTTCCTTTTCTTTATGCTTACATAGAAAATTTCTTTGAAAATATTCATTTTCTTTATTATCGCTTGTAACCTTGATTATGAAAAGATAAGAAAGAAAATGTTTTTATGACATGCTTTGAATTTTTTTGTTTAACATTACAAGAGCACTAATTAAAATTATAATTTTGCCAATTTTATATTCTTCTTTTACAACACTCTCTATGTATATGTGTTTAACTATGTGTATATGTACTTTCTAATTACATTATGTGTAAGGATATGTATCTGTGTGAATGAAAAAATAGAAGATAATATGGTAAAATCTTCCTTAATCGTTAAAATACTCCTTGATATTTTACATCTGCCACATTTTTTATAACTGTTTTGTATAGGTATGTACTATTAAGTATGAGTTTAGTAATCACTTGCGGCTGTATAATTATTATATGCTTTTATATTTAAGGCCAGTTTCATAATCAGAACTTAGAACGATTTGTGTCTCAAATATTACTTAAGTAAGATATTTTGACTATAACACTGGGTTTAAAAACGACTTTTATCTTAAATATTTCTTAAGTTAAAAATTTTGTTTAAAAATTTCTAACTTTAGCAAAATTTAAGGCAACATTCATTCTTAGTTCTGACTATAAAACTGGGCCTTAGGCAACTAAAAATTTTAGTTAAGTGTGTAAGGGTAATTCTGTTTTCGGTGATGATCATATTAAATTTAATTGAGCGAGACCTAAATAATTTATCTACATGTATAAATAAAACAAATATGTTGGTGATGAAAAAGGATGTGATATGTACCTATTATAAATTCACCCTGTTCATTTATGGGTCGTCAAAGTTGAGCTTCTTAGGTGTTTATTGAACATTTGGGAGAATTAACTTCTATAACTGGGAGCTGTTTAGAAGCTCTCATTGTTGAAAAAGGTATACATACACAATAAGAACGGATTCCGAATTTGTTGAAAACCGAATTTTTGGTATTAATAGTAATGACATATCATTATTTTTGGGCTACCAGTAATGACACCGACTTACTTTCTGCATTATTTTAAAAGCTATAATAATGAGTTACTAATAAATACTTAATTTTTTCATTATTTCAAAATAAATAATAAATTTATTTTGATTTTTTTGTAAATTTTTTTGAAATCTATTTTTAGACTCAATATTTTTTCAACACTGGTAATAATATATGTAACCACATATTTTTTGATATTTTGTTTGTTGGCGAGTATGCTAACTTGAGATAGGTCAGATGGTATAGCTATAGACTAGCAGTCTGGAGTCCCAGGTTCGATTCCCGCACAAGAAAATTTTATTAAAAAAAATATTTTTTTTTATAAAACTTATTTTTTTGAAAATCTATTTTTGGAATCATTATTTTAGTCAATACTGGTAAGCACATAGGTAACGACATATTTTCTGATTTTTCGTATGCTGGTGTTATTTTTCGCGACATCGGCGTACAAAGGTAATAAAAAGTGTAATAATAAAAGTAACTAGTTACCATTACCAGGTATGTAGTGACATAACCACATATCTGGCTATGATTTTCTATACTGGGTTGCTAAGTACTTTTTATATATCCACTCCAACCAACTATAATAAATAATAATAAATAAAATTTCGTCATAGCTTTTATGAAGATCTTCACTGGCTGAATGTTTCATTCATTAGCGGAATTATCTATTTATTTTATGAAAATTTCATTAATTTTAAGAATTTTTCATAAACATTGATAATTTTCATTGAAACTATGAAGAAATACAATGCTGAATTAAAGGTAATTCTCTCAGCGTACTTACGTTTTTTATTAGATAAGCTTAACAAGGTTATAACTAATTGATTTTTTTTTTTTTTGATTCTGACAAAATATGGAATTTGTTTTGTGATTATCCCTCGAAACAAACTTCTGCCTACGGCCCTGTTTATAATTAAGTACAAAATAAAGTTTTTATTCTTTTCAATTAAAAATAAAAAATAAATTTATTTCAATATTATTTTCCATATTGTTTATTTTAGATCCACCTTCACCACCAATCATTTCGGGTTATATGGAAGGACAAATAATACCAGCCGGTTCGGTGCAAAAATTATTGTGTGTATCATCAGGAGGCAATCCTTTGGCTACTTTGACATGGTATAAAAACGATAAAAAGGTAAGTTATCTATTTTTTGTAACAATAGTTTTTTTTTATGAGTTTTATGGTGTGAAGTAATGAATATACTAAAAGTAGTCAGAAAAGAAAACATTTCAATTTACCAACTAATATTTATACCCTACACCACTATGTGGTCAGGGTATTATAAGTTTGTGCTGATGTTTGTAACACCAAAAAATATTGGTCGTAGACCCACCTTATAGTATACCGATCGGTTCAGAATTTTTTTTTATTTCGATTTAACGATGTCCGTCTGTCCGTCTGTCCGTCCGTCCGTCCGTCCGTCCGTCTGTCTGTCTGTCCATGCAATCTTGTACGCACTCTACAGGTCGCACCTATTAAGATATTTCGATGAAATTTGGTACATAGACCTATGTTGGCCCAAGGACGAACAAGTTTGATTTTTTTGAACATCGGTCCATGTTTAGACCTAGTGCCCATATAAGGGTCCTACCAAAATTATACTGTTTATACGCTGCAGGTCGTAAATATTAAGATATTTTGATGAAATTTGGTACACAGACCTATATTGGCCCAATAACGCAGCCTATTGATTTTGGTGAACATCGGTCCATGTTTAGACCTAGTGCCCATATAAGGGTCCTACCAAAATTATACTGTTTATACGCTGCAGGTCGTAAATATTAAGATATTTTGATGAAATTTGGTACACAGACCTATATTGGCCCAATAACGCAGCCTATTGATTTTGGTGAACATCGGTCCATGTTTAGACCTAGTGCCCATATAAGGGTCCTACCAAAATTATACTGTTTATACGCTGCAGGTCGTAAATATTAAGATATTTTGATAAAATTTGGTATACAGACCTACATTGGCCCAGTAACGCAGCCTATTGATTTTGGTGAACATCGGTCCATGTTTAGACCTAGTGCCCATATAAGGGTCCTACTAAAATTATATGGTTTATACGCTGCAGGTCGCAAATATTAAGATATTTTGATAAAATTTGGTACACAGACCTACGTTGGCCCAAGGACAAAGCCTATTGATTTTGGTGAACATCGGTCTATGTTTAGACCTAGTGCCCATATAAGGGTCCCCCCAAAATTATATTGTTTATACGATGCACGTCGTAAATATTAAGATATTTTGACGAAATTTGGTACACAGACCTATTTTGGCCCACGGACGAAGCCTATTGATTTTGATAAACATCGGTCCATGTTTAGACCTAGTGCCCATATAAGGGTCCTACCAAAATTATACTGTTTATACGCTGCAGGTCGCAAATATTAAGATATTTTGATGAAATTTGGTACACAGACCTATATTGGCCCAATAACGCAGCCTATTGATTTTGGTGACATTAGTTGGCTTTTACCCAGACTGGTGTAGGGTATTCTATAGTCGGCATGCCCGACTTTAACCTTTTTACTCGTTTTATTTTGCACATATGTATAAAAGTAAACAAACAAACAATTTTACAATATAATAACACCTACCTATCTAGGATAGATAAATATCAACATACATACATACGTCTGTAGTTGTAAAATAACATAATTTTTTACAAAAACGGTCTGTATAATGAAACTAAAATATTTTTGTTGTTTTTTTCTTTTTGTGGACAATATGCGAAATGCAAAAAGTTTTTTTTTTTTGCAATGAAGACAGAAGAAAAAAATTAAACAAAATATGGAATGTTAATGCATATTGATACACTTATGCTTCGATTTTCACGTCAGATATTTTAAAAGAAGAAAAAAAAAAATTTAGATTACGATCACTGACAGATAATGAATTATTTCTTAAATTCTACCACATTTCACTAAAATTTCGACAATGAAGGGTTTCGTTCAATTGTTGAAGTTTTTTGCGAAATTTTGCATTATACAAAATTTACACATTTAGTAAACATGTTTTATTGCAAAAATTTTTTAAGCTTGTCATTATTATTAAGAAATTTCCGTTCCCTCTTTCTAATTTTTTTTTTTTTCAATGTTAATTACACTTGTCAGTAATTGACAATAACCCAGCAAAAACAGACATTACTAAGTAATTAAGCAAGTAAGTACACAGAGGGAATTTTTCTGGACGAGTTTTAATGAAAATTTTCAGTGAACTAATGAAGTTTTCTTCACAAAGTAAATGAAAAATTTCTTAAATTTAATGAAAAAGCTTCATATATTTTATGAATCCGGTTTAAATGAAACTTTTTCATTGAGTTTATAAAAACTTTTAATAAATAAAATGAAATTTTTAGCAACTTTCTATGAAAAATTCCATTAATTCAATGGACGAGTTCCAATGAAACTTCATTGGTTTTATGCAAAAATTCATTTATATCATGCAGATAATTCTCTCAGTGTAGCACGCAAAGTGTTTCACTGCTTACCTAGCTATTTACTCGCAACATTACAACATTACTCGCGATATCCAAAAATTCATGGATGCTCATTACCGTGAAATAATAAGTAGTCACCCATTGTGAAAGAATAAGTACCCAGGAAAACTTTTACAATCGGTAGCCAACCACTGATTCCATGGAACTGGTTCCGGAACCAGTTACTGGGATCCTATATGGAAGGTGTAACTGACGTAGAATCAGTTCTAGAACTAGTTCCAGAACTGATTCTAGGGCAACCGGTTCCACTTTGGAGCTATAGAAGTGGTTGCTTTTGGGACAATTTCAAACAAAAATAATCAGTGTTAGCATCGACAGTAGAAGGGGTTGTGAATGAAAAGTAGCTATTCTACATCCGATTCTTTCTGGGTAGTTACTCACAAAGATACAATAACTGGTTACTCAGAAGGTAGGATATAAGTGGTTACCCTACATTGTAAAATAGTTGGTCATATTGGAAAAATAACTTTTTACCTCGGAAAATTTCCTATTTAGTTCAAAACAAATTAATAAATAAAATATTAATTAGGGATGTGCGATTAATTGATTAATCAAACAGTATGATTAATCAGAACTTTTGAAAATATTGAAGAAATTAATATTGAAAAAATTTCAAAAAATAAAAAATTACGGAAATTTTATCCTTGTTTTATGGCGATACTTTACATTGCTCCAAATAAAGAGAATTACAAAGACTGTTTGCTCACTGGTCAGACTTGACCAACTCCATTCCTAAATTTAATGTTTCTATATTGAACTGCCGTTAAAAGGCGTTGTCAACGGAGAAAAACAAGATATTATTCAAGTATTCATAAATTTGATTAAACAAAATCATGATTAATCAATTAATCATTATTTTGAATAATCGAAATAACTGATGAATCGATTAGTCATGTTTTCGATTAATCAAAATTGTTGATTAATCGATTAATTGATTAATCAGAATTTTGATTAATCAGGAAGTTTGATTAATCGATTAATCGCACATCCCTAATCTTCTTCTATATATAAAAGAATAACGTGACTGACTGACTGACTCAACATCGCCCAGCCCAAACCGCTGAAGCTAGGAAGTTGAAATTTGGTATGTAGGTTCCTCTTTCGGCGTAGACGTCCGCTAAGACGGGATTTTTGGAAATTCCTAATGGAACGGGCAAAAAGGGGAAAAGTCTCCCCCTTGGCGGCCTGCCAAAACCCCTTTGGCTAGAAAGCTGAAATTTAAGATATGTGTTCCTTGGAGTATGGGCTAACTTTTCTGGAAAGTACTTTCTGGAATTTTGGACAGGGACGTTGTAAAAATGGGGGTTAAAAAGGGGAAAAAGGCCCCCCTTGACGGCCTGCCCAAACCGCTGGAGGTAGGAAGTTGAAATTTGGTATAAGGTTCCTCCACTATCGTAGACATCCACCAAGACGGGAGTTTTGGAAATTTTTACAGGGACGGGCAAAAAGGGGAAAAAGTCTCCCCCTTGACGGCCTGCTCAAACTGCTGGAGCTATGAAGTTGAAATTTGGTATGTAGGTTCCTCGACTGGTGTAGACGTCCGTTGATACGGCATTTTTGGAAATTCTTATCGGGAGGGGCAAAAAGGGGACAAAAAAGTACCTTTTCCCAAAAAAAGTACCTTTTCCAAAAAAAAGTACCTTTTTCTAAAAAAAGTACCTTTTTCCTTTTTCCAAAAAAAGTACCTTTTTCCAAAAAAAGTACCTTTTTCTAAAAAAAGTAACTTTTTCCAAAAAAAGTACCTTATTCCAAAAAAAAAATACCTTCTTCCAAAAAAAATTCCTTTTTCCAAAAAAAGTACCTTTTTCCAAAAAAAAGTACCTTTTCCCGAAAAAAGTACCTTTTCCAAAAAAAGTAACTTTTCCCAAAAAACATAAATTTTTCCAAAAAAAATACCTTTTTCAAAAAAAGTACCTTTTTTAAAAAAAGTACCTTTTTCAAAAAAAAGTACCTTTTTCAAAAAAAAGTACCTTTTCCCAAAAAAAGTACCTTTTTCAAAAAAAGTACCTTTTCCAAAAAAAAGTACCTTTTCCCAAAAAAGTACCTTTTTCTAAAAAAATTTTCCTTTTCCAAAAAAAACATACATTTTTTCAAAAAAATACCTTTTTCAAAAAAAGTACCTTTTCCAAAAAAAAGTACCTTTTCCCAAAAAAAAGTACCTTTTTCTAAAAAAATATTCCTTTTCCAAAAAACATAAATTTTTCCAAAAAAAAAACCTTTTAAAAAAAAATACCTTTTCCAAAAAAAGTACAAATAAAGTACTTTGTAAAAACAAAGTATCTTTTTCCAAAAAATTTCGTTTTTCCAAAAAGTAGTATTTAAAATAATATATAATTTCAAAAAAACTACTTTTTTTCCTCCCCCCACGGGAGGAAATCAAGTATCAAGGTTTCTTGATATTCGTCATAGACGTGCGCTAAGACGGGATTTTTGGAAATTCCTACCGGAACGGGCAAAAAGGAGAAAAGTCTCCCCATAAACAGTCTCACAAATTGGAAAAGTGCCTGCCCAAACCACTGGAGGTAAGAAGTTGAAATTTGGTATAAAGGTTCCTCCACTGGAGTAGACATCGACTAAGTTTGTATTTTTGGAATTCTCTACAGGATATCCCAAAAGGAAATTCGGTATATGAGTTCCTCCTTCTGTGTAGGCATCCGCTTAAACGGAATTTTTGAAATTCCTATCGGGAGGGGAAATAAGGTAAAAGTCTCCTCCTGACGGCTTGCCCAATCCCTTTTGGCCAACCTAAAATTTTAAATATGTATTCCTTGGAGTAGGACTAATTCACCGGCAACGTAATTTTTCTATTTTGGAACAGGAACATAGTAAAAATGGTGGTTGAAAGGGAAAAATGTCCCCACTAAAGGCCTACCCAAACCGCTTAGGCAATGCAGTTGAAATTTGGTATGAATGTTCCTCATCCATCGCAGATAGCCGCGAAGATGGAATTTTTGTAAATTCCTAAAGGGAGGGGCAAAAAGAAGAAAAGCCTCACCTTGGGGGCCGGTAAAAACCCCTTCGGCTAGAAACCTGAAGCTTAAAATGTGGGTCCCTAGAGTAAGGGTTAACTTATTAGAAATATACTTTTTTGAATTTTGGACAGGGTCGTTATAAAATGGGGGCTCAAAAAGGGAAAGTTGCTCCTTAACGACCTGTCCAAACTGCTGGAACTAGGAAGCTGAAATTCGGGACTTAGGTTCCTCTTCCAGCCTAATTCCAACCGGGAGGGACAAAAAAAGAAAAAGTGTCCCCCTTGACAGCCTGCTCAAACTGCTGGAACTAGAAGCTGAAATTCCCAGTCGATGGATTTTCGGAAATTCCTACCGAGAGGGGCACAAATAGTAAAAGTTGGCTAGAAACCTGAAATGTAAAACATATGTTACTTGGAGTATGGGCTCACTTACCGGGAAGGTGCTTTTTGGACAGGGACATTGCAAAAATGGGGATTAATGAAGCGAAAAGTGCCGCTTAAAGGCCTGCCCAAACCGCTGGAGGTAGGAAGTTGAAATTTGGTATTAAAGTTCCTCCTCTATTGTAGACATCCACTAAGATGAGATTTTTGGAAATTTCTACAGGTAGGGTCAAAAACAGGAAAAGTCTCCCCCTTAACGGCCTGGCCAAACTGCTGGAACAAGGGATCTTAAATTCGGTATTTGGGTTCCTTCTCCAACGTTGACGTCCCCTAAGATGGTATTTTTGGAAATTCATACCGGGAGGGGTAAAATGGGAAAAAACTTCCCCCTTGACGGCCTGGCCAAACTGCTGGATATAGAGACCTAAAATTACGTATGTAGTAGGTTCCTCCTCCAACGCAGACGTCCTCTAAGACGGAATTTTTGGAAATTCCTACCGGGAGGGGTAAAAACGGAACAATTCTCCCCCTTGATGGCCTAACCGAACCCTTCGGCTAGAAACCTGTAATATATAATATGTTTTCCTTGGAGTATGGGCTAACTTATCGACAAGGCATTTCTAGGACTTTGGACAGGAACGTGGTAAGAATGGTGGTTCAAAAGGGGAAAATTGCCCCCCCCCCCTTAACGTCTGCGTCTTTAGCTAGAAACCTAAAACTTAAAGTACAAGTGTATATGAAACACTAAAATTAAGAAACTAAATAGGAAACGAGTGGAATTGAAACTACACAAGTGGAGTGAAATGGATATAAACGTTGAACGAGTGGAATTGAAATTATAGACAATGCAAATGGATTGGAAGAGGGAATTACCTGTTCAAACACTATCCACGGAATATGAAACTTATGTAGCATTGAAACATACTCTCCAAAAAGTTAAACAAATTTTCTAAAAGAGAAAAAACCTTAGAAAAGGAATGGAACTTATATATTCCGATATTTAAACTTCATGTAACGAAGCACCGGTGGAAGAAACCGACGCAGTAAATTTTCCAACTGAATTTGTGAATTTACTTGAATTGCCAGGTCTACCTTTACATAAACTGGAATTAAAAAAAAAAAACTTTAAGACACGCTAACAACGTAGCGGGCTTTGCCCGCTATTTTTAATATTATAAAATGTTTTCCAACAGTGCTTTACGTTATTTATTTTCATTCAAAACACAAATGAACAAAACTACTTACGGGTCTATCTACCTAAGTTCGCACTTTACCAAATTATCTTAACATACACATGTATATTGCAATTTATTATGGATTCATTATTAACAATCCACTTTCATGAGAAAAAGTGATCAAATATTTATTTATTTTAAACCCATTGTTGTGCAGAATTATTTATTTGTGCTGGCTGGGTGAAGGCTTTTATTATAAAAACTGTACTTTAAATAAAAAGCGAATTTAAAAAAAATTGTCGGGCCCTAAACTTTAAAGCACGCTAACAACGTGCGTTATATATATTAATACTATATATATACTATATATTAATACTTTTTATATTAATACTGCGCCCGCTAGTATTAAAATAAAAAGACTAAATCGGTGCTTATTTAATCAATAACCAGTAAGGATATATAAGTGCTACTATAATTTATTATCAGTGGGTCATTATTTTGTATTTTAAAGTAATGCAAAAGGTAATGACCTATCATTACTTGGTAATCCGTATGGTAATGACCTGTCATTACCATGATTTTGCTGGGAAGTAATTTAACTTACGGTTTATGTGTGTTAAATTATCCTTAATCAATACCGATGATAATTATGCTTTACGTTAGTAAAATTTAAGCAAGTAAATAAATAATAATTAAAAAGACAAAACTTATAATTAATTTTTTTGCGTCAAAAGAAGCGAGCAGATAGTCCTGTAGGGGTAAAGCGCTTTTGTCGTCTGGTCATCAGAATCTCATCATCAATTTACACAATGAAATAGTGTTTATAAAATCTGTGTATTAAATATATTTTTTTGTATTTTGATGGAAACTGTCATTTTTTTATACATAAAAACACTAAAATTAAATGAGAAAAAAAATTTTTTTTTGAAAGACCAAAAACACATCCCAGCAAACAAAGATGATCATTAATGACTCAGAAATGAGCTCCAACAACATAAACAGTTTTCAACTTTTTTCTATGAAAGTGGTCCGTACAAAAGAGCCCCCCGTGTACTCAGAAATGACTCAGAAAAAAGAACATATAAAATCGAAATTTTCCTCATAAATTTAAATAATTTTGGAATCTTCTTTGAGTCCGAAAAATGAACCCTCATTTTGAGACAGCTTTTTAGATTGTAAAGACAACTTTTTGGATTAGTTTCTGAGGGTTCATATTTTCTACCAAAAAAAGAGTGTTTTCAAAAAAACAATAATCTTTTCTATGATCTATTTAAGAATCTAATTTATCAGCGCTCCGAAATTGCTGACTGGGATGCGAAATTATTTTTTAATTGAATGAAAATAAATAATGATACAACATGGATACAACAATGTATCTTTAAATTACTTCATTCCCTTTATTTTCATATTATTTATTTTTCGAAAGTTTTTATAAAAGTTAAAACGTAATTTAAAGAATGTCCATTTCAATGTTTTACCAAATTTTGATTTCGAGTTATGATGAATGTTTAACAAAATTTTTATTGTAACAAAAAACATAAAATTCAAAATCCTAATCCTAATTATCAGGCATGTCACAGACTTCACAGACGCAAATTGCTTCTCCAGATGTAAATAGTATTTTTGCATATTTAGACCAAATATAACAGATAAACATAATTAATTATAAGTTAAGAATGCTGTTTTTAATAATTTTTCTTAAAAAAGTTTTTGTTAGAGAGTATATTTAAAGTTTTAACACATATTTCGCATAAAATTAATATGATTTCGATGTACAATTTCGTAACGCTTTACTTATGCTTCTTCAGGTTTTTTGCGGTTTTGTAAATTCTAAAATGTTAAAAAAAGACTTTTTGTGGTAAATTCGTGTTCCAGTTGCTAAATTTTGATATAATTTGCCATTTGTAGTTAAAAAAGAGAAGACCGCCGATTAAAATTTAAAATTTTAATTTTTCAGAAAAAATTACGTTTTGCTAATCAATGAGAAAATTACTGAAAAAGCGTTTAAAATGTAAAGTTTTTTAAGTGAAATAGTTAAAGGCACTTTAGGGAATACATACGAAGCACTATTGAAAAGCTTTTATGAGTTTAAGCTGCTCTAAATACCAATTCCACTTTAGTTATTGAAAGTGGAATGAAAACGATTTTTTTTCGTTGTACGTTTTCTGGAGAAACTTTTAAAGTTTTAAGTACCACTATAAAGCCTGTAACATACTCGATACTTACCGGAACGTTTTATTTTCAATACAAAATTATCTGTAGCTACCTAAACTGCAAATTTAGAAGGAAAAAAATTGTTTTCGATCACTTTAGGAAAAAAATTGCGGAAGTGAAATTGCGAAATCAAATTAATTCCGAAAAAACCTGTGACATGCCTGTAAGAGTCAATCTTGGTTGTTAGACTTTACCGCCTGTGGTATCGAAACATATAATATTTAAATGCTTAAAATTAAAATGAATTTTTGTGCCTGGTATTTTCTTGAATGAAAACACAAAGTAATATAACTATAAATAGATTTTAATAAATATTTTAGTCATTGTTTAACGTTTACAAATCACGCAATACTTTATCAGTAAATCGGTAAATAATACTAACGAGTTAAATATGTCGCAACTATTACCAAAGTTTCGCTGGGATATTTATGGCATGGTCTATAATACAAAAGTTCAAAAAAAAAATAGGAAATTCTCCAACGTTTTTCAGTTCCTAAACTCATTAAAGATTCATCAAAGATATACTGACATATTTTTAACAAATTTTGCAGATATATAGAACGACCCCAGTCCCAGTGTAGACACGGTAATGACATATCATTATTTCTTGCACTACAAGTAAGGACATCTACTTACTTTCTTATTTTAAAACATCCCAGTGTAACTACATACTTGGTAATGGTAATTAGTTACTTTTCTTATTACATTTCTTATTACCTTTGTATGGCGATGTCGCGAAAAATAATGATTTGTGCATACTAAAAATCTAAAAATATGTCATTACCTACATGCTTACCAGTATTGACAAAAAGAATAATTCTAAAAATAGATTTTCAAAAAAATAAGTTTTATAAAAAAAAATATTTTTTTATTGTAAATTTTTTAAAAATAAAATTTTCTAGGGCGGGAATCGAACCTGGGACTCCAGGTTGCCAGCCAATGGCTCTACCATCTGAACTATATCGACGTGTAATGTTTGATAAATAAAAACTAATGATACGTCATTACCGTTTCTACACTGGCATATACTTAGTAATAATGTGTTATATCTTAATGTATATATAAAGCTAATAAATACACCGAAAAATTTTCTCAGTAACTGGTTACTAAATTTTCAACTGATTCTCAGGTGAAATACCCCTTACTGAGTATTAGTTGGAAAATAACTAAATTGTCAGTTGTTAATTATGTCAACTCGAAGCCAGTTAATAAGAACGATATTTTAGTTAAAATTTAAAAAATTTTCCATATAGTAATCAGCAACCAAGTAATTTTTAAAATAATGGACATTTATTGCAATTTGACAAATTAAAAGAGTTTTACAAAATAGATTTAACATTTTAATAATAAAATCATATGACAACATCAACTTTTAATTTGTTAATGCATTTGATAAAAATTTCCCTTTAACATTAATTATATGTCGTACGAACAGGCACACAACGTCCAATTATTGTAGTACAGCTTCTGTTAATCCGTCTACGATTCTAAGTTCAACTCCTTCCTCTATAAAGTAAAGTATTAAAATTTTTCTTTAATTAAAAATCAAACTTATCTTAATAAATTTTTTTATTCTTGTCTGTTTTTCACACAGCGTACTCCAATTTTCAAGGGGTTTCACTAAGCCGTTACTCTTAGTGTGGCTTTGTGCGCTTTTATTACGAAAATCATAAAAATCAAAATGCAATTTGTTCAAAAATTGTTATGTACTCGATATGTTAAAACAATATTTGACAATTTTAAATTTATATTTACAGGGTAACAAAAAATATTTGACTGAAATGTTGGTTGATAACGTCTACTCCAGTTAATTTAAAATTTTTCTGTTCTAACTGAGAAATTTTTTAACTGAGCAACTGAGATATTTTATCGGTGTAGTAGCTTTTTCAATTATTTCACAACAAAAAATAATGCCTTATCAATAATGACTTATTTTTTCATTTTTTGTAGATTTTTTGAAAATCTATTTTTAGACTCAATATTTTTTAAACTCTTGTAAGGATATATGTAACCACATATTTTTTGATGTTTTGTGTGCTATGCAGCACCTCACCCAGTGTAGAAAGTCATTACCTGATATGTGGTTACCCGCGTAAAAAGTTTAGATCTGATCAGATCTTTTTGGATCTAAATAGATATGATTGAATCTAATTAGATCCTGTACAAGATCTCATCAAATATGATCAGATGTGGCATATGTGATAATACCTTATGGCAAGATCTGATCAGATCTTGTGCCAAATCTAAAGAGATCTGGACAATTGCGCCAGTTATGCCTTGATCTGATCAGATCTAATTCGATCTCAAATTTGTCCCCAATTTTTATATCTAATTAGATCTGGTAAGATCTACTAAGATCTGGCCAGATATACCTATATCTGATCAGATCTAATTAGATCTGATCAGATCAAGGCATATCAGGCGCAATTGTACAGATCACTTTAGATTTGAACAGATTTGGCACAAGATCTTATCAGATCTTGCCATAAGGTATTATCACATATGCCACATCTGATCATATTTGATGAGATCTGGTACAGGATCTAATTAGATTCAATCATATCTATTTAGATCCAAAAAGATCTGATCAGATCTAAACTTTTTTGCGCGGGTAACTACATATCAGGTCATGACTGGCATATTTTCATAGGCAAATGGCTCCATAACATCCCTGCGGGAAATAAAGGCTCGATTGATCCAAAGTGACAAATCTGTGACAGGTGAATAGGGAACATGCTACAAAACTGACGTAAACCAAAATTTCGATGCATAAAAAAGTGGTAATTGCAGCAAAATATTCAACCATGTGACTATTGAAATGGATACCAAACATTAACTGGTTCATTTTGGCTATATCATATAACTGGAGAAAAAGTATCATACCCTCAAATTGACAAAAGTTACTAGTACCGTTAAAGCTGAAGTAGTGATATAACACAGAACAGGTGCAGTATAGTATTAGATGTGTATGAAAAAATGACAATCGGTACCGTAAAACCCTATCCCGTGACTGTTACAAAGTTCACATAATACTTAACTTTGAGAAAAGCTTAAAAAAAAAATAAGAAAAAACTCCTTTTATTTATTGAGGAAATGGAAAAATTGGGCTTATATGCATTTAGGAAGAAACTTTTAGATCTTTCCAACTTAACTTATTGTCAAAAAATTAGAACGTTTTTAAGATAGAGAGAAAATGTAGAATTCTGCAAAGAAAAACATTCTCTTGAAAGAATTTCAACATTTTTGTTTCGAAAAAATAAATTGTTTTGATAATAATCCACTAATGTACGTCATAGCAACGACGAAGTGAATAAACCCTACGAAAGGAGGGAATCAAACATTAAGGGTCATATGTATAATCCCTTTGAAAATTTTTAAGTGACTTGTAAACCAAATTTTCCATACAAAATTTATTTTATAAATGTGTTATAGGGTTTTCAAATTATTATGCATAGGCACTTAAATATTTTGAATAATTGTTGAAGAAATGAAGAAAATTTATTAGAAATTTTTACCTTATAAATATTCGAAAATGTCGAATTATTCGACACGAAAAAGCCGGTTTCTCGAATAATTCAAAAACCGTCCTTTTTTAAAAACCGGTTTAAAAAACCCGGAAATATAAAAAAAGCCGGTTTATCGAATAATTCGGAAACCGGTTTTGACAACTCTAGATACGAGTATGCATAATAGAGTGTCAATGACAAGCAAAACAAACTGTTAGTGACTGACTGAAAGGCTGTACAACCCTTTTGGATTTATTCACAAACACTTCGGGGATGTTATATGTAAAAAGTCATAATTTTTTATTGGATATTTTGATTGCCAGTTCTTTTCTCTAATCGTTGGTGAAATTTGATTTAAATATTCGTAAAAGTGTAAACAGAATAAATCAAAAGAAAGTGTTTTATAATACCGATATTACCATTATAAAATAGAGGGTATTCTAAAAAAATCACTAGAGAAGCTTAAATCACTGACCCATTCGACTAAAATAGGTACACCACATCTGTATTTGTAAAAATAAATAAAAGAGAAGATAAAATTTATGTTTTTTTTAAATAGATTAATGGAACAGTTTTTTTAAATATGCTATTCCCAATTTTATAGAAATAACTAAAAACTAGCTCAAAGAGCCCAAAATGACCCGAAAACTAGTTTAGTGTTGAATTCAAGAATGGTCTTTGTAAACTTCGTACATATTTTTTTATACGTAAACTTAAAAGGGTTTTACTTAAAATCTGTGCCCAGATTCTATAATACGATAGACGATTATCGTACAATTTTTAAAGTTTAATAACTAGCATATTACATAACATTTTTAAAATATTGTAAAAAATTTGGTGAAAGACAGCAATTTTGCATCACATATTTCAAAATTTTTGTAAGTAACATCTTTAAAATGTTGAAAATTTAACATCGAAAAGTCAGTTTTTATAGAATCCCTAGCATGTTGCAAAAACAATCACATCAGTTAAGAAAAAAAAACTACTAAACCGATTTCCAAATGTTTTTGCGTGAAAAAAAAATTACTCGAACTCTAAAGGCCTCAAATTGTAAATAAAATTGAGAAACTGAATAATTTTTACTTTTATATATAAGAAAGACAAAATCCAAACAAACTGCATAAGATGAAAATTTCGGCAAAATCGGAGTTCTCAGTTGGGAGACTCCTTTGCCTTCAACATTGAGATTGTGTAAAGGGATTTTGTGTTTGAAATAGCAATGGATTTTGTGTTTTACTTGAAAGGCCTATGAATGACATTATGTGTGGATTATGACATCGTTTAAATGAACGCCGCGGCTTCGCCAGGGAGTGCACATCCGATATGCCCAATTAAATTTGAGTAAAAGGCACGTGTTATACAGACATCGGTTGTTTGTGACTTATTGACATAAACATGCGACTTGATGGAACCTCACAAGAACAAGTCTAAAGCGGTCAAACGGCACGATTTCGGTGACTGGTTAAAGTCGCTTCTGTGTGAGATAACCCTCAAATCGGTCGTTCAGAATGTCCAGGTCGCGTCAGCTATGTGGCATGTAGCGCCGCCTGTTGGAACCACATGTCGTTCACATCCATATCAACCAATTTTGGCCAAAGAAATCATCGTAATGTGATAATTACCTGTGAAAAGGAGATAACCATAGGAATTTTCTAATTGAGAAATATATTGCTCATGTATTAGTTAATTCTGATTCTTCCGATTACAAAACATTCATTGTGTAGGTTATGATTCACAAAACTTCAATTAGCCACACTCATCGATGTGTCAACCATGGTGTGCCTCGTTAAGAGATGGTGCTACGGGTCGTAGCCTGTGTAGAGAGTTGCCGGTTTGATTCTCGGTCATGGAATACAGAAAAAGTGTTTCATTTAGAGACAATTTAACGATTAAAAATACTTTGATCGATTCACACATAAACTTTTTTCTGTAAATGAAAATTGTATTTTATATTCGTAACCCGTGTAAAAAAGTTTAGATCTGACCAGATATTTTTGGTTCTCAATAGATATGATTCAATCTAATTAGATCCTGTACCAGATCACATCAAATATGATAAGATATGGTATATGTGATAATACCTTATGGCAAGATCTGATAAGATCTAGTGCCAAATTTGTTCAAATCTAAAGTGATCTGGACAAATGCGCAAGATATGCCTAGATCTAATCAGATCTAACTAGATCTCAAATTTGTCCCCAATTTTGAGATCTGATTAGATCTGGTAAGATCTACGAAGATCTGGCCAGATATGCCTAGATCTGATCACATCTAATTAGATCTCAAATTTGTCCCCAATTTTGAGATGTAATTAGATCTGGTAAGATGTGCTGAGATCTGGCCAGATCTGATCTTTTTTACACGGGAACGTATATAAAATTGTTCAGAATTTGTGCAGAAATCCTGAAAAGAAACTTGAAATTTTTAGGGACCTATAAACGTCATTCCATTTTGCCGAAATTTGGTCCGATGTATTTACGACTGACGGACGGACGGACATCGCCAAATCGACTCAAAACGCGATTCTGAGTAAATCGGTACACTAATACGTTAGTCTAGTTCCAAAATTTTTTGGTGTTACAAACAGCAGTATAAAGTTATTTTACCCTGTCGAAGTAGTGGTGTATGGTGTAACTAGTATATCTTAACTTTTAAGTTAAAATTTATTTGTATACTTTGATATATTTGTTAGAATAGTGTTCTACCTCAGTCCAAATTCGAATATGATATTTTGAAACAACAAATAAAATCTAATATTACAATATCGTATTCGAATTTGGACTTGAGGTAGAACAATATTCTAACTAAATATATGAAAATCTATTTAAAAAGTCCGAAAAAACAATTTTTGCATTTTTAATGGAAAAATTAAAATAATTTATATGTATAGCTTATAAACTTAACTAAATTGAATTGTAATCATTAGTTAATAGTGGTTTTTATATAAACGCGTATTCTACTCGTAAACTGTGTAAACTTGGTATGTTTATGAGTTTAATATCAAACTCCATACATGAAAAATATTTTTTGTTATACAAGGTTTACATGGAATTTACGAGTTTATATCAAAACCTCTAATATTTATGTTTTTGGTATTTATTTGAAAAAAATAAACTATTTTTTTTAAATAATTTTTTGTGACTTTGTGATGATTTAAAAACAGATTCGGTGACTTGTGATTTTACGTAAGTTCAGTGACTGGATCCTTCTAGGCTCTTCCAGCACCCGTACTTTTTATGACACATGGTGAATAATAAATGACATGTTAAATGTTAGTCCTGTGACTTGTTAACTTAAAGCAGTATAGTGATATGTCACGAAAATACTTTTTTTACTAGTTCAGCAACAACACACATATTGACTAATATGTGACTAGTTTTTTAACAAATATTTCTCATTAGTTCTGTGATATGTGCACTTAAACCAGTCACGTGATATTTTATTTGGCACTAGTTTCGGTACATATCACATAATGTCTAACATGTGACTACTTCCGTATTAGATAATTTTAACTTGTTATATTGCATACTCTATTAAACCAGTAGTGTGATATGTTATAATCGACAAGCTTTGCGACAAGTCACAAGTAGCCGAAAAGGTGGAAATTGCCACCTCCTATGACAAGCCCATGTTAAAGTTGCCGGTTACTTTCATATAAAAAAACCGAATCGAGGACCGGTAACTCCCACAAAGTTCCAGTCACGTGACCAGCTCTATGACTGATCCATTTCCCGTAGGGATTCTTAAGAATGCTCAGATATTGAAACCTGTCCATTTTGTCCTCTACTTTTACGATAGGGCCCCCCATACCATAATATTACCCCCCCCCCCACCCCGCGGTTCAAGGTCTTCTGAGTGTACTTAATGTTTAAAGCCTGGTTTTTTTGGCGGTGTAAAAATGTTCTACCATCTGGTCCGACACGATTTATCTTCGTTTCATCGATCCAAAGCACATTTTTCAAAAAGGACAACTCATTTCCTTTGTGGGTTTTGGCAAAATCAAGACGATTCTTAATATTTTTTTTTGAAAGAAGAGGCTTCTTTCTACACTCAACCAAAAAAGTCTGTAATGGCTACTGAAAATTTTGCTGTTATTACGGGAAATTTAACTGTTTTGAGGCCAACGGTTTTTTTTGCTAATTTTAGCAACGCATATCTGCTGATCTATAGTACAATAAAATTAGTAGAAAAAATTAGTAGCCGCTACTAAATTTTAGTAAAATTTATGTAAACTGCAATACAAAATCGATTTTCTAAAATCAGTTAAAAAACTTACTAAATATCATAATTTTAGTACAATGAAATTAGTATAAATAATTAGTTGCTGCTACTAAATTTCAGTAAATTGTTGTAAACTGTAATTTAAAATCAATATGCTGAAATTAGCAAAAAATTGTACTAAAAAAACCAAAAACTGTAAAATCTAAAAAAAAATTTTTTTTTCTTTCGATTGTAACAAGAAAATAATTACTTCATCGTACTTGAAATTTGGAGTCAAAATTGCAAACCGTTCTTCAGTTGACCTTTTCATGCATTAGAGATGCATTGAAGAGATATTGCTAAGTTTTTTATATAATCAAAGACTACTTGATTACAGTTTACTATAATAGAAATAAATATAATTGTTGCTTTATAATTATTAAGAGAAATGTATGAAGATAATTTTGTATGAAGTGTCCTATTTCTATGTCCATAGCTGTATATGGTACAAAAAACCAAAAAAGCCTCACTTTTATATATAATTATAAATGGTATCACACATAATTCTATATAATTATATATGCTAGAATAAAATCGAAAAATTTATACATTCCACATATGTGACGCGGAAAATAGAAAGGGACCTAAGGGTAAAAACCGGTTTTGTTCAGGAGAGCCATTTTAAAGATTTAAATACGTGTATCTTTGGTGTACCATCACTGAGCGTGTTGGTATTGGTCTCATTTGAAAGCGACACATCTCATGACGTCAGGAACGTGTTGGTCAACCTTGAAAACGCGCGTAGGTCGTCCCTACCTCTTGTTTTGTGTAGTTGGTTTTTACTGTTTTCTACCTAGCGCGCTGTTTCCATGAGTTTGATATCAATTTTGCTCGCGGTTTTTCGAATCCAGCTTTATTTTCTGAAATTATTAATTGTGAATTATAATAAAATACTCATTTATAATTCTTTTAAATCGTGAATATCTTTCTGTTAGTACGAACATTTTTTTAGAATCGTCGACTTCACTTTCATAAAACGCGCATATCTCTGGGAGGGAACACTTTTGGGGCATGGAATCGGTCTCATTCGATGCTCAGATGTTGTCCACATCAAAAAAAAAAATTGATTTTTTTACCCTTAGGTCCCTTTCTCTATGCGCTGTCACATATACTTATGTATATATATGTAAATAGGTACACTCATAAAAACAAATCTTTAAAAATAGCAGAAAAAAGCAACTAAAAAGTAGTTAAAATTGATGTTGCAGTAAAACCTGTTAAATTAGCAGATTTTTTGCTAAATATTAATAAAATAATAACAGTAGAAATAAAACTGTTAAATCTATAGGATTTCAGTTATATTTAAGTCAACTGAAAATAACAAATTGTACTGTAATATCTGCGGAAAATTTAGCTAAATATTAGTAGACTAAAAATAGCAAAAACAAGTTGTTATATCTACAAAATTTACGTTACTATTGAGCTGAAGTTAGTTGAATGCAAATAGCAGTCTATCCTGCTAAATTAGCAGAAATATTAGCTAAAAAGTTGTAAACTGCTATTTTCAAAAGGCTGAAATTTTATTCGTATTTAAAAAAAATCTAAAAAAAAACTTAGAAAATTTTAAGTTTTTTGTGATTTTTTAGGGTATATAGCAACATTTTTTTCACATTTTAGCAAGTAATTTGTTATTTTCTATTAACAAAAATTTTAACTAAAATATAACTAAAATTCTGTATATTTAACATTTTTATTTTTGCTGTTCCTATCTTACTAATATATAGCAAAAATAATCTGCTAATTTCGCAAGTTTATTTCTGCAGCGTCATTTTTAACTAAGTGTTAGTAGTTTTAAATAAATTTTTTACAAACTTTTTTCTATTAGTTTATTATAAAATTATTAGTTGGTTATAAAAAGTGTAAACATTAGCAGCTGTTCATACATAAACAGGGTTGCCAACTGCCATATTTTTTTTTCTTTCCAATATATTGGAAATCGAACCCGAAACGAATGTGGGCATATGAAAATCAAGTTTGTATATGATTGTACTTAGCAAATTAATTGATTCTACCAACCAAAATATAGTTCACAATTCAGTAGGCACTTTGTTTTTCTGTATCATAACTATAATACAAAAACTATTTCATGTTTAATCTTTAGTAATAAAGTTCTTATTTATACGTTTGGATGGAAGTACGTACTAGTATTTTATAAACTTCATATAGTAAGTAATATCGTATTTTATGTATGGACATAAAGTTTGTGTTTTTTTTTTAATAAAAAAGCTTGGTCACAACATCTGTACTTAACCTGTGGTTGTTGCTCTTATATATCTATTCATATATTTTTTTACTACACAGAGAGAATTTTGCTGGACGAGTTTTAATGAAAATTTTCAGTAAACGAATAAATTTTTCTTCACAATATAAATGAAAAATTTCTTAAATTCGATGAAAGAGCTTCATATATTTTATGAATCCAGTTTTAATGAAACTTTTTCATTGAGTGTATGAAACTTTTAATAAAAAAAATGAAATTTTTGACAATATTTTATGAAAAATTCCATTAATTCAATGAAAAGTTTCAATGGGCGAGTTCCAGTGAAACTTCATTGGTTTTATGCAAAAATGCATTAATATCATGCACATAATTCTCTCAGTGTACATACACATATACTCACTCACCCATTCGTTTCCCCTCACATACACTTAAGTAATAAGAACGTAATGATTTTTTAACTGCACAATTAAAATGCTCTTTGTTTGTATGACAAAGTGATAAAAATATAAACTTTTAACAACTATTAAGGTACTTATACATAAAAAAAAAATTTAAAGAAATTGTAAACTTTTTTTGGTTTAACTTATTTTTTTCAATTTCATAGTTGCTGTCATGTGTATAGGAAAAATATCCTTGCTTTGATAATATTACACCTGTGTTTCTCATAAGGATATAACTTTTAATTTCTACCGTTTTGTGTTTTTAATAACCAAAAATGTATACACTTTAATATTGTTTAAGAGAATTCATGAAGGCAGTTTCATGTGATACGATTTTGTTACATATCTGTATGTGTTCATATATAAAACCGAGAACAATCCAAGCAGTCTCAACTATACAATAAGACAAGTTGTATGAAAATGTTGGACAACATCAGAAATGACAATTAAGTTCAAGCATAGTTGACACCAAACAACCGACCAAACGCCCTACTCCATGTATAATGTTGGATATGAAAATATACATTAAATAATTGGAGAATGCTCCCAAATCTTTTAAACCGATTAAAATCAATTTTAGATGGTAAGTAGATATAAAAAATTTTAAGGTTGATATGTTTTTTTTATCAAAATTCGTCACGATTCTAGAGGAAACTCAAAAAGACTATAAGTTGAGGTTAAGTGCCACCACCATTATTGTGGTTGCACAAAACAAACATTTTTGGGTACTTTTGATAGAGTTGAAATTCTACGGGGTGTGAGGATTCAATAGACCTCAAAGGACCTATACCGTGACCGGTCAACTGAAGTCATATGACTGTGTTTTACTGTGTTATTACAAAAAAGAGTGAATTCAATCTTTATGATATTAATAATTTTGTACATTAATTCAATGAAGTTTTACTTGAAATCGTCCATTGAAACTTTTCATTAAATTAATTAAGTTTTGATAAAATTATATGAAAAATTTCAGAATATTTATTAAAATTTTCATACATCCAATGAAAAAGTTTCAATAAAAATAGATTTTTCAAAATAATAAAGATTTTTTATAAAATTTGAGAAATTTTTCTTTCACTTTGTGAAGAAAGCATCATTAGTTTAATCGAAAATATCATTAAAACTAGCCAAAGAAAATTATATCTGTGCTCCTGGCATTAATATTTTTTTTTTATTTTCATATATTTAATTAGAATATTGTTCTACCTTAAGTTCAAATTGTTTCAAAATGGTTGACCATTTTCATGATGGACAATACAATTTTTTCGTGGGCATCACCCCAACTCATCAGTTGTCCGCAATAAGAAAATGATGATTGGAACACACAAACTGAAACATTACATAAGGCACAAACATTTAGCAGGACGAGAATTTTCTACTTTTCTGTATGAACTGTCTGATTTGGTAAAACCAGTCATAAATCAACACTTTTTGAAAAGCAAAATTTCATTTCAACATTTTCAAAAAGTGCTGATTTATGGCTGGTTTTTCCAAATCAGACACTTCTTACACAAAAGAACAAAATTCTCATCCCTTTGAATTTTTGTACCTTATGTAATGTCTTGTATGTTCAAGTCATCATTTTCTTATTGCGGACAGGACAACTGATGAGTTGGGGTGATGCCAAGAAACAATTTTATGGTCTATCAGGAAAACGATCAATCTTTTTGAAACAACAGGTAAAATCTAATATAACAATATCATATTGAAATTTGGGTTCGAGGTGGAATAATATTCTAACTTAATATATAGAAGTATAAGAGGTCCGAAAAAAAAAATTTTGTATTTTTAAATGCAAAACTTAAAATAATTATTTTGGATAACTTTAGGATAAACATTCTTTGTTAAATTTTACTATAAAATTTAATATCGATGGCTTAATAAAGAAAGGCCCTAACTTCATTCTTTTTTTATATAGAGGAGAAAGAAAAATTCTTAAAACCTCGGATATTCGAGTTTTTCTGAATTAAATTTTTAATAAAGTATCAAAACAAAATAAAAAATTTAACCAAAGTTTTCACATTTCCTTTTCCTCTTATGAAATATAAAATGGAGCTGTGTCTTGCTGAATTACGAGGGCAGTACGAAATATTCTTAGCCTGACATTGAGATGGCGGTATAAACATCAAAAAGCTTTGTATAATGGAATCCGTCATAAGAACACATGTTAAATTTCATTTCGATCTGTCAACTCATTCGTATAGTAACAGGTGTTCAAAAATGGCGCTTCAGTGATTTTTTATAATGGAAAAATTAAAAATTCGTGGTGTGATTAAATATTTACATAAGAAAGGTTTATCGGGACACGAAATTCATAATAATATGGTGAATGTGTTAGGTGAAACTGCTCCTTCATATGCAACAGTAAAAAATTGGGTTGCTGAATTTAAACGTTGTCGTACAAGTATTGAAGATGAACCACGAAGTGGACGTCCAAAATCTGCAACAACACCAGAAATCATAGCTAAAGTCCATGATATGGTATTAGACGATCGACGAGTGAAATTGCGTGAAATAGGGAATGCCATAGGCATCTCAAATGATCGAGTACATTTTATTTTGCATCAAGAATTATAGATGAAAAAAGCTTTCTGCAAGATTGGTGCCGCATTTGTTAACAGTTGACCAAAAACGCATTCGAATGAAAATTTCTCATTTCTCTGATTTACCTCCCTCTAACTTCAACCTGTTCCCCAATCTAAAAAAAATTCTTGCTGGTAAACGTTTTACCTCGAATGTAAACGATTATTTTGAGGAGCTTCAGGGAAATTATTTTAATCAAGGGATATAACTGCTTGAAAAACGTTGGACTAAGTGTATTAAAGTTTCAGGAGACTATATTGAAAAACAAAATAATTTTAAAAATCTAGCTCTTATTTTTCATTGTTAGGCTAAGAATATTTCGAACTGCCCTCGCAAGCATTAAAATTATATAAGAACAATTTGAAAAGATTAGCATGTTTGTTGCTACAATTACTGCATTCCGTTTGTAACATTCATGTTTGTTGGGTAATTTTAAAAAAGTAGATTTAAATAAAATAAAAACAACGGTGTAACGTGCCGTTACAAATAACCTACTTATTCATATACCTAATGGAAATGCTGATACCACTAACCAACAATATATTTTCACTTGAATGGGCAAATATTCTAGTAATTCTCATTAGATTGAGAAAACCTATTACTTATAATGGAAAAGTTGTAGGGCCTAAGGGGAGCTTGAATCCAGTTGGAGTTTTACTATACTTCGTCCCGCGGCCGAAGTATACAAGAATAAGCAGTGTTGCCATTTCAGTGCTTTTCGGGTATTTTTTGGTGCTTTTTTCCTCCCGTACCCGGTGATTTTTTACAAATACCCGTTTAAAAAAAGCGGGTATTTACAGTGCTTTTTCAGATTTCTGGCAGTGCTTTTAGTGCTTTTTGTACAGTTTATATTTTTGGAATTTGTTCTCGTTTTTTTCAATTTTTCTTCAATTTTCTGTCAAAGTTGAAAAAATAATACGAACTAAACAAAAAATACATTTTCTCAAAATGTTTGTAATACAATTTTAAATAGCAACTTTGATATATATAAACTTCAAAATTTTGAAATATTAGTTCGGTGCTTTTTTACCCCTTTTTTGGTTATTTTTTGAACCTCTTTTACACGATTTTACAAAGCTAAAATGTGTTTTTAAATTCTTGACTTAAATTTTTCAAAAAATTAATATCGTGCTTTTTTACACCATTTTTGGTAAATTTTTTCCCTTTTTACCCGTTTTCCCAATGCTCACGGTGCTTTCCTGCCTTCAAGAGTTGGCAACACTGAGAATAAGCCAGCCCGATTACAGTTCCCAAATTAACCCGACTCACCTGCCTACTATTCTCGTGAGTCACTATTCGTATTTACCATATTCCCTCGTTTCCCCGAAATAACCCGACTCACCTGCTTACTATTCTCGTGAGTTACTTAGAAATATTTACTAATCGTATTTACATCTCCTCGTGTTCCCGACGTATTTACCATATTCCCTCGTTTCCCAGAATTAACCCGACTCACTTGCTTACTATTCTCGTGAGTTACTTAGAACTATTTACTAATCGTATTTCCTCATATCCCCGAAATAAACCGACTCACCTGCTTACTATTCTCATGAGTTACATAGAAATATTTGCTAATCATATCGAACCAGTGACAGAGCTATCGATGTTTGGAGGAACTGCAACCACTGCCAGAGTTGCCGAAGATCATCCTGTGCACCGAATCGTCGAAGTCGTTTAAAGGAAAAAAGTCATTAGATTAAGTATAAGTTTAAGATCTGTGAATAAAACTGTGTGCGATACAGGATCGTACAAGTGAATTGAATAAAAGAAACCATTGCTGTTTTATTTCAAAGGAGGCAGACCTTTGACGAACCTGGACAAACTGAGTCTTACCCCGGCCGAAGATAAAACTGCATCACTACGGGAATTTAAAAAAAAAATATGAAACAATTTTATCGTTATGGTTTGGCGCAAGGGCTAAGGCGATGAACTCGCCAACCGAAGGCTCTTGGCTAGAATCGTGGCTAGTACAAAAAAAATTGCTTTGAATTTTAAATGGAAGAAAATTAAACTGAAGAGTAATGTAAAATAAACTACGGGAAAAAGATAAAAGAAAAATAATATTTTTTTTTTCTAAAATTGATTATATTGCTTTCATTCAATGAAAAACAAAACTTGTTTGTTCGAACTTTATTCACAAATTGGTGAGGGCAGATATAATTCAGCCTCTAGTTCGGTGTTTTTATTTTTTATTTATTTAAACAAAAACCGTGCATATTAGTTTTTCAAAATTTTGTTTTTATTTTTTTGCTTTGTATTTACAGTATTTACGAGCATAAAAATGCAACGCTACGCTAAACCATCTAAGTATGCTTTGATTTCTTTTAATGGTTTTTTGTTTGCGCTTATCTTTTGTTATTATATTCGTTGATGTGTAGGTTCATATTTTAAGTCGTTTGATTTCCATTTATTTATGTGAATTAGTTTTTACGAAATTTTTTTGAAACTACTTTTATGTATTTTACATTTACTCGATTTTTTTTGTTAAAAAATTCAGCATACTATTTCTGCATGTTTTCATGCATGTGAGGAAGCATGTGCTCTTGTAGTAACCCTCTGCGTTTATTCTATCATCAATTTTGACTTCTGGTCCAACACCATCAAGGGAGAATGCACCTTAAAATGAAAATTTAAACAAGTGTATTATATTTAAGACAACGATTTCATACCCCACAGCATAAGGGGGTATGAAATGCCGCCGTATTTAACGCCTTGTTTCCAGTACATATGAGAGTACCATTTATTTGGTGTTTGCGGATGAACTTCAATCCAGTGGATACAAATAAGTTTGACTTTGTTTTGTCACTAAAAAAACCTTTGCCCATTGTTCTTTTGCTCAGTGCCTATGATGCCTCGAGACGCTTCTTTTTATTCACTTTACTTATGAAGGATTTCTTTTATGGACGTCTTGCTAATAAGTTTGCTTCCTTTAAGCGTCTATGTACGGTATGAACTCCGACGGTTGCGCCCAAATTTTCTGAAGCATACTGCATAATATCTACGAATAAAACCGAACAGCAAACTACGAATAAAACCGAACAGCAAACAGCAACTAAATTTAGCTAAAAATAACAAAATTTTTGTAGATTTAACAATTTATTTTCGCCATTTTTGTCTACTAATATTTAGCAAAATCTTCTGGAGATTTTACAGTAAAATTTGTTATTTTCAATTAACTAAAAGCTAAGTATAACTAAAATTCTGTAAATTTGACAGTTTTATATTTGCTGTTCTTATTTTACTAGTATTTATCAAAAAAAAAAAAAAAACTGCTAATTTCAGCAGTTTTTTCTTCAGAAACATTTTTAACCATTTTTAGTTGGTTTTTCTTTGTAGAGATTTATTTCTGTGAGTGTAGGAGGAGGCATAGTATAAAAAACTCAAAGAGATAATTGCTAATTTATTTATTTGAATTTATTTACATATATTAATTTAATAATTTTATTCAATTTATTTTTTAAGAAATATGCAAAGTTGGCTGTGGCCAACCAATTTACATTTACATTCCAAATAAAAAAACTACTAGTATCACAAAGAAACTTCTTAAATTTTCAAGGGAATCACATTTTTGGGTAAAACTGAAAATGTAATTTAAGGAACCCTTATCCAATTGATCCTTATTGCATGTGCTTTAAAGCTTTCAGTTATAATATTTTATGTCTTATTCTTATTATTCGCTCGTACACACTAACATTGTTTATTTACTAGTCTCATATATATTAGAGTGGGTTGAAACATAAAAAATCATAAAATTGCATAATGCGGAAAAATTTAAAAATTATTCGAGAAAATAAAAAATTTCTTTGATTATTCTTACATTCATTATTTTTAGTTAACTAAAGTTTTATGTTTAATATCATTGTATGTTAAAAACATTACACTGTGAGACAAATGGTAGGGGTCAGTGATCGGGAAGGGTTCAAACTACCGGGGAAAGTTATATCGGTAAAAAAGAAGTTATACTTGTCCCGGCATTTCGCTGGGTCAACCCTAGGAATCGAGATATATCGATTTGACCTTTGGTGGTCTTTTTTTTTGACATAACTCGAAAACCACTAGTCCGATTTTGCTCAAACAATTTAAAAAAAAATTAAAAATTACAATTCCTTTAATCTGTTCATATAACGTTTTTCTATATACTCAACAGTTTTGCCGGTAAAAATAAATGTATGAAGAAAAAAATATTTTTTGCCTAAAATATTAAAAAAAGTAATAAACAAAAGGTTATTGATTTTTATGGTAGCGGTAACAAAAATTTATTTTTACCGGCAAAAATGTTGAGTATATAGAAAAACGTTATATGAACAGATTAAAGGAATTGTAATTTTTAATTTTTTTAAAATTGTTTGAGCAAACTCAGACTAGTGGTTCTCGAGTTATGTCAAAAAAAGATATATCTCGATTCCTACACTCAAAAAAAAAGTAAGTAAAGTCAGCAAAAAATGTTGCTGTGTCAGCAAATTTTTAGTCAGGAGCGTGCTTACAAAAAAGTTGATAATTTCAGCAAAAGGTTTGCTGAAAATCAGCGAGCTGATTTTTACCAAAAAAATAGTGATCTTCAGCAAAAGTTTTGTTAACACTTAGTCGACTGCAAATGAAAAAAATCCTTGCTAAAATCACTAAACTTTTTGCTGAATATTAGTAGACTGAAAAAAACTCAAAAAACTTGTAGCGAAATTTTACTTTAGTTAATTTATTTGCTGAAAATTTAAATATAGAATATGTGTAGAGTTGTTTTCCTTTTTTGTCATTTCCGTTTCCAGACAAGCTGCGACATCTACATCTAGTCTATCTGGTTGTCGTCCACACTATGAATGCTGTTATCAGCATAATTTTTGTAGCAAAATAAATTAGTAAAACATTAGTTCAAAATTAGTTTAGTGCTAAAAAAATATAACTAAAATTTTTGCTGAAAACGGAATTTTAGCAAAAAATTTGCTGAAAACTAGTACACTTGATATATAAGACGTTCTACTAATTTTTCTACTAACTTATTTTTTTGAGTGTAGGGGTTATACGTGTCCCGTAACGAAACGACGGGACACGTATAACTTGTTTTTGACCGATATAACATTTCCCGTTGGTTTCATCCCATCCCGGTTTTGACTGTCGCATAGTGAAATTGCTAAAGGTGAAATTTGACAAAAAGATTATTTCGTCACCTAATACGTAAAAGGGCGTAACAACAAAAAAATTTATATATAGAGTTTTTGATTGATTACACAGTACAACACTACAAATGCATCGGGCATGCGACATATCAATTCTGATATATTTTAGGATGAATAACACGAATGTGAACACCAAGTTTTAATATTAACTCTACTTTTTGAAATATTCTCAAATTTAACTTTTAGCAAAAAGACAATTTCTTCTTTAAAATTTCTTATTTATTCATAAACCTGACTAAACCAAGTAATGTGAGAGGTTTACTGAAGGTACAAATTCAAATATTGGATATTCCTTTCATCACAAATTATTTGTCGTGAAAAAAGGGAAATTTCAAATTTAAATACGCGTTTTTGCAAATATTTCTTAAACTATAGCTGGGTTATTCGATCTCAAATCGACCAATGGTTGGAATCGACCCCTTTCGATTTGGATGAATTTTGGTCAGAACTTTTCTTTCATCATAAAACGAAGTTTTGCCAAAGGAAAAAAATTACAAAAAATTTAAAATTTAAAAAATGTCGAAAAATTTTCTGTTCCAAAGAATCGGTTGTAGAATAGCTACTTTTCATTTACAACCTCGTCTACTGTCGATTCTAACACCGATTATTTTTGTTTGAAGTTGTCTCAAAAGCAACCACTTCTATACCTCCAAAGTGGAACCGGTTGCCCTAGAATCAGTCCTGGAACTAGTTCTGGAACTGATTCTACGTCAGTCATACCTTCCCTATAGCATCCCAGGAACTGGTTCCGGAACCAGTTCCATGGAATCGCCCAACAAAATTTTCTGTTCCAAAGAATCAGTTGTAGAATAGCTACTTTTCATTCACAACCACTTCTACTGTCGATTCTAACACCGATTCTCTTAGTTTGAAATTGTCCTAAAAGCAACTACTTCTATAGCTTCAAAGTGGAACCGGTTGCCCTAGAATCAGTTCTGGAACCAATTCTAGAACTCATTCTACGTCCTTCATACCTTCCATATGAGATCCAAGGAACTGGTTCCGGAACCAGTTCCATGGAATCGGTTGCAGTGGAACCAGTTGCAGAATTGGTGTGGTTGGCTACCGATTGTAAAATATTTTCCTGGGCGGTTTTTTACAATCAGTAGCCAGTTCAATCGGTAGCCAGTTCCTGGTTCCGGAACCAGTTCCATGGAATCGGTTGCAGTGGAACCAGTTGTAGAATGGGTGTGGTTGGCTACCGATTGTAAAAAATTTTCCTGGGCAGCCAATGGAAAATACAATCCTTACAGGCTAGATACAATTTACTTAAAACTATTTTTAATAAGTTAATAAATTATATTTAAAATTATCTTTTGATTTCGAAAAATCTAAATTGAGATCTTTATCATTATAAAGTATATTTAATAAGTTCAAAATACGATTAATTGGCTCATTTTTGGCATATTCCATTAATTAAATCAAAAATCAGCATTGCAGAATGCACAGTTCTTCTTAACGAAAGAGGCCTCAAATTTAAAAGTAAACGAGTAAAAAGGTTAAAGTCGGGCATGCCGACTATACAATACCCTACACCAGTCTGGGTAAAAGCCAACTAATGTTTGGATCCGAATTCGTATAAACAATATAATTTTGGTAGGACCCTTATATGGGCACTAGGTCTAAACATGACCCGATGTTCACCAAAATCAATCGGCTGCATTATTGGGCCAACATAGGTCTGTGTACCAAATTTCATCAAAATATCTTAATATTTACGACCTGCAGCGTATAAACAATATAATTTTGGTAGGACCTTTATATGGGCACTAGGTCTAAACATGGACGGATTTTAACCAAAATCAATAGGCTTCGTCCTTGGCCCGACATAAGTCGGTGTACCCAGTTTCAATATCTTAATATTTGCGACCTGTAGAGTTCGCACAAGAATGCATGGACAGACAGACAGACGGACCGACGGACAGAAGGACATCGTTAAATCGGAATAAAAAAAATTCTGAGCCGATCGGTATACTATAAGGTGGGTCTAGGACCAATATTTTTTGGTGTTACAAACATCAGCACAAACTTATAATACCCTGACCACATAGTGGTGTAGGGTATAACAACGAGCATGGTATGAAGGGAAATTTTCAGTTAAATTAAAATGAATACCACGAAGCGCAAATCTTAAAAATTTCTTCTGAATTCGTTCAATTCGAACTGAATGGATCACAGTATGGGGGTTCCAGACGAAAGAACGATATTCAATTTTGATCTTACAAAAGAAGTATATAAGACTTTAACTGTAAAGGGATCATTGAAATCTTTGCAGTTTCTCTTTACAAAAGACCAATCAGAGTAGGCTTTGGGAATAATGTAGTTGAGATGGGATACAAAAGTAAGTTCAGTGTCCAAAACTACACCAAGATCCAAAATCTCATCTACAGACTCCAGAACGTTATTAGATATATAGTAAGGACTTAGAATACGATTAGATCTGCTGAAAGTAATTTTAAAGAATTTGCTAACATTCGAGGGTAGGTGATTAAGATCACACCATGTTTTTATATTATTTAGATCATTTTGCAAAATAATGGTGTCATTGACAGACCGAATCTCTTTAAATATCTTCAAGTCGTCCGCATATAATAAAAATTTAGAGCCAACAATGCAAAATCCAATGTCATTTATATAAAGTAAAAATAACAAGGGGCCCAAGATGCTACCCTGGGGTACCCCAGATGTAGCAATATAAGACTGAGACACGTATTGGTCAATGACCACAGAATATATTCTATTTTTAATATATGAAATAATCCAATTCACGAATACCTTGTGGAACCCCATTCGCCACAACTTAAGGCATAAAATAGCATGTGGTACTTTATCAAAAGCCTTACAGTAATCCATAAAGCCTACATCAATTTGACAATGCTTTTCAAAAGCAGAAATGCAAACATTATTAAAAACTGCTAAGTTTGTAGTTGTAGAACGACTAGAGAAAAACCCGTGTTGTTCAGGACATAAGTAACGTTTAACACAGAAAAAAAGTTTATCTTTAATTAT
The DNA here is from genome assembly GCA_949987735.1 of Leucophora obtusa. Classification (NCBI taxonomy): domain Eukaryota; kingdom Metazoa; phylum Arthropoda; class Insecta; order Diptera; family Anthomyiidae; genus Leucophora; species Leucophora obtusa. The sequence continues at coordinate 138,160,373 of OX465299.1, forward strand.
GTGCTTTTGAAATAGTAGGCAATTTAGAAATAGGTCGATAGTTGCAAATGTCAGATTTTTTACCACTTTTAAAAACAGGAGTAACAGAAGCAGTTTTCCATCTGTCGAGAAAACACCCATTAATCAAAGATAAATTAAATATATATCTTAGTGGTTTAGATAAAGACAGCACACATTTCTGAAGGAAAAATGCCGAAAAAACCATCAATATCTCTCCTACAAGAAGATTTTATGCCCATTATGCCATTTATAACATCTTGTTCTGATAACTGAATTAAACCAAAATCACGATAGGCTCAATAGAATTAACCACACTAGGTGTAACAGAACCATTAGAATTTATTTCAAAGTTAGATTTAAAAAAGTTAGCAAATAAGTTGGCAATATCAGGACCAGAATTTGCGACAGTATCTCGGAGAAACATTGTCGAGGGATAAGACGAAGCCGACTTTTTTGACTTAATAAATTTCCAGAAATTCTTAGGATTACTTCTTATGGCACTTTCATAATTCAACAAATATTGTTTGTACAGAAATTTATCCAGGAAATTGAACTCCCTCATATAGTACTCATATTTTACTTTATGTTCATTATTACCATTAGATTTAAACTTATTATAATACTTGTTTCTTTGATTCTTTAATTTCTTCAATCCCTTTGTGTACCATGGAAGTTCATGAATCTTATGCGGCACACGAGGAACAAACTTTTTAATTTTATCATTAATACTATCCGTAAATAATTTATAACAATCTGAAAGACTCTTTTTCTCGAAAAGAGTATTCCAATTTATAGCACTTATTACCACCTCCAATTCACTATAATAACAAGCTTTAAAGTTATAAATATCATCGTCATAATCACTTAGAGACAAGTATTTATAACCAGATATTTTTAAAACAAAAGGGACGTTATGCATATACGTGGTTACCATAGGAAATTAACAATGAAGTAATTCGAATTTCATATCATCAGACAAAAACATTAAATCAAAAATTCGATTTAATCTATTTCTAAAATAATTTACTTGTACTAAACCAAGACTTAGAAAAGAATCAATCAGATGAATTTCGTGCAAATCATTTACATTGGAAGCAGTAAGGGTGCAATCATCAAATAAATAAGACCAACAAATTTCACTAAGATTAAAGTCACCAAGTATACAAAAATTGTCCTCACCATGAATCGTAACGAGGTGAACCACATTATCAACATGAGCTTTATAAGTTTCGTAATCACTCCTTGGAGGAATATAAGACACACATACCAAAAATTTATGCCTACCATTTATGGAAACGCAAAGTTGGTCAAGAGCAGGATTAAATTCATATAAACTGACTATAGCAGCTTCAAAATTTTTCTTAACTACTACAACCACCCATATTCTTGTTAATTAAATCACGATCTTTACGTAACAGCTGATATTGTTGAAGATTACAAACTTCTCCATCAAAAAAAGCAGATTTTAGCCAAGATTCCACTATAACAATTGCATCATAATCGGCTTGAGCAGTAAATTTGAAAACATCATAGAGTTTAGTACGGATACCACAAGAATTTTGAAAGTATATACTGAGATCATCATTGCAAATACAAGCAGCAGGAAACAAATTATTATTTAACCCGTTACTTGATTGAAGCCGCTTTTGGGAAAAAACTTAAATGGGCAAACTCTTACATTGGATTGCCAAAGAGATGGTTTAAACAGATCATTATAGAAAGACGAAGAGATACCAAGCTTAAAGTTTACAAACTTTATTTTATCTAAAGGCGTCTCCTTTTTTTCCAATTTATAACAGGACAAATGCTCACTACTTATATCTAAATGTTTTCCAACATAAGATATAATATTTTCTTCAGTAACACTGTGCTTAAAGGATGAAATGTGAACCCATTTTTTTCCGATTTAAAACTTCAAGATCATTATTATCATTATCACCATAAATAATTTTTGAATTATTATGCTTTTTCCGACGAACAATAACCCAATCATCGTCAGCCAAATTACGTTTATCATTTACAATTATCAAGTCCCTATCCTGATTTACATCTGCCGCAGCCGCAACGTTGTGTCTCTTCTCTAAAATAGAGGAAGACGAAGAACTAAAATCAGCAACAACTACAATATCATCAGATGCTTGTGTTTGTTTTTGAGAAGCATTGTGTTTTTGTTGTACATGACTAACACCAGAATTAACTTTAATAACACTAGCATTAGCTTTTTTCATTTCGCGGGAATTGTCTTTATTACTCACGAGAGAATTGTTATTATTTTTGCATTTTTCTTTATCAATATTCGTAAACTCATTTATTATAGTTTTAAGTTGAGCAACTTCATTTAATAAAAAATGTATAGAATTTTGAATACTACCCAGGTAGAAAATTACAAAGGGGCCAGCACTGGCAAAGCACCGAAATGGGTGGTATGAGTGCTTGTTAACAGCGCTTTCCCAACGCCCAAATGATAACACCGTTCCACGGTGGTGCCAATACTTTACCAAGCCCTGGGAAAGCACCCATAAACATAAAAATCAAATCCTTTGCCAACGCTAAAATAAAAAAATTAAAGTGCTTTCCTGACACCCAAATGACAACACCGATATATTTAATGTTTTGGAGTTATTGTATTGTGGAGTAAAAAATTATTTAAATATTCACTCTTTTGGAGTTTCTTTTTCAAAATAAAAATAATGTTATAGGAAAACAAGTGCTGGGAATTCACCCTTTTAAGCGTTGGGAAGGCGTCCAAATTTAGTGCTTTGCCAGTACTTCTTTTTGTAAGACCGCGGTCTACTTGCGCTTTGCCAGTGCTTCTTTTTTGTTACCACACATAATTTCCACCTGGGTAGTTGCACCATTTAAACGAAAATCACAATTAAAAACAATATTGCGATTATTCTGTAAAACAGATGAAATATTAATATCATCTAGTTTAACACAAAGTTTATGAAATGTTTTTTTGCAAATATTGCAAGTAATATCTCCGTTTATTTTAAAGCAAATTCCACAGCGCGACATTTTGACGTCTAATCGATTGAACAAACAGAACAGTTGTGAAATCTTACACGATTAATCGAGTAATTTCAAAACCTCAAAATCGAGTTACTCGGTTACTCGAACAAAGCAAAATCCGAATAATTTGAATACTGTATTGTAAACCCTTTTGCAAAGTATTCCCCATATGTTTTTTTATTTATTTTTTTTTGTTGTTGAGAAAACCACTCAGAAACAAGTCGAGCTCTGTGGATTGGTGAATTTTCTTGCTGAAAGATGGGATGTGACGGCTCAATTTCATCCAGATATTTTATCGAAATATTCTCTAGCAGACCAATGTAATTTTCGGCATTCATTTTTCTAGCTACCAACCAAATGGGAGCAATTTTTAATTGCAGAAGCCAGCCATAAGGTCTTTACCGTCAAAATTTCGATGCAGCTTAATTGGTTTTCATTGGTCAATTGCAGCAAAATCATATCCTACTGAATTAAAACTTAGGTGCCTATTCCTACGAAAAGTCTGTTACTCTTAGTTCTGACTGTATTCCCCATGTATTTGTTGTTGCAAAGTCTTAATAAATTATATTTATTCAAATTTTTGTTTGAAAACTTCAAAAAAATTAAGACCTGGTATCGATACAATCATAACATTGACAAATAAAATTTTAGTTTTTTTAATTTTATTGTTAAGTGTGTTTGCGTACCCGAAAATTTGTACAAATTCGTACAAATTTGTACAAGTTTTTACTGGAAGGTGTTTGTTTACACAATTACTCAGTAAGGAGAGAGGAAAAATAGAAGGTAAAGTGACAGTTCAATGCCAGAGAACTTACAAGTTTTTACTGGATGAATTTTTGCTAGTAAGAATTTGTAAGAAAAAAAAACATATGATTTTAAACATATGATTGAAGAAACAAAACATTTGTCAAATAATTTTGCAATAATTTTTTGTAAAAATAAAAAATATTTAAATATAAGCTTATTTACGATGGAATCATCATTTTATAATTTTATTAGGTTTTATTTATTAATCCAATAATTTGAATAGGTTTATTTCGCAATCAGCTATTTTAATAACTGTTGCCAATTTAGCTATTTTCTCGGCAAATCTAGCGATACTTCAACTCGTTTAGGGGGATAAAATATAATTTAGCTATTAGCTGGAAAACTAGCGATTTTTCTTTTCAAGACAGTCTTCAAATTTTCTTAGCATTTTTTTACATTTATTTCCTTGACAGAATTTTTGAATCATTATTATTCAGCGATTTATCGGTAAATTTTTATGGAAAACAAAAAAGTTTGAAAAATTTGGCGATGTATCAATAATTTTTTAAGAAAGTTTTAAGAAGTTAGAAAAATATAGCTATTTTTGTGAAATTTTTCAACAGAACCTTAAATGTTCGTGCAATTTAGGGATTTATCGCTATTTAATTTTTTTTATAATTTAGATATTTTCTAGTGATTTTTTAGTTTGATTTACCGATATTTTTAGGGAAGAAGTTGGCAGCAGTATTTTACTAATTTTTACAATTTTTCTCTTTGCGTAAATTTTTAGATATTTTTCTTTTTGAGAGTAAATTTTGCCTTACTCTCTGTAAATTTGTTACTGAGTAATTTTTACTGGACTTTACTGGAAAAGTACCCAAACACACCTGTTGTTTTGTATGAAAAATTATGACTCTCAGTCTTAAAAATAGGCTTAAGACGGTCACAATGAGTCAGAAGTAGGAATAGGCACCTTAATATTCTAATTTTGTGGAAGCATATTTATTTCGTTCGAATTCATAATTTAAACTTTTGGCACTAAATGCCAAAAAGAAAGGCTTATGTGCTCATTGAAGATTTGTTTACAGCCACTAACAAAATGTAATTTGCATTATATTTTTTAAGTTATGTTATATAAAAAAAGTTTATTTTTTGAAGTGGCAGTATATTTCCTTCCTTGAGTGTATGTTTTATGAAATAATATGTTTTTCTTCTAAACACTTACAAAATTGCTGAAAGATTAATCATATTTTTTTTTTTTAATTTCGGTCCACTTTAGCATACAAATGTTTACACATACGAACTTATTTAGTTTCACTTTGTACTTACATATGTTTCTAAACATATTAAGCTTTATATAAACATTCTTACTTAATAACCTTACAAAATTTTGTGCATAGTTTAGATAGTTTTCACAAATTACAATGTATACTAACATAAATACATGCACAGAGATAAAAGATTCGTTCTAATATCCGAATTGTGTTGTTAATCGTATGACTAGGTTGCAGCAAGTGAAATTTTCTGTTGAAATAATTGACAGTAAACATTCCTTGTCTCCGGTTGCCACAACCGAATCATTTTATTAGCCAGAGATTGTCACAATGAATCTGTCTTCTGTGTGTACTTTTATACATCAAATCGAAAAATAAAAGCACATTTTGTCTGGGGACCCAAAAATAATACAATACTAAAACATATATTTAATATATATTACATAAATACATAATTATTTATGTATATTTGCATACGAGTATAAATATATATACGAGTAATATTTGTTATCTACCTGTTTACTAAAATTAAGGTTTTCATAATATTTATGCATATTAGAAAGTTTTATTAAAATTCCTAATCCTTGTTAATTATATTGGTAAATGTTGCCTGTAGGTTTGTGTCAGCATAAGTTTGTTTAGTGATATGTTGTTGTATTTTGTGGAAATCTTAGCTTTGTAATTGTAATGTTAAATACACTTAATAACACAATGTGTTTGTATACTATATACAGATTTATTAAGAAGATAAACAAGAATAACAAACGTTAATAAGTACCTGTCAACTTACGATTGTCATCAATTGTTTCATCACTTTGGGCACAATTGTTACAACAGTTAAATAAAATATTGTTAAAGTAATTGTTTTGACAGTAATATACTATATATTTCCTTGTGGGATTTAGAATATCTATCTATCTTCACAGAGAAAAAAATAGATTCGCGATAACAACCAAATTTATTACCAATCGAATGATTTGATTGTGGTAAGCAATTTTTCAATTTAACCTCAAGAATCCATTGGGACAACAGTTGCTTTAAATCAAACCGAAAGCGATTATCATATATTTGATGTTTTTGCTTAGTAACAAATTTTTACAAATGCACATTTACTCTTATTTTGTAAAGTATATATTTTCATAAACCGATTGATCAGATATTTGGTAGCATATATTTTAAAAATAAATTTTATTGAAATTTATGTGTGAAATTTATTAGTGTATGAACTTTTCAACGTGTTTTTTATTTGAGTAATGATTATGTAAGTAACAGTTCATAACAAATTTTGTCAACTTTAAGTTGTTACAAAAGTAAATGGAAATAAAATCTAAAAAATGAATAAATCAGCAGATTTGGGACCGGAAATTAAAATGAAATCTTAATTTAACAAATTGAGTAATTAACAATTGAGTAATTATATATGGGGCATACTTTGCGAACGGAAGACCCCTGCAGTCCAAAATTAAGCTTGACGTACAAAGTTGTGCCATGGCCTAAAATGTGTTTCAAAAGTCGGGTGGCAATATATGGAGGTATTAATGGTGGAGCCACTATGCCAGCGCGAGGTGAAATACTGCTTTCAAAGACATATGAAAACATGTTTAGTAGTGACGGAATCGGCTGGAGAATTGTTACCTGGAGGTTATTGTGGACACTTAACTTGAATCTTTCATCATATTTTTAAAATTGAAAATGGCGGATCCAATATGGCCAACGATTTTGATACATTTCGCAATTTGCTTTAAAAATTATACTTTATAGTTTTTGGGCTCGCTGCATACGAGTCTGACATAGCAATTCGTATGAGATTTTTATTTGGGAAATTTTAGAGGGGCTCTGTCAATCTGATCTTGGATATTAAATTTTCAAAATCGCGAAACCGATCACATTAATAAAAGAGTAAAAAAGTTAAAATCGGGCATGCAGACTATATGATACCATACACCAGTCTGGTTGAAATCCGACTAATGTTTTTATCCGAAATTTGAATGGGTTGAAATTGACTTGTACCAAAATTTTAGCTAAACTGCAGTTTATGAGGTTTCGTCAAAAAAATAGATAAAATATATGGTCCCCTCTAGAATTGAAAAAGAAAAAACCGAAATTAATTTTGGGAGGGGCTCAGACCCGGGAGACCCGGGGGAGATAGTAACATATAAGTGTGAGTACTCAAATTAAAGGAAATTGTCTCCCGATTACAAAAATGTTATTCTTTTTTTTATCCATGAAACGTAGCCCTAACTAGAGCCATTTTAGTCCCTTAAAAGGGGGGACTGAAAATGATGAAATTTTCTTGTATGGTAAAATGGTGCTCAAATGATGGAAAATGTTCCACGACTTCGAAAATTATTTTTTTAATAATCTATATACGCATTAAAAAAATAAAAAAACGCGCGATTTTTACAAAAAAATTTTTTCGTGCTTCGCAATAAAATAACATCACTTCTGAAATTGTATTTTTTAACAAAAAGTTTCATTTTTATATCATCCAAAAAGTTTGGGTATAGCTAACATTAAAAAAAAATAAAATCTTTTTCGGAAAAATCGCGCGACTTAAGAAAAAAATTTCTTTGAGGAGTAATTAAACTGTATCAGTTTCGAAATTATAGCCTGTTCCTCTATCTCGAACGAGAAACTAGTCGAACGAAAGCAAGTCACTCGAATTCGAACCAATTTGGGTTTCTCTATTTCGAAAATCTTCGATCGTGTTTACTTACGTGTGTCAATTTTCTTTTGTTACGGATTTATAAATCACAACTATGCCAGATCGAATATTTTGAGCATTTATTACAATTTTATTTAAACGTACCAAAAATACTACTAAATTGTTTGAAGATAAAAACAACGCTATTTAAAAGTGATCAGCTGTATATGACAACTAAAATAATGTAAATAGAAAGAAAAAACAATAAACAAGTGTTATTATTTGAGAAAGTGTTTTTATTTGTGAAATTTTTTCTTATGGATTTGACCATCGCTGAAGATGAAAATGTACAATTAACTCGTAGGCAATTACGAGACATGTACAATGTCCTGGAGCTGCCCACAAACCAGTAAGTATGAATTTTTATGAACATGTTAAAATAGCTAACAGTGTATTCTTTATTATAGATTTATTGAAACTTTCCGGGTGTCAAAAGACATTTTTCTTGTGCTTCTGCAAAAATTACAAGAAACGGGTAATCCTACATACAGTAGCACCCATATACGGGCAGATATAAAGCTTTCAACCTTTTTGCATTTCTTGGCCACTGGAAGCTATCAGCACGGTGTGGGAAATGAGATCCTTTCCTCCACATGTAAAACGTTGTTTGCACCGAACACCGGAGTTCCTCTGGCAAAATCAGGCCTTTCTTCCATATAGTAAACAAGCGTCTTCAGTTGGTCCGTTGTTGATTTTTTTCAACTGAAATTTAAAGTTCTTAATAAACTATAAATATTTGTACTATTTTGTACTTACTTTTTGTTATCCATTGCTTTTTTGAATTCTTTTTCGTTTTTAAAGTTTTTTTTTTTAGAAAATATCAATCATTCGACAAAAATATAGCAAGTGACTGATTTTGACATTTGCGTTCGCAGTGTTGACAAAGCGTTCGAAATAGAGAAACCAAATTTTGTATGAAAACATTTACATTTCGACTTGTCGTTCGAGTCATCGTTCGCATAGAAGTGGAGTTAGTGAAACCCAAATTCGCTTAAATAGCGAACGAACGTATTCTTTTGAAATCGAGGAACAGCCTATAAAAGTTGATTCCTTTTGTGATTTACATTTCCAACTGCCATTTTTTCCAATTACTTTGATTTGAGTACCATTTCAGTTCATATTAATTTTTTACTTTTTCGAACCCCCCTCCCCACCTCCCTATTGGTCGAAAAATGGCTAAAGTTAGGGCTAGGTTTTATGGAAATGAAAAAAAATTTTGAGTACCCACACTTACATGTTACTATGTTCCCCCGTTTTTTACCCCCACGAACCTGCCGGGCCCTAGCCCCTCCCAAAATTAATTTCAGTGTTTTTGTTTTTTAATTCCAGAGGGTGTCATATTTTTTTTTTTATAAAACTCTATAAACTGCAGTTTTGCTAAAATTTTTCTATAAAATGATAAAAAATTAGGAAAATAGAATTGAGCCGATGAAAGTCTGTGTACCAAATTTCATAAAAATATTTTAATATTTACGATATGTCATAAAAATATCTTAATAGCGTGCGAGAAAGCCCGTTTTGGGCCAATTCTAAAAATAAGCAGTGTGCAAAATTGCATTTAATTATTTGAATTTGTAGCGTGCGAAAACGATTATTTTTATAAGGGACCTTTATATGGGCAATATGTCTAAACATGGACCGATTTTAACCAAAATCAGTAGGTCGACCGACATCGATAAATGAAAACAAGAAGTGATACTGAGTCGGTCGGTATTAGGGTTTGGGGTTCGGGAATTCCCGGGCGGGAATTCCCGGGAAATCCCGGGAAAAGTTTGCCGGGAATTCCCGGGAAAATAATATAAATTTTAAAAATATTAAATTTTTTAAATTGTTTTTGTTTCGATAGGATTTTTTAATTTTAGTCATAAAAAAACATTTAAAATACCAAAACAAAAATGTCATTGTTAAAATCTTTTAAAAGGGAATACATTTATTTGACACACAAATAAAATCTTTGCCAAGTAATTAGGAGCATTTCAACTAATAAAGATTTTTCGCATAACTTATTCAAAATTTAAGTAGTAAAACCTAAAAACTTGGTAAAATGTTTAAAATAAATATGAAAAAAAAAGCTTTGTTTCTTACAAATAATCGCCCTTACTATCTAAATTTTTCAAATGTATAATTTAGGTAAAGTCGACTTTAGTTAAAATATTGGGTGGCAGTATACCTTGACTTGGTGTATTTTTGGAGCGTTCTGATTGGTTAATTTATTTTCAACCAATCAAAATATTTGAAAATAGAAATATTTTTGTAAGGTTTTCATACACAAAATGAACAAAACCGTTTGATTAAAAATAAAGTCGACTTTAAATTTAAAATACTCCTTTATATTAAGGGTCAATAATTTTATAAGTAACGTTTTCATTAATAAATGTGAAAAGAAAAGACTAATGGTTAACGGTGGTATCTAAATTTGGTTATCCGACATCTAAATTTGGATCACAAAAAAAAAAAAAAATTGATGGTCATGCAACTTCTCTTGAAGAAAACAACAAGAATCACGTTTCAGCTAAAATTAGCAAAGTACCCGAAGAAAAAAGTGTAAGCTGAATAGGCATTAAAGGTTTTATGGTAGGGCAAACATTTCCTGAAATGGTATCCAAATTAGCCGCAGTCAATCCGCACCATAACTAGATCTTCGTTTATTCGAGAAAGTTTTTATAATAAAAACCTGGCATTGCAAAAAAATTAAACCGATGTTAGGAGATTTACTATAAGCTTAGATGAATGGACAAGAATATCACAACAATGTATAAATGGAAATAATTCATTTCATAACCTGGGGATGGTTTATATATCAGGAAGATGTAATGCTGATGAAATAAGAAGAATTGTAGAAATAAGACTAGAAGAGTTTTATTTGTCTTTGGAAAATAACATTGTGGCCACCATATCTAATGGGCCAAGTGTGATGAAACTTTTTGTTTCCGACAGTCCAGTAGTAGGTGCTTTCTGCTGGAATCATGCAATTCATTTGACAGTTTCTATGTGAAATCAAATGTTCAACATTTTGATATTTTTTACTTTGAATTCTCACTACACAGACTGCATTTGTACTGAAATAGTGTTTTTTTTTTTAACAAAAATTACTTATATAGGTGGTTTTCATTTACAATTTTGTTTAAAAATATTTCCCGGGATTCCCGGGAATCCCGGGAATCAAATTTTTTCATTCCCGTTTCCCGGGAAATAAAAAAGTCCGGGAAATCCCAAACCCTAGTCGGTATACTAAAAGCTAGGACTAGGTCTAATATTGTTTGGGGATACAAACATCCGCACAAACTTATACTCTGCACAAAATATCAGCACAATATTATACCCTATCCATATAGTGGTGTAGGGTTTAAAACCATCCGCCTTATTTGATTCGCCATTTTGGATTTTAAAGTGTTTATATTAGATACAGAGTAAGCAATCCTCATCATTTAAAAAAAAAATATTTGACTCGCATCCCAACACTTTTTAAAAATAATCATCCTCTATTTTGAGTTTTTGCAATCAGATATCAGATTAGCGACCCCAAATATTTATGAAAAAATTTTTTTGACATGGATCGGATCACTTTTATTTTTTAAAATATCTGATAATAGAATCGAGTTCAGCGACCCGAAAATCTCGGGTAAGAATTTTGGAGCTGCCTTCGTCACTCCTCGACATGTTTTTAATGCCTCTGGAAGCAGTATCTCAACTCTCGCCTCTAAAGTAGCTCCAACGTCAATGACATATCTACATATGTATACACAGCGCATGCTACGGGGACAGTTTTTCGATCAAGTGTTAAGTATGGAGACATTTGGTTAGTTTGGGGACTGTCCTCGAACTCTTCCTAGGTCTAGCGCATAGTATCAAGACATTTGTGACTCATATACAGCATAGTTTGGGCACATTTTTGGCCATGTCTCCGAAATATGCGCACCACATACATATATACATATATCACCGCTCGGCTTTTGAATATACATACATATTGGGGCATGATACAAATTTGTACGTTGTATAATTTGTACAACTTTGCGCGAATATTTTTTTTATGGGACAAGACATCGGATACGACATGCGACATCGGACATTTAAATGCGCCGCAACATATTTCAACTAGAGAACAACTTCAGATATTGGAAATTTCTCCCATCGAAATGTCTTAGATATAGCAAACATTTTCTTTATGAAAACATCCTTTGAAACAGGACTTTCTATGGCCAGATAGCACGAAAGCAAAGAACTTTTAAAAAGTTTACTTGTTTTTCTGGTATTACACCCTAAAGCCGCTTTCACAAACAGTAGCGTGACTGTACTCTGCAGCACATATTGAAATGTTCACTGTTCAAAATGCAGAGTAGAGTTACTTCAAAAATGTATGACACTTAAATACTTATATTTCCGAGTTTTCCATGTCACTACGCAATTTATTTTTGTTTTTAATGTTTTTGTTAGTACATTTATGTTATTCATCAAACAAAAATTCATTCTATACCTTAAAAAAAATTTTTTATTTGGTCCAATCTGAAGTTATTTTTACAGAGCAAATATAACTGCAGTTTGGAAAATTCTGTACTCTAGGGTTGAACATGCTTGACTTTGGAGTGGAATGGGAAAAGCTAGCAAAATACAAAAATCTATTTGTAAGAAAGAGAAAAGAACTAAATTTGCTACAGATTGGAATACTCCCTCATTGTAAACGCACCTTAACCGTTCATGCCATATTATTTATTAACATGGTGAAAATTAAGGAATATTACTTAACAATTTGCACTTTACCTAGTCTGGAAAGTATTTGATAGTAGATTTTTAGTTGATCTTCAGATTGTTACAATGACTATTAATATTGTTCGGTTTAAGACCAATTACTTATTACAAATTCTAAAAAGAATTTAAAATCATTTTTACAACAAATACAATAAAACTTTTGAAAAAATTATTGACGATGTGTTTTCGAGTACTACCAAGTACTATCAGCAGATTGTCTCTATGGAGTCCTCTCTAGGTTATAATGAAAATTCAAGTTTTTGTATTTAGGTAAATTCTTAAGTAAATTCAGGACTAAGAATCCACTCGAAGTATTACGAATTATTTTTATTTACAATGGTAATCACATATTTTTACAAAGCTATTATTGTTCCCTATCCCAGCAAAAAAAATTGGAAGTCATGCTTTACAACCACTTCTTTCAATGCTTCAGAAATATCGGTTAGTGTATTTTTACTGCTTTTTTAAATTCTCAACAATTTCAACGAAATCACTTAACTATTGCTCCTAAAGCATCACTGCTATAAAAGTGATCCTAAAAAGTGACTTTGATAGGGTTTATTTCCAAAAAATTATCGCGGTTTCGATTCCTTGAAGGATCAATATTTTTTTAATTCCTTTTTAAATTTGCTTGTAAATTATTTTATTATTTTTTTTAATATTTATAATTCATTTGTTTAAATTCAATATTTTAAAATTTTTAAGAATATATAAAATAATGATGAAAAATGCTTTTTATGCAACTGTGAAAATAATACTGAAAAAATATTGAATTACAGTGCACATTTTGCTCTTTTTTGATAAGTACTTTTACTGAAGAGAATAAGACACAATGATTCGTATGAATAAAAAATAGATATTACTAATAGGGGGAAATATTGGGTTTTTTAAGCAATTACTTCACAATTTAAGTCTGCTTGCGAATAGAGTAAAAATTTTATTTTCCGATTTTCGTTTATATTTCATGCTGTTCTACAAGTCTATGGATAAATTTGGTGTTAAAAGTCATTCCTAAGCCACAAGTAATTACTTCGAAGTAATTGCTATAAGTATGATCCAATGGCTCATATGAATAAAAAATTACTAATAGGGGGAAATACAGGGTTTTTTAAGCAATTACTTCACAAATCTTGTCTGCTTGGGAATAGACTAGAAATTTAATTTTTTAATTTTCGTTTATATTTCATGCTATTCTACCAGCCAATTTGTAAATTTGGAGTTAAAAACCATTCCTAAGCCCAAAGTAATTACTTCGAAGTAATTGCTAAGTTTTATTCATATGACCCAATATCTCGCAATGACAAAGTCGTGTTTTTATGCCAGTCAGCTTTCATATAAAATAATAGCTCAGTGGTAGGAAACTATGCCAGCATTCTTGAGGTCGCAAGTTCAATTCCCAGTGGCGGCAATAAAAAAAATATAAAAAATTAAAGAAATATAATTTTGATTTTTTTTTAACTTTCAATTAATGGAAGAGAGTTTCCTTTGCACTCTTCAAAATGTATTGAAAAATTGTTGAAGTGGGGCTACTCCTCTCTTATGACAATTCAATGTTAAAAATCATTAGTGCTTCTGTTAAAAAAAATATGTACATATATCTAGATCAGTAATTGTTGTGCTTTTCCTACCGTTGGTATTTCTTTTTTTGCTGTGAGGTTATTATTCTTTGTTATTTTTCTTTGCTTTCCTTCTAACAGTAAATATAATTAACAAGTTTGAACGTAAAATACAAAAAAAAAAAATATTTGCTTTCTTCCTAAAGGAACTTTGGTTAAAGCAACCACAATAACATGAGAAAAATAAAAGCTTGTAAAAACATGTTATTTTCGTTGTAAACAAAAATAACTGGTAAATATTTGAGTTGATTCTCATTCTAAAAATTACTTAAGAGTTTATTTAAATAATTAAAATAATTTTTAAAGTCCTTTTATTCTACAATATTTAAGACATTGGTGTTTTTATTTATTTTTTTTAATTCTAAATTGGCTGCCCATCAAATAGATGTATAAATTCCTTTAAACATTTCCTTTAAACATTTCCTCTTAAGTTATTTTTTAGTGTACATACTCCCGCATATCTTTATCATGACTAATATTCAATATCAAATATTTATGCACCAGTTAATAGAAATATTTGCATAAGTATTTATATATTTGGTACATAAGACCAGTATATTTAAGCTCAAACAAAAATTTAATAGCATTTGCCAAAAACCATAACCATAAAAATGGAGTTGTTAATTTATAAAATTTCATCTATTACATTTGCTTCTTCTGTTTTTTTGTTAATTTCAGATAAACTCTGTTATACGCACAGCCGATAAGTCTGTTTCAGCTGAAATTACAATTCTGGCAAATGTCACCGATAATCAAGCACAATATCGTTGTGAAGCATCGAATAGTGCCACAGAAATACCGCTGTTTGAATCAACGTTGTTAAGTGTACATTGTAAGTATTACGTGCCCCAAATACTCCATTAGCATTTATTCTATACCTTTAATAAAACATATCAATTTACATATTAATTTTTTTATTATTAAAATAAAAACAATAAAAATAACAATCAATAAAACATTTGCAGTTGCACCCGAAACAGTTAAGATACGCATTGAACCGGAACAATTGAAACCAGGCATAGAGGCGACCATTGTATGTGATTCTAGTTCCAGCAATCCACCTGCTAAATTATCCTGGTGGAAAGAGGGCATACCGATTGAGGGTAAGTTAAATTACCAACACTACGACTACCACCACCACTACCACAAGATTTAGAGTTTTGTTGTAGCTGTACGTGTGTCTTTATTTCGGTTTGTATGCTATGAAGCCAACAAATTTGTTAAAGATGCAAGAAACCAAAGCAAGATGCAGCAAGGTTTGTTGTTAAGCTGGAAAAGTGCCCAAATTATTGGGTTGTTCAAAGGATTGTCATTGTTGTCATATAAAAAAGAAAAAACGCAAAAAAACAAAACTAACAAGATAGAATAAAAAGTGAATAAGCCAGTGGTGTGTCCGCATACATATACACAAAGTTGCTGTATGCACTTTAGCCGAGTAGCATAAAATGGCGCCGGCCAAACTTGTAGGTTGGCTGAATGTTTGGCTCACTTAATGCCTAGATGGTCGTCGGTTGGTAAAGGCGTTAACCTAAACGTGTTGTGTTTATAACTACGTTTCAGATAACTATGCTGACTCTCGCCCATAAGGCCAAAACAACAGCATCATATTTACTTCTTGTGTTCGTCTATTTGTCTGCTTGTCTCTATGTCGATGTGTGAATGTGTCAGGAGCATGTATTACTAAAGCGGATGTTGTTGTTTGCTGCTGTATTTTTCAAAGTACAAAAATGTAAAATATGTACTTACGCAAACTTCCGGTTTGCTAACTCGGTTCTCTGTGCTAAAATTATGTCTACTATATAAATTAAGGTGGCACCTTTCTAGCGCATCTGTTAAAAAAAAAACAAAATTCTGTTGCGCAGTTTTTGATACAAAAATCTATCTAAGTCGAAAGTCTCTAAAACTATTTTTTAAAACTATTTTGACTAGAAACTTGAAATATGGATAATTCACCAGTAAGTTCCCTACGGGAAATTTTAACAAACTGTCACCGAACTGGCCCCTTTATATGAAATAGACTGGTCACTTTTACATGGCGTTGTCATAGGAGGGGGAAATTGGCCCATTGTGACATGTCACAAGACAAATCCTAGGACAGGTTACTGAACTCTCATAAAAAACAAAGTTCAGGGACCTGTCCTGGGATTTGTCTTGTGATATGTCACAAGGGGTCAATTTCCACCTCCTATGACAACGCCATGTAAAAGTGACCAGTCTATTTCATATAAAGGGGCCAGTTCGGTGACAGTTTGTTAAAATTTCCCGTAGGGTTATTTTCTGGATTTTTTGTCAGATAGGTGGTAATAATGGGGACTCAAAAGGGGAAAAGCGTGCTCCTAGAGGAGCACGGCTTAGGCTTAGGCTAGAAACGTGAAATTTTAAACAGGTATTGCTTGGAATATATGCTAAATCACTGGTGAAACACTTTTAGAAATTTTCGCCAGGAACATGTCAAAATTGGGGATAAAAAGAGAGCTCTTAATTTCCCAAACCGCTGGGATTCAAAAGTTGAAATTTGAAACGTTGGTTCTACCAGTTGGACCAAATTGAAAATTTTAACTGGGAGGAACAAACAATTAAAAAGTGCTCCCTCTAAAGGTCTGCTCAAAACGCAGAGGCCAAAAACATGTAATTTAATGTGTGTCCTTTCAGTGTGTGTCCTTCATTCACTAACCACATCATTTTTGAATTTTTCGCCAGGAACATGGAATATCTGGAAGTTAGTTTACTTAAAAGAAACTTTTTGGAAGTTTGAAAAATTAACTGGTGAAAATTGAGTTTAAATGAGGAAAATTGTTTCCTTAACAACTCATTTGAAACCGCTGAAACTTGAAATTTTACGTACATGACAGTTCCGCCTTCGGTTTAAAAATTCTCCCAGACGAAGAGCATGTAGGATCAAAAAGACAAATGTCTACCAAATTTTAAATAAGAGTTCCCTAGGATGTAATTAGGTAAACTGACCAATCTCCCTAATTCTGGCAGGATTATCTCGCTTCTTCCAATTATATATTCGAGGTCGAGGACCAAATTTTTGTCCAAATATTTATATAAATAATTTCAACATTTCGCCATTTACATTGAATGACATCATCAGGAAATTAAATTGTACACAAAATTCTTATTAGTTGATGTAGTGCCAATACTGCAGTCCAATATACAGAGTCCAGTATATTGGGAGAGGCAAAATGGGGAAAGTCTTCCTTTTTAAGTCCCGCCCAAATCCTTTAGACTAAAGATCTGAAATTTAGAATGTGTTCTTGAGATATGGGCTAATTTTCTAAAGATATACGTTTTGTATTTTTGTAAAAAATCAGTGCACATTCTTTAATCCTTAAATGCTTGCCGTATATTTAAAGATACAAGCATAAAAAACATTTCTGTTGGTTTATTTTGAGTTAAAATAAAATTAAAACTAGACGAATGCGTTAGAAAGCCTCAGGCGTTATTTTCTAAAATTTTCCATTCATAAAAATATTTGTAATTGATTATGAAAAAAAAAATAGTGATTTCAGTAAATTCAAAATATTTATGACATTAAAAAAGGTAAAATATCTAAAAATGCTGAAATAAAATACACTCACAATATTTTATTCTTAAAAATAACCTAAAATACATATTAAATTAATTGAAAACACAACTAAAAAAGCACTACTGATTTTTCATTATATTCAAACCATTTTGCTATTTATTTTCAAACATTGTTTAAACAATCCATAAAAGAAATAAAAATAATTGAAAAGTCTTTTAAAACAATCATTAACTTTTAACTGACAAAACGTAAAAAAAAAACGATTTTGTGGTTTGTTTTTTCATACTTGAAAGTTTTTTTGTTTGGATTTTCAAAACTGTTTGTGTGTATGAGTAAAGAATTTCTTGTAATTTGAATTGAAATAATTTTGTCTATAAAAAAACTATTTTAACAAAAAGAAACCCGAAAATATTTGAATTTTTTGTTTTAAAACAGAAAACAACGAAATTATTTAAATTATTTTTTCTAAAAATAGAAATCTAAAAATAGAATATCTGACTGAAAACACCAACTCCTATAGACGATACATACTTTTTTGCTTTGTTTTTTGTCAACGAATATAAAAAGTTAAACAATTATGTTGTTCATAAGGGGTGTGCTATCTGTTATATCGTTGTATCGTCCTAACAAAAAACAGAGTTGTTAAAATTTTTATTTGTGTTTAACCACGATTTTCTATTCAGTTTTTTATCTGTTAGTACACTAAACATACGTAAAAATTTTGTATCGTGGTCAAAAATTATATTTTTTCAATTTAATTTCTAACAACTCTATTTTTTGTTAGGACGATACAACGATACAACAAATAGTACACCCCTTGTGAAAACCCTTAATATGTGTCAATGTATTTTAATTGATTCTTCATTTGAAAACAACTTTACCTATTGCTTTTCAAATAAACGTCAATCGGTTATGGAAAATATATTGTGAGTGTACGTATGTATATTTTTAGGGACAAATTTAAGCGTTTTGGTAAAAATATTTTTTGTCTCTATGTTTATAAAAGCCGTAAAATAATTTTTTCATATAACGTAGTCAAAGGTTTGAAAGAATAAATTCATTAATTCACTTTCTAAAAATTTATGAAATATATGTAGGTTAAATTTCATTCTCTAATAACATTCTTATGGCATCAATACGATAGCTTATTTTCCAAAAGCTTTTAGTTATATAAATTCATGCTATTTGAAACCAAATTTATCTGAATTCATTTGGTAAAATGGTGAATGAAAAATTATTTTTTTTATTAATTTATTTAAATGAGAAATTTCAATTTGTAGTTATATGTTGTAATATTAGCATAATACAAATGAAAATCTTTTAAAATTCATCCAACACAAATAAGTAGTTGTCTATGCTTTGTTATAGCTTGTGTGCGTTGGTTTTCATTATGTGTTAGTTACAAACTATACTGCACTAAAATTTCTCCAATTCCATTCCATTCCATTCAATTAGTTAAATATTGAATGAACATGCGATTTGAATGATTCAGGTTAGGAATTCATTCAACTCTTATTAAAGCTTTGGGAATGAAGGTAATGACTGAATTTTTTGCGAATGGTTTAACGGAATGATATATGAACATTTTTAAAATCTGAATTAAATTTTTCGTAATATATGCTTAAATTGAATTAAGTCTTTCTTATCTCTGAACTTAGTACACAGTTTTTATTTATAATGTCACGGTACAAAAACCTATTTTGGCAAATCAGCGTTCTTGAGCATTTAAGGGTTTAGCTAGAAATGTTATACGTGAAATTTACAAAAATTTAAGCAAATTTATTAAAAGGCTAAAAATCCTTTAACAAAGGGAATTCAATTCCTTTTGAAACATATGAGTATTCCAATATTTAAAACTACCAGTAAGAATGTGTGATTTAAGCTAATTATGGTTACAGTAAGAGTTCTGTCCGAACTTTTAAAGGTGTTTTGTTCACCTTTTACACAGTTTGATAATAAGGAAAATTCTAACTTATTATATTATAATTGTGCTTTTTTCCAAAAAAAAAAAAAAAATTGTCCCACAAATAAGTTTCAACTTAATACAAACTTTGTTTATTTAAACATACACAACTATTAAGTTAGTACAACATAGTCTGCATAATTTCCATGTGGCAATCACCGTTAACATGCTTTTTACTTTTGTGTATAAAAGTATTTCTTTTAGCTATTCCTTTATTTACTACTTTTTCTCTTTTTTTTTTTTGTCTACTCCTTTTTTATTTTGTTTTGTCATGGATTTCCTTAGGTATAAATAATACATCTAAGCCTGGTCTTTGGGGTGGTACCGTCTCAACTTTGGAATTTAAAGTAAACATAACACAGGAAATGAACGGCATAGTTTACACATGTCAAAGTGCCAACGAAGCACTACAGCGTAGTGTGCACGAAGCCATAAGCTTGGATGTATTGTGTAAGTAGTATTGTGTGTGCAGTATGTGTGTGCACTACACACACACATGCATGCATGAATTTTGAAATGTTGGATGTTTAATGTTGTTGTGACTGCAGCAGCATTTAAAGCATCAGACATAAAACGTTCAAGAAAATGTATAAATTTTATTTAACTCTTATCTTATCTCATGCTGGTGTCATTCTGGTTGTTTAGATCGTCCCAAATTTGTACCACCACCTTCGTCGACAGCTGTGGGTGTAGAAGGTGAATCTTTACTGGTAGCCTTGCAGGCCAATGCCAATCCAGTGTCAATTACCTACACCTGGTCAAAGGATGGCCAGACAATACCAAATACTATTAACGGTGCTGAGCCACGTATCTTTGCTGATGGCTCCAAGTTAAATTTTACAAAATTGCATCGTAATGATGGTGGATTGTATGTCTGTGAGGCGCGTAATACTCAGGGTAATGCACGCATTAATGTCACTATAGTAGTAGAATGTAAGTGTAATCATAATTTTATTGCCATGTTTGGCGTTTATTTAAATTTGTTTTTTACTTGTCTGTTCCCCTCTTGTGTGAAGATGGCACCACCATTAAAACGGTTTCAGAAAATGTAATTGTTAATCCCGGCGAAGATGCTATGTTGTCGTGTACCGTAGAGGGAAAACCATTAACAGATGATCATATAAAATGGGAAAGATTGGGTTATGATATGACAATAAAGACATCATCAACATTTGCCAATGGCACCTCGTATTTACACATAAAAGATGCTCAACGTGATGATGTAGGAAATTTTCGTTGTATTGCTGATAATCGTGTTGCTAATCCCACAAGTCGTGATGTCTTACTGATAGTCAAATGTAAGTTGATTAAAATTAAAAACGATTTTACTTTAAGTGGTTCACTTTAATATAATAACATTTGTACTGAGTGTGCATTTTGTGTTATTACACTGTGCAACAAATTGGCCCCAACGTGAAATAAAAGTATGTTATTTTTAATAAAAAACGCCAAAGGTTTAGGAAATTTGAAGTATCTGTTTGCTTTAATGGCGATTTGTATGTTTTTCCTAGATTGTTTGCTATTCTGTTGCGCAGTTGTGTGTTAAAAATCAACCGTGTGGAAGTTTTGAGTCAAAATAAGAAAATAATTTTGGTGATTTAATAAAATCTTGCATTTAGTATGGATATTTCCTAACATTTTCATTCAGAGTTTTTGAAACGCAGAATCGA
This sequence comes from Leucophora obtusa, assembly GCA_949987735.1. NCBI lineage: Eukaryota > Metazoa > Arthropoda > Insecta > Diptera > Anthomyiidae > Leucophora > Leucophora obtusa. The sequence continues at coordinate 138,181,640 of OX465299.1, forward strand.
TTTTGATTATTTTTAACACCAAACTGCCTAAGAGAAAAATATTGGGAAGAAAGGAGTATATTGTTCACCATCTTCACACCATGTTGGCCAATAAAACAAACAAATATTTCAGGAGACCATAACTTTGCAAACCCTTATGTGGCTTTAGATAACAAATGTTATGCTTTCAATTCGCTTTGAGGCTATCATGTGTTGTTGCACTGTGTTATTATAAATTACTTTTCATTAAACAGTTGCTCCCGAAATTGATAAATCACCTACTTTGTTGCGTGCTGCCAGTGGTACTGGTGAACGTGGTCGTTTACCATGTCGGGCTCAGGCTTCACCTAAACCTAAGTTTATATGGCGCCAGGATGGTAAAGATTTACCGGTTAATCGTTCCTATAAATATGAAGTAGAAGAAAAGAAAATTGACTCTCTTACCTACGAATCGATATTGATTGTTGAAAAAGTAGCTCCAGCTGACTATGGTGCCTACGAGTGTGTATCAAAAAATGATTTAGGTCAAGCTATAGAAACTGTACGTTTAGACATAACTTCACCACCAGACACACCATTAAGTTTGAATATACTAAATGTAACACATGATACAGTGACTGTGGCTTGGACTCCGGGATTTGATGGTGGTCTAAAGGCCTCCTATAGAGTTCGTTATAGGTAAGTGGTAAATTTTAGAAATATTAGCATAACTAAGGGCCATTAACAATAACTTTATTTTAGACCTGAGTTATAGTGGAAGATGTTAAATTCAATATAAATTTGATTTTTTTTTAATTTTCAGTTTGTGTTAACTTTAGGTTATCTGTTTGTTGTTAATGGCATTAAGTATTATGTTTTTTATGGAAGAATATTTGACTAAAATACAATATTTTTTGGAAAAACAACATAACAAAAATATTAACGAAACTTGTGTTTATGAATATTTTGGAAAATATTTATAAATACAACTCAAATTCTCTCGCCCTAGGATTAAGTTTAATTTTGTTAGGACACGGCACACGCTTTTTTCAAAACCAGCACATAAGTCACCAACAATGATCAGAACAAATAAAAAGATGTGACTAGGGACTCCACACTTCCTTATACAAATGACATGTGAAGATAAGGAATGGACGCCATTTGAAATGGCACACTTCCTTGTCTAAACTACAATCAAAATTATTATCAGAACCTCACAAGGATAGTTACCTTGGACCTTATTATTGAAACTCACAAAACGATGTTTACAAGAGTAACATGTCATAAATCCCAGGACCATTATTACCATTTCCGATTTGGAGATTACTGCCGAAAAATTTGAGTCAATATCCCAACCCATATCATTATCCCCAGTGACCTTTTCCTTATCAGACGGTGTCTTAAAAAATAATCCACACTGCAGAAATTGTCATAATCACATCAAAATTATTCTACCTAATCGGACAGGCTTAGGCATTTTCTACTCTGTTCTCATACTTAGCCTCTTTACATTCTCATTTTATTTTAATTCGCTATCCCTGTTCTAATCGCAACTAACATGTTATTTTAATTGTTGGAAATGCAAATTAAAATTTTTTAATTAATAAATAGTTAATTTTATTTTAATTCGCTATCCCTGTTCTAATCGCAACTAACATGTTATTTTAATTGTTGGAAATGCAAATTAAAATTTTTTAATTAATAAATAATTAATAATTAATTAATTATTTTTTTAATGGTTGTTGAACTGGGTGGCAGTTATAAGAAAATTCAATAATGATTTTGGGTTTAAAATTTAATTAGTAACTTTTTACGTTTTATTTGATTTGCCAAATTTTTTACTTAGGCATGTATTAACTTTGTCATTTCATTTGTTATCGATATATTGGTCGAAGAATCTACATATAAAGTATGTATATGACAGAGAACTACAACTGCTGTTTGCAAAACCATCATATGTAATCAACACCCGAATAAACATTCGTTTGCGTTCAAGCGCCGAATATACTTAAATACACTATTCGTTGCTGATTTAAATCAATTAAACCAAGTGACTTTTGTTGCATCTTTGATTTAATCATTGGTCGTTTTCATACCATTCATTTCATTCATATTCGTTCGGATCAACGACAATTATTTTGATGTAGAATAAATCAGAAAAAACAAAAATGAATGCGTATGAGTTTATTCATGATTGAAACTAAATAAAAAAAAATAATTTCATAACAATAAAGAGGGGGTTTACAGTATCAGATTTTGTAGAAACACATTTAATAAATGGTATAGTGTACATTTCCATTATAAAACAATAAGATTTTATTTTTTTTTTTATTTTATAAAACATGTTCGACAGACGACTCAAACTGATCTGAACTACACGTTCAGCAGCATGATATTGATTTTCTTCAACATTGAGTATTGTTGAATCATTAAATGTGAATAAGAATTTAATCATACACTAAGATTCAATAAAGAAAAAAGTTGATTTTGCAGTTCTCTGGTATGTGACAAGAACTTGTGCAGTTCGATGACGATCTGTATTAGGGTTGTCACATGGCCTTGCTTTTCTAGTTATTTTAAGTCTAGTTAAGCTAAAATATCATGTTAAAAATATTTGTTGTATTAGTTTTAAACAATTGTCATGGCAAAATTAATTTTCTGCATCCAAAATATATATTACTATATTTCTACGGGCAATAGTGTCACCAAAATGAACTTAAAATGTGATATTTCCTTTCCAGGTTCTTTTATAAAGATTTATGGGACTCAAATTTTAATAAAAATGTTGTGAGAAAATATGTATTAAAAAAATCAAAAATTGTAAACTTAATTTTGTTTTCAATTTTACGGTAATTAAGTTGGAGTTTGGGGACATCTTGAAAAGCTATGCTGCCATACAAAATTTTTGAAAAGTCGCGATTTTAACGTATAGACCATAATAGATGAATGCATTTTTTTTATTGAAATATTTTCCATTAAAGGAATTAAATATGCTAAAATCCCAAACGTATTTAACAAATTGTAAAAAATAATTAATAATAATAATAATCAAATAATAATATGCTAAAATCCCGTTGTAGGCATGTCCCTATCCGGATTTCATTCTTGCCTAAGGAAATCGTCAAGGGACGACGTTTTTAGAATTTCTGGAAATATTTGTTAAGTTAAATTACAAACTCAATGAGAATTTCTTGTTCTCGTCTAGGAGCGTTATTAAACATTTAAAATATCAAAGAAAAAACAAAAACAACAACAGAAAATTTTCCACAATTTGCTTTGTCATCTTCCAATGTACTACTCTGTTGTTTTGACAGATCTAGCAATGTAGTGACATCCATTCATGTAGAAACAACAATAGAAAACAATGTTTTCTAAAGTGTCAGTAACATTTAAATTTGCACAAGCACTTGCATATTAGTTTTTTTTTTTTTTTTTTTTTTTTTTTTTTTGAAACTTTCCTTTTAATTGCTTCTTTACTAAGGCATTACATTTATTCAGGTCGATTGTATTCAGCGACTAAGTAGTGGTTTAAGTATCAAGATTAACACATCGCATTTATATCGTAAATATGGCCACAGCTCATGGGCTTACATTTTAACACAAAAAAATTCATATTAATTGAATTTGAAAAATTTTTTATATAAAAACCTGAATGGATAACCGCTAAACTTTAAAAACATTTCGCGACAAATCTGTACCATTGATCGAAAAATAAAGTACGCCATTGTAATCAGAATGTCCAAAATATATAGAATTGATGGTCAGATCTCAATTAATTTTTTGAGTGTCATGCAGTGTTATTTTTGTTTGAAATTGTGCCAAAAGCTATCACTTCTGTAGCTCCATAGTGGAACCGGTTGCCCTAGAATAAGTTCTGGAACTAGTTCTAGAACTGATTCTACGTCAGTCATATCTTCCATATGAGATCTGTAGAACTGATTGTGGAAGCAGTTCGATAGAATCGGTTGCATTGGAACCAGTTACAGAATTGGTGTGGTTGGCTACCGATTGTAAAAATTTTCCTGGGAAGTCAAATCTCTTAAGAACAAACATAAGGCTTTTGGCCTTAATTCTTTGAGTTAGTTAGTCGTATCCTCATAGAGATTCCCGGGTAAAAATCTTAATATGGTGTCATACATAAGTATATCTTTTTTGATAAATCCCCATATACAACGACATACAACTTGATCCGAAAAATGGGTCATCTACATGTGTCTAATTATATCAAATTAAATATAATTTGATACAGTTTGATCCGAGATTTGTCCATATCCAGGACATCAAATTATATCTAATTTGATATAAAAATATCTGATTTTATAAAATTTTGTCTGATAGTAGGCATACTTTTTATGCATACCAGCTATTAAATTGACATTGAAATGTCTATGGTTTTAACACCATAGAATAAAATAAAAATTTATTTGAATAATTTTGTCTTCTAAATCGTACGTATCATTTTTTAATATGATTTTACATGCAAAAACATCACGTGAAAATTATTTGGCTAGGGAGTAATTAACTCTGAATTTGCAGATAACTAATTTTGATGTTATATTAAATTAAATTAAATTATATTTTTAGTACGACGACACATACAGTGTTATAAAACTTAGTATCAAATCATATATAATCATATCAATCACTACTAGGGTTTGGGATTTCCCGGACTTTTTTATTTCCCGGGAAACGGGAATGAAAAAATTTGATTCCCGGGATTCCCGGGAATCCCGGGAAATATTTTTGAACAAAATTGTTAATGAAAACCACCTATATAAGTAATTTTTGTTAAAAAAAACACTATTTCAGTACAAATTCTGTCTGTGTAGTGAGAATTCAAAGTAAAAATATCAGAATGTTGAACATTTGATTTCACATAAATTACTCTAAGCACTGCCAAATGAATTGCATGATTCCAGCAGAAAGCAGCCACTACTGGACTATCGGAAACAAACCGTTTCATCACACTTGGCCAATTAGATATGGTGGCCACAATGTTATTTTCCAAAGACAAATAAAACTCTTCTAGTCTTATTTCTACAATTCTTCTTATTTCATCAGCATTACATCTTCCTGATATATAAACCAACCCCAGGTTATAAAATGAATTATTTCCGTTTATACATATGTTCAAATATCTCTTTTGTGATATTCTTGTCCATTCATCTAAGAATATAGTAAATCTCCTATTGTTAGAATTATTGCTCGATATTTCTTTTATCTGATATCTTTTACATATTGTAGTAATTTAATATAATGTTCTTTACATCGGTTTCATTTTTTTTGCAATGCCAGGTTTTTATTATAAAAACTTTCTCGAATAAACGAAGATCTAGTTATGGTGCGGATTGACTGCGGCTAATTTGGATACCATTTCAGGAAATGTTTGCCCTACCATAAAACCTTTAATGCCTATTCAGCTTACACTTTTTTCTTCGGGTACTTTGCTAATTTTAGCTGAAACGTTATTCTTGTTGTTGTTTTCTTCAAGAGAAGTTGCATGACCATCAATTTTTTTTTTTTTTTTGTGAACCAAATTTAGATGTCGGATAACCAAATTTAGATACCACCGTTAACCATTAGTCTTTTCTTTTCACATTTATTAATGAAAACGTTACTTATAAAATTATTGACCCTTAATATAAAGGAGTATTTTAAATTTAAAGTCGACTTTATTTTTTTTTTGTTCATTTTGTGTATGAAAACCTTACAAAAATATTTATATTTTCAAATATTTTGATTGGTTAAAAATAAATTGACCAATCATAATGCTCCAAAAATAAACCAAGTCAAGGTATACTGCCACCCAATATTTTAACTAAAGTCGACTTTACCTAAATTATACATTTGAAAAATTTAGATAGTAAGGGCGATTATTTGTAAGAAACAAAGCTATTTTTTCATATTTCTTTTAAACATTTTACCAAGTTTTTAGGTTTTACTACTTAAATTTTTAATAAGTTATGCGAAAAATCTTTATTAGTTGAAATGCTCCTAATTACTTGGCAAAGATTTTATTTCTGTGTCAAATAAATGTATTCCCTTTTAAAAGATTTTAACAATGACATTTTTGTTTTGGTATTTAAAATGTTTTTTATGACAAAAATTAAAAAATCCTATTCGAAACAAAAACAATTTAAAAAATTTAATATTTTTAAAATTTCCCGTTTTCCCGGGAAAAATATATTATTTTCCCGGGAATTCCCGGCAAACTTTTCCCGGGATTTTCCGGGAATTCCCGCCCGGGAATTCCCGAACCCCAAACCCTAATCACTACATATAATTTGATTAGTTTTATAAGGCTTATGTAGTTATATATGGAGTCAGATTTGGGGATATGTAATAATATCAATTACCTTACAAAAAATTCGTTGAAAAAATAATATCAGATGTAGTTGTATATAATGAAATGTGTCTTAATGTGACTCCATTCATTGTCAGATGTAGCCCAATCACATGATATATGACAATATATAACTATTTTTACTTGGGTTGTGAACATTTCGTAAACGGTAATAATTCCCAAACTTAAAATGAGGATAATGACATGTCCTTTTTGAGCAATAGCATACTCAAAATTTTTTACGTAAAAACAGTGAGATTTATGTTTAATACCTTATTCAATAACCCGTGTAAAAAAGTTTAGATCTGCTCAGATCTTTTTGGATCTAAATAGATATGATTGAATCTAATTAGATCCTGTACCAGACCTCATCAAATATGATCAGATATGACATAAGTGGTAATACCTTATGGCAAGATCTGATCAGATCTAGTGCCAAATCTGTTCAAATCTAAAGTGATCTGGACAATTGCGCCATATTTGCCTAGATGTGATCAGATCTAATTAGGTCTCAAAGTTGTCCCCAATTTTGATATCTAATTAGATCTGGTAAGATCTACTAAGATCTGGCCAGAGTTGCCTAGATCTGATCAGATCTAATTACATCTGGTAGGATCTACTGAGATCTGGCCAGATCTGATCTTTTTTACACGGGAGTCCAGGTTTTATTTAGAACTCTAGTTTTTTTTCCACAACAATAGTTAATAATTTAACAATTACTTACGTAGTACATTTTTTTGCCAGTCGACAATTTTACACCCACACTTTTCTCTTTACTTTTTCTTTCATACAGAGAGGCGAATCGAGAACAATACAAGTATATTGATGGTCTACCAAATAGTCATAAACTCACCATAAATGGGCTAAGAATGAATACATTATATCTATTTTCGGTAATGGCTTACAATGATTTAGGAGAAAGCAAATACTTGCCTGACCTGCAAAATGCCCATACTAAAGGTAAGTTTGTTTGTGCCATCTATTTTGTCGGTAGGTCGTTCGGCCGGCCTGTCACATATAGCACAACATAATATACAAAGTCAAAACTCAATTAACTAACACAAGGACTACATAACTAAGTATTATGTATGTAAATGTGTTTCATACATTAAAGTACAAAGTGCACAAATTAGCCACGACTAGAGTAATGAATGGAAACTAGGTTGGAGTACAACAAAACTGCACAAAGAAGAAAAATGCAGAATTTAAAAAAATGACAAAAACATTGATTTATTGGTCGCGTCATCTGCATTTTACGAGTTTCCTCATTCTAAGGTAGTAACACCCATTTTAAGGGAATTACATCAACAAGGAGTTTTTATATTGCTTGTGCTTCCTCATATTCATTGTATTGACTACTTCATGATCAGAAGGGTAGTACTTATTTATCAATATTCTTTACACTGGTAAAGTTTTCTTAAAATTACAATTGGAATACACTGAAAAGAAGTATTTTTAGTGTATTCCAAGTGATGTTCTTCCAAATAATTTACAAGAATTCTTTACTAAATTAAGTGCCACCCTAAGACCCATACATATAAAACTGGTATCGTTTAACTTCATTTTATACAAATTTTATATATACACATGTACAAACAAGAACAGTATATACAAAAACTACTACCATTACTTCAATATATGTTTCGTTCTCTTGTATTTTTAATTTTGTTTTTAATGCTGCATTTATTTTGCTACTCTTGTGGATTTTTAATAATGATGCAGAAGCACCGCCACCCTCACAACCAGCCTCCTCGCTGGGCGGACCACCTACAACGAGTGCCACTCCATTGGGTGGTACTTCGGGCCTGCTACTGTTAGTTGGTGTAGCAGCTGGCATAACAATAGTGGCTTTAAATATACTCATCATAGGTTGCTGTCTGCATAAACGCAATCAAAAGCGTCTCAAACGAGGTACTGTACCATACTTTACCAACAAAAAAAAAAAAAAAAACCCCCTAACCATATAATGAATTTTATTTCATAATGATTAGTCTATGTAACTTATGTATGTCTAGAAAAATATATCTCTTTATGTATATAGTTGGCTGAGATACACAACTGACTTGAATTTAATACTTTTTATACAGAAAAATCACAAATATTTTTAACAATAGATGAGTTAAATTATTCAATTTCAATAAAATTAAATACAGGAAATAATCGAGGTTCAACTTATAGTGACTTTTCGGTTTCCTCAGGGATTTAGAGGTTAAAACAATAGCGAACTTTTTTTTTTGTCTGTGAAACCAACGAAACACTTTTTTCAAAAATATTTATTTGAAGGCTGTTTTATAAAAGACTGAAAGCCAATAAAATTAATGAAAATAAAGTTATTGCATGGCATAATTTTTTTCATTATATCTTTAAGTTTAAAAAAAAAAAATATAAGGCGTTTTTTTTAATCACCTGACGCCCAAAAAATCCTCATTTTGCTTTTTAATTTCCAAAATTTAATATTTTTATCAAAATCTGATACTTATTCGCTAATATAATGTTCATTAAAAACATTAAATTTTGTAAAAATGTAAACACAGGAGTTGAATTAAGCTAAATCCAAAATGGTTTTATAAAATAAATAAATCCGTTTTGGATTTAGCTTAATTTAATTCCATAAATTTATTTTTTGCAAAATTAAAATTTTTTTGTGCACATTATTTATCGAATAAGTGTTAGATTTGGATAAAAATATTAAATTTTGAAAATGTATAAACAAAATGTGAATTTTGCCATAAAATATAATAAATTCAAAAATAAATCCAATGATTAAAAAATGGCCTAATTACCTATCTGGGTTTTGTTAGGAAAAACTATAAAGAAAAAGTGTTACAAATCTTTGGTCTGTGAGACCGCGCGCGGGTATAGTTGTTACAAAAATTAGCGCGGGTATAGGAAGGTTAATTATTGGAATATGAACCTAAAGTCGATTCAGTTAGCCCACTAACAAATAAGGTATCCTTGGCGGGACCCACGTATGTTGATGAATTAAGAACATGCGACAAAAGGGAGAAAACCTACAAATATACACTGATAGAATTTTGTACATAGTATCAATGAATTTGTTCATTAATACAATGAATTTTTTCACTGCAAAGTCCCCAAAGAACGGTTTCATTGGATTAATGAAACATGTTACATTAAATCAATTTTAATGAATGGATTCATTGATCTAATGAAAATTTCATTGAATATATGAATTTTTTTTCATTAATTTTAAGATAAACATTATGAAAGTTTCATTTGTTTAATGAATTAAATTCATTACTTTTATGAAATAACTTTATTAATATTTTTCTTCAAATAAAGAAAACTGGATTAATTTTATAAATGAATACAAAAATTTGTGAAAGCTAAAAAATAAAATAAAAAAACAGTAGCATATGAAAAATTAACAATTACCAACAGAAGAAAACTGTATTGACCCCCAGGGGGGTTCCCCATACAAACATTTTAAAAAATCACCATTTTTGGCACTTTACGTGAAAAAATCAGCGAAATGGCTATGTTTTTCTTTTTGTGAACCTTCTATTTTAGGTATAGGATGTGTTGAGCGGAGTTTTGCAAAACACTACGAGAAACATTTTTGTGAAACATTCTAACCCTCTAACTCTTCAATGAAAGGGAGTTTTTTGGCCCCTTTTTAAAAAGGGACAAAAAAGACCAGTAAGTTGAAGAGTTAGAGGGTTAAAATGTTCCACGAAAATATTCCGCGTAGTGTTTTACTTAAGCTCGCTGAACACATCCTATACCTAAAATGGAAGATTCCCATGATTTCTTCCTAAAATCCAGATTTGTGGGACATTTGAGCACCAATTCTGAATAAGTACGAAAGTGCCAAAAATGGCGATTTATTGAAATATTTGTATGGGGAACCCCCCAGGGAGGTTCCACGGGGGGCCACTGGAATGGATGGGTCGGCCCTCCAAAGTGAGTGGGGTTCGCTCATACATTTAGACTCGATTGGTGCACACTAAATGGATCAAAGTGGGATTTTTCAAAATTTGACCTTACGGGTCAAAAGTTGGAATTCTTTTTAGAGGCATGGTTCCTCGGGCAAAGTTTCTTATTGTGATCCCTAGAATACGATTTTCCTTGTCACTTGAGCGATTTTTTGCCTCCCTACAAATCGACCCGCCCAATACATATATATATTTTATATATTGATCCGATAAATAACGGAGATACGGGCAAGTCCATGTTTTAACTTTGAACCGAAATAAGGGTCTCCGACAAAAAATTTTTTTTCCTATTCAGCCCAAAAAGTACTATTTGGGGGAAAAATCAACTTCCCTTAAAGCCGATATGCCGATATAACTCCCGAGAAGCGGGTCTCTTTGTTTAGCCCAAAAACAACACATATATAGGGAAAAACAAAAAGAGGTAAAATTATACCTGAAATCAATTTTATAAGTTAAGTTTTTTGTTTATGAAATTTTCATTATTTTAATGAATTTGAATTTGAAATTTGAAATTATGAAAAATTAAAAAAAAAATTAATGAAAAATTTCATAAAAACAATGAATTTTCATTCAGTTAATTATTTTTTTCATTAAATCAATGAATCCATTTTAATGAAATCGATTCATTAATGCTATGAACGAAAATTCTATCAGTGTACACAGAAGGAATTTAGCTGGAGGAGTTTTAATGAAATTTTTCTGTAAACTAATAAAGGTTTCTTCACAACGTAAATGCAAATTTTCTTAAATTTGATGAAAAAGCTTCATATATTTTATGAATCCAGTATGAAACTTTTAATAAATAAAATGAAATTTTTCACAGCATTTTATGAAAGATTCCATTAATTCAACGAAATTTTCAATGGACGAGTTCCACTGAAATTTCATTGGTTTTATGCAAAAATTTATTAATATCATGCAGATAATTCTCCCAGTGTAGATAGAATTTTTGTTCATACACTCACAATATATTTTTCATAACCGATTGAGGGTTATTTAAAAAGTAATAGGTAAAGTTTGTTTTCAATTGAAGAATCAATTAAAATAAATTGAAACATATTGTTTAACTTTTTTATCAATCAATAAAAAATAAACTAGAAAAAATATATAATGCCTGTAGGAGTTATTATTTTCAGTCAAATATTCTATTTTTAGATTTCTATATTTAGAAAAAAATAATTTAAATAATTTCGTTGTTTTCTGTTTTAAAACAAAAAATTCACATATTTTCGGTTTTCTTTTTTGTTAAAATAGTTTGTTTATATACAAAATTATTTCAAATCAAATTACCAGAAATTCTTTATTTATATACACAAACATAGCCCATTAATATATGAACGTGTGTGTTTGTGTATGGTGTAGTGTTTTGAAAATTAAACAACAAAAAAACTTTCAAATATTATAAAACAAACAACAAAATCATTTTTTTTACGTTTTGTCAGTTAAAAATTGATGGTTGTTTTAATATTGAAGGTTGTTTTCAATTATTTTTATTTCTTTTATGGATTGTTTAAACAATGTTTGAAAATAAATAGCAAAATGGTTTGAATATAATGAAAAATCAGTAGTCCTTTCTTAAATTGTATTTTCAATTAATTTAATATGTATTTTAGCTTGTTTTTAAGGATAAAATATTGTGAGTGTGGTATTAAAGAATTTATTTCCTTAATAAAACATTTCATTAACTCTATCACGATTCATTGTTGGTGTGAATTAGTTCATTAAGGTTTTCCATATCAATTTGGGAAAATAAACATCCACCTTGGTTTATATTATTTTACTCCATCGAAGTAAAATAATATAACAGGGCAATGAACTAAACAGCTTCAACAAAGTTCCCGCAATAACAGTGTTGCCATATTTGATGCCTTTGCTCTTCCAACACCTTCCATCTCTTCACTATCCCCTTTCCAAAGAGCAACACGTTAATTAATATGTTGCTTTCCTAAAAAAAAAAACAAATGTGTAAATGTAAAATAATATTTGTTGGATAGACCTAAAGATAGACTTAAAGACCTTTCATTTTTAATCTAAATCTTGTCACTTAAGGAAAATTATTAAAAAATTTAAAACAAAACTAATTGTTTTCTTCAATTTCACATGAAATTTAATCAGATGTATCAAAATTTCATGCTAATGGAATTGGATGTCCGATGAAAGATATTTTGGATACCTATCCAAAGGATTTAATTTCACGCCCCTACATTGCCTATTTCTCGAGTTATTGCGGTTTGAGTTTAAAAAATTTAAAATTTTTATTTTTAAGGTAATCAAAATAACCCTTAAACTTAGAATTTGTAATACGTTCATTTCGTTCTAGTTGGCTGGAACCCTTGGGTAGTGATTTATTCAGTTTTGTGGGAACAAAGCAATAAAAATAGATAAAAAATGTTATGCTTTATACCCCCGTTTGTTGAATAAAATCCATTGCAATACTCTCAAAACTTTTGTGCCATAAGCAATCATATTCCACTTAAGGAGGTGCTAAAATCGGAAAAAACGTTTTTGGTGAAACATCCTAACATACACAGTTTGTATACTAGCTAGAGTATACAATCAATTAATCGTTATTTGATTACTTGAAAAATTTTGTTTATATAATTATTCGAATAATTCAAAATTTCAAGTTTCTGGTAACTGATAAATCGATTAATTTTCTACGATTACGAGATTGGTAAAAACCCGTTTTTTATATGGTGTTTGATTGTTTTTCTTTCGCAAAAGTCCGAACAAAATATTAGGCCTACCTAGTTATTTCTTCATATTTTATTAACGCTCCATATTATAAAGCTTTCTAAGCGATCTCTCTGCATTGCTAATATCCTTTAGCAATGGATATTATCGCAGACCATAAGATTTGACTTAATGAAGATGTTAGCTTCTTCAGAAGTTTTTTTTTTTTAATATATTTTGAAAAGTAAAACAGAGAAATTTACAAATAAGTTGTTTAGAAGATTGTGGCAAAGAGCATATATATTATATGGAGAAAATATGCTGCTCATGGTTCTCTTGCTAATTAATGAACTCGCACCAAAATCCGAAACGTGAAAATGCCTAGCAAAAGTTTTTTATAAAAAACTCAACCAATAAATTGAGTGAGATAAGATGGAAAGAAACCCACTGACTGTAGTCAGAATTAATCTTTAACTATATAGGATTTAATTACAACTAAATAACTTTTCGTACATATGTATGAGCGTTTCAGAAACCAATTAAATTTATTTGAAAAAACAAGTTGGGATTTTGTCAACCTTGCAACAGAATTCCTCTCTACATATTTGTGCAAAGCATATGAAAGCTAATCCGGGCTTAACATTATAATATGTAACACTAAAAAAGAAAAATTATTAAAAACATAAACAAAATTATATTATTTTATATAAAAAATTATTCGATTAATTGGTTAATAAAGAAACCCGAATTTGCGCAATTAATCGATTAAAATAAAACATCGTTTATTTGAATCCACTAATATTGTTATCCAAAAAAATTAATTCAAAGGGGGTGTTAAAAATCTTTTATTGCACTTTTATTATTCTTTTATTTAGCACACACGACTAATACAACTAATAATAATGGTCCATCGTTTTTAGTGTTGACTATAACACTATCCCCTAATTTTTGCACTTAAGTCTCTAGAGACTCATTTATGTTCCATGTTTATACTTCTCAATGATTCATATATAGTTAAATTTGCTTAAATCCAATTAATTCGCTATTGTTATTAATTTCTTATTTGTATAAAAAGTATAAAATTATGATAAGCTCTTCTACATTTCAGTCATCTATATGTACGTATACTGCTTGTATTTATGAACATTAAGTTTATAACAGGGTTTTCTACATAAAAACAACTGTTGTCTGCCTTACTTCCGTTTGTTTAACTTAGATTCTTCTTTTCAAATTTGTTACTATTTTTGAATATGATTTGGTTTGTTATTTTTTATATTCTAGTAAGGTTTTCATTTATTAATTTTGAATATTAACATACATATTTCACTCTCAGGAAACAAATAAAATAAAAAATAATATATATATTTTTTTTGGTTGAACATAAATTTGCTTTTTATAAAAGGGTTTTAAATATGTATTTAAATATACACATACTATATGTATTTTTTATATCCCCCATTATGTATTATGTTTAGCTAATTTTGTCTGTATTTTATGGCAAAGTTTTATTTTTATTTCGGTTGCTATTTTTTGCAGTAAAAAATTAAAGAAAACAGGAAAAACGCTCATAATCACCTCGACACGTGATGGGCTTTATGGGCCTTATTTATACTTAAATATATATTTTATTTTAAAAACATATTTGTTTTGCTCATAATCAACATCATCCTTATTATCAAGCGTCTGTTGTGGTAGCATATCGTCGTCATCGTCGTAGAATTACAAGGAAGGTGTTCTTAGCCGAACTCTCAGATCTTAATAAAACTTAAATGTAGCAGAGGGCAACAAATTTAGCAGCACATGATTTATTTTTAGGTGCGCAATCTCAAGATTAAGCCTTAGAATCAGGGTAAAAATAGCCCCGGTTTTGTAGAGCAGCAAGTCCGAAATTCAGAGTGCTCATAGTGATAAAGTACTCGAGAAGAGAAATTGAATTAAAACTCGTTCGTTTTTGAACTATTAAAAATTTAGTTGGAAAATGGCTCAAGTAAGTCGAATATAATATGTAAAATTAATAAAATTAATTTAAAAAAACGGAAAATTTGGACCCTAATTTTTAACCGCCGAATACGAGATTGCGTAGCTAAGAAAACTTTTAGATTTGTCTCCACTACCACATATCCAAGTTTGATTTATATCTGACGTTCTGGGCAAGGAAACCTTCCTTGCTAGTCGTTAGGATGATCAAGTTCAACATCAAAGAAAGTTATATGAAAAACTTACTTTTGTATCTTTTTTTTTGCCTTCCCTTGGGTTGCTAATCTGGTTTTGTGCACTTGTGCTTTATTATTTTATTTTTTTTTGTTACTCCCTATAATCAGCTGTTTGTTTAGTTGATTGTTTCTTTTTTGTATCTGCCACACAAATGTATTAGGGTGAAATTTATATACAATGGATCACAGTTACAACGAACTAATCATTATATTAATGTTTGTGTAAATTTACCCAATTTATAGTTGGAAACTCTTCTTCTACCAGAAATATAGTAAATCTACTTCGAGTGCGAAAATTTTTAAAAAAAAACATAAATATAACGCATAAGTTAATTACAAACAAAATTTTTATATTTATATTGAAAATGTTCAGAACTTATGTATAATTTTACAATTTTTATGCGTGTATATCATACATGGGAATTTTTCATTACCATTAGTTCATACTAATGAAAATGAAAAAAATTCCATTACCATTTAATGGTAATGAAATATTTTTCATTAGAAAAATCATTACTAATGGTAATGATATTACACTAATGTATAAAAAAACTAATTACAATTGATTAGAAACCATTTGTTACAAAAAATTCAGACAAATGAAAACGAACAACTGGTTTGGCCAGGGAAGTTATAAAACATAATTTATTAAGGATGATCCATTTAATTCCGTTAAACTTTACCTGGATACAAATAACAACGGAATGGAAAGTAATATTTAATTTCAAATGAGCATGAGCCTGAATGAGCATATTCCATCTTCCATTTCAGCGAGTTTTACTCTATTTTTACGTTTTTCTGTCAACGGCAATTATTTTTTTTAATTTATTTATTATCAATGGTAATGAAATTTAAAATCATTGTCATTAATCAATGAAATTAAATTTTAGAATCATTACCATTAATTAAAAAAATGGTAATGAAAATAATTTCATTTCAATTGATATCAATGTAATGGTAATGAAATCATCAATTAATTAGTCCACCTAATTAATTAGTCCCATGTATGGTGTATATGCTATATAAAATACACTATACGGTTCAAAAATGTTATAATGATATTTTAGCACCACTGTAAAACGTTTTCAGAATCGCGAGCTGTTTAGAGGAAAAAGTTGTCAGATTCTGATGGCTTTCCTTTAGAGAATATCCTTAAAATCGGATAGTGTTTTTGTATAAAAAAAAAGTCCTCGTAATCTCTGGGACAAGTTTCTGTAGGAATATTTGCGGAAACCCAGGATTTTTCTTTATAAAAAGTCTTAAAAGTGATAGAATTTTTCTTTATGAAGATGTCCTTAGAATCTTAAAGATTTATATACAAAATAAGTCATATAAATCTGGCTTGTTTTTCTTTAGAAAAAGTTCTCAGTAGTTTTAACTATTATAAACTTCTCAAAATCTGCGGTATTTCTGGTGATTTTTTCTAAAGCTCATAAACAATTGGCCAGTTTCTATTAATCACTTTGCCCTTTTGAAAAAGCACTTTTTCCTATAAAAAATGCTTTAATTTCTGAGCACATACTTTTTCAGTGTGAACAGTTGTCAGAACATAAGGCCTTTTAGACAGGAAAAACCCAGTAGGGAAATCGGCCGATATTAAGGCATTTTATCATTAAAAATTCCAAACACCGTTTTTGTAAAAAAAAGTTAAAAACATACTCAGGATGAAGGTTTTTTCTAATTGACGAAAGGAGAGTATAGTACATTGCTTCTATAGCAAATTAACTCAATACTGATATATCATGTATGTGGCTTTAACTTAGGCACCAATGCAACCATGGTACTTCATGGCTCACCGGAGAAAAGTTCCTCAAGCTTCGAAAAAATAATGCGAAACGAAATCTTTAAAAGATAAAGAAAATGACTTGTTAAAATGACGCTACCCAGTGGCACATTTTCAGAAAAAGTGTGCACAAATCTATAACTTTTGAAGGAGTTGTCCTATTTCAGTGCTCGTTTAAAGCTCTCATTTAAGTTATCGATCATAAAAATCGAGAAACAACAAGAATATAAATCGCTTTTTGAATACTCAGATTTGATTAGATGACAGAGAAAAAATTTTTAAGCCAAACCAATTTTTTACAAACATTTTATTTCTTTTTTTTTTAGTTCCATAATTTAGTTAGCAATAATGGTAAATAGGCATAGTGATATGAGGGAAATATGAGTCATACTCATTCACTGACGTTCACGAGTGAAATTCACGTAAATCACTCAAATTTGGAACAAAAAGTTCCTAATACGTGCTTCTCTCAAATGCTAGATTAAGGAGTCTATTAGACTAGGAAATGCATTCGCTAAGGGACTGCACATTGGACTGTTGTCAGACAGTCGATCGAAAAATTAGAAAAAAGTTGAAGTAAATTGGTGGAAAAAATTTAAGAAAAGAAATAATAAAAAATTTGGATATATCGAAAATAAGAAATAAGGAAAAAAAATTTCATTACCCTAGTAAAAATGATTTTTATATATTCATATATGATTTTTATACAATCATTTATGATTTTATACAATTATAACTTGTCGAGTATTGTGAAACATATATTTTTATATGATTATATCAAAAGATATTTAATTATATAAAATTATATTAACCAGATCCACAATTTTTCGGATCAGATAATATTTTTTTTATATAATTATATTATCCCATACATGATTTGATCCGGAAAATGGTGGATCTGGTTTATATAATTTTATATAATTAAATATCTTTTGATATAATCATATAAAAATATATGTTTTACAATACTCGAGAAGTTATAATTGTATAAAATCATAAATGATTATATAAAAATCATTTTTACTAGGGTAGGTATTAAAATTTGAAATTTCACATATTTCATAAATTCTTGCTCTTTTTTAATTATTGATATTATCAATATTCTTCTATTTTACGTAATTTCTTTTTCCCCTCTTTATTCACATTTTTAATTTTTTTATTTATTTTTTGTTTTTGGTTTCTTCGATGTCCGGTCCGATGTGCCATCCGCTAGCGATTGTGTCTCCTTGTCAGCTTTTATAAATAATGTGGTTATATGTAACTGTCAGATTTTTCACAAAATTTTTCAGATCTTTCAAAGGAAAAATTCCTCTAGCTTCCACAGGCACACATTGGCATATCAAAAATGTGATATAGCATAAAATAGAAATGTCCGGTTATGTAAACACAAATTTATTTTAAGACTTTTGAAGCTAATGCGCTGTTCACAGTACGATTCTTAAACACGTTTATGTAAAAGTTTAACCTATCAATTCACACATAAAACTGACAATTGTAAAAAAAAAACAAAAAGTTACACTTTTGTTCAAATACTATGAAATTCGCCTTGCTTGCAATGCAAAAGAGATCTGAATATTTTGCTCTTGAGCTTCTCCAGTATCCTCTTTCATGTGAGCTTCAGAATTTCTAAATTTAAGCTACTGAAAAAATGAAATTTTGGCCGCCGTCTCTAAATATGTGACACAGTGCTTCGATAAAATTAGTAACGGGTTTATAAAAATTTACTACAAAACAATTAATTAATTCTGTATGTGTTTTGTTGATTTACAAAATTTGTGCATAAAATTTAATTTATTAACAAAATAAAACCATATACGCACAGCATGTTTAACTATAAACACATAATGCATATAATTAAATGCCTATAATTACATTATATGTGCATTAACGCATAAAAAATTGTATGCAATATAATTTCGTATATTTTGTGTCTATATTTACTCATTACACTGCATGACAAAATCTTCACTTTTAAAAATTAATAGAGCTCTGACCATCAATTCTATATATTTCGGACATGCTAGGGGGTTATTATGTAATTCGATTCGAAACGGAAATGCTTTCGAACAGAATTTTCACATTGAAAATTAAGTTCCAAAAAACAGTTTTTAATAGGGCAAAATATTGAAAACGTGTATGCGATAGTCTAGCATACACGTTTTCAATATTGTCCAAGATGTCCCCAAAGTCCAACTTTTAGTATAATATGGGCTCACCTCTAGAAACTGTTGTTGCAAAATTTCAGGCAAAACAGTTTTCATTTGCAAAAGTTATCGCAATAAATACATTTTTTACTAAGGTTAGTAACGTACTAAAAACACTTTAGTATCTTAAAATTTATCTTGTTTTAATTCTACAATTCTCAATTTATTTCATGACAATGTTCCATTGTGCGTAGGATTAAAAAGCGGAATTTTAATGATTGGATGAATCATCATGAGATAAGGGCGGCGATGGTAAATAGAGATTTGGCTTTTCGTGCTATGCGTGAGAATAGGTCAGAAGACACTATTAGGATATTCTGCACATGCAGAAATAAAGTGAAATCTCTCATTCGGAAAATAAGGAGAAGATCGTGTATAAATTTTTTTCTAACTGTAATCATGATCAGATTTAGAAGAGATTAAGATCAGTTGGTGCGGTTGGTGGCGATCAAACTCAATCGGTTATCGATCCAAATGATTTTAATGAGTATTCAAGGATGCCTTCAATTTCAGCATCAACGATATCTTTTGATGAGAACCTGTAAGATAATGGTAACGGCTGTACATTTAGGAATACATGATTCAATGATATGTCAAGGCTAGGATCAGACAATGTGGGTGCTGACGGTATTCCTTTGAAATTTCTAAAGGCAATTTTCACTGAAATACTTCCGCATCTCACATATATCATTAATTCATGCATAACAAGATCAACTCTTCCTAAGAACTGGAAAGTTGGTAGAGTCGTACCATACCTAGGTAAAATGTCCAAGTTCCGTTGAAGACTATCGCCCCATTACAATTCTAACTTGTTGTTCAAAAATTTTCGAAATTCTTTTAAAAGATCAGTTTCAGTTCTATTTGGATGAGACTCGTGTGCTCAGCCCGTTTCAATCTGGATTTCGGAAGGGGTATAACACATCCACTTTAATGCTTGATATCGTGGAGTTAATAAGAATGCAACTGGATAAACATTTAGTGAGTGTGTTAATCTTTTTGGATTTTCGCAAGGCGTTTGACTCTTTCATATAATTTCAGTTCGATGTCCAGTATCGATTATTTTGCAATTTTTTAAGTGTGGTTTTTTAAAATTTATAATCTAGGGACTATAATACCCAATTCATAGAACAAAGTTCTGGGATTAATTGAAAAAAGAAATCGCGAAAAAAGTCGCGGAAAAAAAATTTACAAAAAGGAAAATTCTTACATCAGTATATTTGTTTGCAGAATGAAAATCGCTGATTAAGTATTTTAATTAATTTTTTATACCACAAAACCCTTTTCGCATTCCGCATTTGCAAGCTCAGAAATGAATTTGAAATCTATAAAATGACGTTTACAAATGCCAATTCTTTCTTATAATTGAGGCATTAGTAATCGTAATGAATTTACTATACAATTGGAATTAGTAATGAAATCGATGTATTTCAAAGCATTAGCATTAGTCCAAGTAATAATAATGCCAAAAATTTCATTAGCATTTGTTTCAATTTAATGGTAATGAAATCACCAATTAATTTATCCAAATAATTAATTAGTCTCATGTATGATGTAAATGAATACTAAAATGTATTTAGTTGTCATATTTTGAATTTATCTGCAGCTATTTGGCCTTTTACGCTTACAGCTGGCATTGAAATAAATAAAATAAAAATAAATAAATAAAATATAGCCACAGGTCCTGTGCTTACACTTTACCACAAAAAAATTCATATTAATTGAAATTGAAAAAATTTTTATATAAAAAACTGATGGGCAACCGCCAAACTTTAACTTTTACGCCATTGTAATCAGCATGTCCGAAATATATAGAATAGATGGTCACAGCTCTATTAATTTTTTGAGTGTCATGCAGGGTTATTTGTTATATTACTCTCGTTCCATAGAGTCCTTGCAGGTCGCTATTACCGTGCAGCACTGCTTATATTTTTAGATAAATTTCGTGAGATTCTTCAACAAGAGTTATTTATTTTCTACGAATCGCTAAGGTTGCACCAATGAGACTTTCCATACCAACTGCATTGCTACAGGAAACATAATGCCGGATTGATGTGATACTTACAGTATAAATAAAAAAGGAAAAAACTTTTTATAATTTTCCCTAAAATTGGGTGCAGTAAAAGTGTATAAATATTGTGTGGGCGATGGATGGAGGAACCGGTAAGTTTGACATTTTAGGGCTCCTTTTCCCTGTTTTGTCTTTCCGCAGGATTACGGGACTGACGGACCGGTAGGGTAGATAGATCATCGATGACCCATGTAGGGAACTGGCCATCCAAAGAATCGTCTCTATGCCCCTTAGGTGTACGTAGGGGTCTGCTATGACACATTGAGTAAGTTATCTGCATAATTTTAATGAATTATCCGCATAATGTTATTGAATTATTGTGTAAAGAGAATTCATTGAAATTTTATCCAGAAAGCTCTCCCTATGCAGCTTTTTTCCTAATTAAATGAAGGAAAATAGACGAAAAAGTGTTAAAATAGGCATGAAACGCCCTCTGGTGCTGGTCATAGGTAAAAATAAAGATCAGAAATGAATTTCTCGAGCCCAAAAACCCCCCCATATACACATAAAAAAGATAATATAACGAAGAATAAAAAATCGAATTTTGAATCAAAATGATGTTATAGGGAAAAAATCATTTTTTGAAAAGTGGTAGACTCGAAAATCGAGATTTATGCATTTTATGCATGCGTCCCACAGAAGTTCTAAGGAACTAGTAGGTTAATCCTGCTGATGAATCCCTTTGGCGGGGGATGAAAGCGCTTCAGGAACTGCCCAAGTGCCTAAACGGCTATGTTATTGCATGGGTGCTGGGGTTTTTTTCGATTTTAGTTTTCTGTAGTTAGAATGTGTGTGTTTTCTTTGTTCATTTTGTTAGTAGGGTGTCACGACAGATGGAGGAACCGGTAAATTTGACATTTTAGAGCTCCTATTCCCTGTTTTGTCTTTCCGCAAGATTACCGGACTGACGGACCGGTAGGGTAGTTAGATCTTCGATGACCCACGTAGGGAACTGGCCATCCAAAGAATCATCTCTAGGCCCCTTAGGTGTACGTAGGGGTCTGCTATGACACATTGAGTGAGTTATCTGCATAATTTTAATGAATTATCCGCATAATGTTAATGAATTATTGCGTAAAGAGAATTCATTGAAATTTTATCCAGAAAGCTCTCTCTATGCAGCTTTTTTCCTAATTGAATGAAGGAAAATAGATAAAAAATAGTTAAAATATGCCTGAAACGCCCTCTGGTGGTGGTCATAGGTAAAAATAAAGATCAAAAATGAATTTCTCGACCCCAAAAACCCCCCATATACACATAAAAAAGATAATATAACGAAGAATAAAAAATCGAATTTTGAATCAAAATGATGTTATAGGGAAAAAATCATTTTTTGAAAAGTGGGAGACCCGAAAATCGAGATAGACCTATGGTTCCTTCACCAAAGTTGCTTAGAATTGTCCATAGAATCATCCTAGCAGGCGGCTCTAATCGAAAAAAAATTTGGCCCTCCCTAATATATATATATATATTCAGTAAAACTTAACCCTGGTTTATGTATTACGAAACTATTCTAAGCGAAAGCAAAGCAACGAAAATTTGTTTTTGTTTCCCATGTATTTTTCACGAAATTAATTGTCAATTTGCTTCGTTTAGACTGTTTTCGTAATAGATAAACAGGCCCACCAATTAAATGGTGACTTCCTCACTCCAAACTTTATAAAAGGTTTAAAGTTAATGAGTATCAAGTATAAACATTTATTAGTTTTTCATTATTAAGCAAATATGAATACTGTTTTTCACAAATTTGCTTAAATTCCAGCAATAAGGCTGTTGTAAAAGTTTATGAACTACGCTGTTATTCTCTATGTTAGGGACAACTGGACGTATAATTAATGTAATAATAAGTATACGCACAGTAGTGATAACTGATTATTAGGGAGAGGAAGTTCATGCATCTGCATCGCAAAAACAGGGGTGTGCTATTTGTTGTATCGTTGTATCGTACTAACAAAAAACAGAGTTGATAAAATTTAAATTTAAAAATACAACATTTGAGAAAAGCACGATACAACAATTTTTCTTATGTTCATGCTGGCGAGACTTGGGGTTTTGGCCCCAAATTTGGGGATATTTTGTTGGTCATGGGGACAAACATTTTCATATGGCGACAGGGGATTTTTTTGGGGATATTTACAACCTTTCGTAAATTTTGGAGATTATATTAATTTTTAATAATTTTCAGAAAACTTTTTTCACATAATTTCAACGAAAAGTACAAATTTACCCTTTTATATATTTTCCGTAACAATTCAATGCTTTCTAAAAATATTGAAAATGATATTTTGTTTTTTTGAGTAAGATGGATAAAAAGATAAAATTTATTAATGTTATGAATTAGTTAATAATTGATTAGCACTTTAAATCAATTAGGTTGTTCATAAGGGGTGTGCTATCTGTTGTATCGTTGTATCGTCCTAACAAAAAACAGAGTTGTTAAAATTTGTATTTGTGTTTAACAACGATTTTCTATTCAGTTTTCTATCGGTTAGCACACTCAAAGATAGGACACTAAACATACGTAAAAATGTTGTATCGTGCTATTCTCAAATGTTGTATTTCTTCAATTTAATTTTTAACAACTCTGTTTTTTGTTAGAACGATACAACGATACAACAAATAGTACACCCCTTGTGAAAACCCTTAATGATTTATATTGAATAAAGTTAGGATGAGATTAATTCAAATTTGAATTTTAACTCCATTAAATTTTTTGTTTTATGATATGATTCGCGAACTATAAATCAAGGAAAACATTTTTAGTTACACTGATTTGTTAAAATTTAATCAATTAGCTTGAGTCTATGAAAAGCAGAGACTATGTATTAATTATAGAGATAGGAAATCAAAACTTACACTACTCACCGGTAGAGGGCATTGAAATTTAGTATAGCCTGAGCAACTATTTAGTATCACTTTAGTATCAGCTGAGCCTATATTCAAAAACTCAAAAATTGCTGAAAACTGCGCAAAATGAGAAAAACTCAAGCTCAAAATATGTTCAAATAATAAAATTTGAGAATTTCTTTTTTCAATTTGCTTTTTTTTTTGTTACTATTTCAATTTAAATAAAAAAAGAAAATTGTCAATTTTTTGAACAAAGTGCCATCTAGTGATAACGATGTCGTTATAACTTTTGTTTTTGGTGATGCCATACCTCTGATGAAAAGAATCAAACAAAAATCAAAAAAAGATTTGCGAATCGTTTTGTTAAAAATTGATTCAGAATTAACAGTAAACTAAACAATTATATTTTTTAACGCCTGATTGTGGAGACCAAATTCAAAAATTCAAATTTACGAATTCTTTAAAAAATTAGTTCAAAATGTTGAAAATTTGACCAAATTAAATAAACTCAAATACCTTTTTTAAAATTTTTTCTATTTGGGATTTTTGGGGATATTTTAAGATTTGTTTGGGGATAACGAGGAAAATTATATGGCAAGCCTGCGTATGTCTAGTGTCCTATGTTCAAGTGTGCTCACCAGGGTGTTCCAAGCTTGTATGAAGGAAAATAAATTTTGAGTTTTTGACCGGGCTACCCCCTGGAAATATTTATTTGGGTGTAAAACTACGTCACCCAAAAAATTAGGACACTCGGATATAGGCAACACGTGCCGCATCGGCGCTGAAGTTTGGAACACGGATTACTAGGGGAAAATATGACTTTTTGAGCATTTTCTCGAAAACATTGATATTTTGAAACCGTGTTCCAAACTTCAAGGCCGATGATGAACGTCTTTCCGATGTCCGATTATAATAATTTTTTGGGTGACGTAGTTTTACACCCAAGTAAATATTTTCAGGTGGTAGCACGTTGATAAACTCAAAAAAAAGTTTTTTTGGAGAACCCTAATTAATACAAACTTAATTTTTTAAGTATGGAGTTTAATATTAAACTCATAAACATACCAGGTTTACACGTTTAAGAGTAGAATACGAGGTTATATGAAAACCCCTATTATTTCACATAAAATTTTTTCGATTAACCGATTAATTTTGAAAATTTATTCGATAAATTAATTTTTAAAATTTATTCAATAAAAATAAAATTTGCAAAGGGAAGAAATTGTTAGAAAATTTATACAAACAGTTTAAAGCAACAGTAAAGGTGTTTGTGCTTTCCTATGAAATAGCTTTTGTCAAAATCCAAAAAAGTTAGAAAAGGAAGTTTTAAATTTTAACGAAATAAATTTAAGGAAAAATAATTAGTTTCGTCAAAACGATTTAAGAATTTACTTATAGTGAATTTAGACTGGGCAAAAACTAGTAGTTTTTGGCCATTTTTAGGTTTTGAGCCGAAAACTACAAAATTAATTTAGTTTTTCCATACAATTTTCATACAATTGGCCAAAAACCAAGTAAAAATATCTGAAATGTGCATTTTTGATACACCCGATATCATTTATAATTAATTTTCGATACACCCTGTTACAACGAATATAAAAGTAAAGCAAGTCTCAAAAAAATATTTTTTTAATTTTTTAAGAATATTTCTTTTTCAGTTTGAAAGTGTGTATTGTTATTAATGGTTAAGGGGGTTATTTTGTAATACGCAACGCCTTGCGTTGCGTTGTTTTCCAAACAAATTGTTTTTGTAACAATAACAATTTACACATAAATCAACGCAACGCAAAATAACCCACTAAATGTATTAATTATTTTTTTAAATTAATTTAACAATAAAAAAATAAAGAAAAGTGTCTAATAAAAAAGTGATGTGACAAAGAAAAACTAAATAACCAGTGTAAATGACTCGGCTTTTGTAATTTAGTTTTGTACAAAAACCAGGTGGTTTTTGCTCAGTCTAAATTCAGTATTATCCTTACAACAGTGATTGTACAAATACAAAAAATAAATGTTACAATTTAAACATTTCTTTTTAAAATTTTGCACAAAAAATAGACTATAGTAAAAACTCCTAATGCTGGAAATAAAATAAGTTCTTTTGTCGAACAGAAATTAATAAAATTTCGAAAAAGTTGATTTTAGAGGTTTTACATATTTTTGTGTATAAAATGTAGCAAATATGAGGAATACACAGAAATATGCGAATTCAAAAGTTATATTGTCGAAAAAATCTTGGAAAATGTTCTTAAGTCGATTTGAATTGTTTTGGCAAAAGTCTTTATAGTATATTTAGTAGTTTTATATAATTACCCGAGTAAAAAAGTTTTGATATAATCACATATTATTTTATCTAATTGCATATAGTAACTTATAGTTTTTAAATTCAAGCATATATACTTTTATATAGTCATATATTAGATATTTTTTCCTCAAATGCTTTAATATGGAGACATATATGATTTTATATTATTACATACTGGCCTACACATATATGTATGTGCTATATATACGTACATAAAGTAACATATAAAAGATATAATTACATATACGTTTATATATAATTTAGTATGACACTACCCGAGTAAAAAAGTTTTGATATAATCATATATTATTTTATGTAATTGCTTATAGTAACTTATAGTTACATATGGCCACATATGCTTTTAAATTCAAGCAGATATACTTTTATATAGTCATATGTTAGATATTTTTTCCTCAAAGGTTTTAATATGGAGACATACGTGATTTTATATTATTACATACTGGCCTACATATAATTGCATATGCTATATATAAGTACATAAATTAACATATTACAGATATAATTACATATACGTTTATATATAATTTAGTATGACACTATACATAATAATATAAAAGTATATGTGGAGCCATATAAGAAATATTTCATAATTTGTGTTACATATGATTATATATTGACAAATAAGAACCCATATATAAATTAATATGGTTCCATATCTACAATATTTCATGATTTCTTTAATATATAACAATACAATAAATCATCCCACATAAGCAATTATTTTAAAGTGATTTGATATAAAAATATATAAGGTCCATATAAAACCGTATTATATGTGATTCTATGTTAACAATGATTTTGAACTAGTTTTAGATTTAGTAATTACTAGGGATTGGCGCGTGACTAGAAATGTTCGTGAGTCACGTTATTCACACGTGATCGTGAGTAAAGGCTGAGTTACCCAACCGTAAACGTATCTGTAACGAATCAGCTGTTCCGATACCACAAGAAGAAATGTATACGAATGGTTACTAACACGTAAATGTAAACGAACTTGCCGGATCATTCTGTTGAAATCAGAATTTTCTATCCGGCATCGAAACAGCTGACTGATTTTAGTCGGAAAAAATATGAAATGAATAAAGAAAAATGATTCAAACAACAAATAAGGAATAAAAATTAGCAAATAAATGGAAAAATTTAGAATAAAATATAAAACCACATGAAATAGATGCTAAATAGTAATGTCGTTTACGATAATCTATAAGTGTACTTTTTAGCTACGGCACGGTACAGTTACATCACATATACGTTTACGGTCCCATAATCCGCCCTTAATAATTACTATACTCAATTGATTCGTGCTTGAGTCTGAGAATATATAATTCATACTTGATTCGTCCGTGAGCGTGAATAAGAATATATAACCCGCATGATTCGTGTGTGAGTTTATTTTTTGCATCATATATTTTTAGTAATTTTTACTATTTTGTCATATTTTACTATTTTTCTTATATCTTGGTTGTATAACATAATCCTATTAACTTTAAAATTTCAGTCTTGTTAACTTTATTTTAAAATTACTAAAAATAAAGAAAATTTTGTTCATGTGTAATGCACTGTCATGGTAAATCTGGATAAAAGTAATGGAAGATTTATCGAAATTATACGATCTCCACAGACCTTTGGGTTAATCATTATATTTGGAAATTAATTACTTATGCAATTACGCAATTATATGTAATTGTAATTGAAAAAATTCAATTTCAATTACATATTATTTGTAATCGTAATTAAAAAAAAAACAATTACAAGTAATTTGTAATTGAAAATTTTCAATTATACATTACATATAGCGAATGCATCCCGGGATTACCCGTCCCGGGATTCCCGGGAAATTAAGCATTTTTCAGTTCCCGCATTCCCAGGAATTTGGACCGGGAATCCCGGGATTTCAAAAAATGCAATTTAAAATAATAGTCAATTATTTAAAATTTTCTTATGCAAAATTTTCCAACCTTTTGAAAATAGTAAACATTTTACATTAGGCTTGCTCGTTTACTTACTACAATTTGTTACTTTTACCACAACTGGAAAAATTCAAAGAGTAACCAAAACAATGATTGAGTAAAAGTAGTAAGATTTTCGAGTTAACGAACACATTGATTAATTTGTGTACTTGATCAAACTTTTTAAGTTCCTTTCAGTGCCTCTTAAAACCACTCAAATAGTGTTTGTATAAAAAATTTTGAATCGCACTTATTCTGTACAGAATTAAAGACAAATTTGTCCATTGATTTTTAAAAATTTTCAAGTTGCGGGATCCCGGGAATTCAATATAAATTTCCCACTTTCCCGGGAAATCAAAAAGTGCAGGATTTTGCATTCCCTAATTACATATAATTGTAATTGAAAAAATGTCAATTACAATTAAATTTTTTCGGAAAAGAAATAGTGACAAAAAGCACAAGTGAGGGGTCAGATCAATATGACGTATTCTTTTTACTTGTTTGTAATTGTAATTGAGTTTTTTTTTTAATATCAATTATATTTATTTGCAACTGTAATTGAAATCCCCCAGGTCTGATCTCCAGATATTGCATATCTTTTTTATTTAAAAAAATTATTTTTGTATATTGTTAGATGTGGTCATATATAATATGATCAAAAGTATAAGGTTAATATTTAGATATAATTGTATCAAACTATGCCCACTTTTATAACATTTTATATAATTTTATACAAAAAGATATAATTTGATGGAATTGGATGAGGACACAATTCGGATACAATTGTATCGAATTGCATAAAATTGTATCAAATTGTACCAAATTGTATACAATTGTATACAATTCGATACAATATGATACAATAAGACGTTCTCATTTTTCGGATATAATTATATCTAATTACATAAAAGATTATATATAATTAAATATAACTTCATATGGCTCCATATCAATTTTTTTTACTTGGGTATACATAATAATATAAAACTATGTGGATCCATATAAGAAAAATTTTATAATTTGTGTTACTTACCCAGCAAAAAAAAACCGAATGCATTCTACAAGAAGCCAATATTGGTCGTAGACCCACCTTATAGTATACCAATCGGTTCAGAATTTTTTTTATTTCGATTTAACGATGTCCGTCTGTCCGTCCGTCCATCCGTCTGTCTGTCCGTCTGTCCATGCAATCTTGTGCGCACTCTACAGGTCGCAAATATTAAGATATTTTGATAAAATTTGGTACGCAGACCTATGTTGGCCCAAGGACGAACAAGTTTGATTTTGCTGAACATCGGTCCATGTTTAGATCTAGTGCCCATATAAGGGTCTTACCAAAATTATACTGTTTATACGCTGCAGGTCGTAAATATTAAGATATGTTGATGAAATTTGATACACCGACCTATAATGGCCCAATAACGCAGCCTATTGATTTTGGCGAACAGCGGTCCATGTTTAGACCTAGTGCCCATATAAGGGTCCCCCCAAAATTGGCTTTGTTACAAACTGCAGGTCGCAAATATTAAGATATTTTAATGAAATTTGGTACATAGACCTACGTTGGCCCAAGGACGAAGCCTATTGATTTTGGTGAACATCGGTCCATGTTTAGAACTAGTGCCCATATAAGGCTCCCACCAAAATTGGCTTGGTTACAAATTGCAGGTCGCAAATATTAAGATATTTTGATGAAATTTGGTACATAGACCTATGTTGGCCCAAGGACGAAGCCTATTGATTTTGGTGAACATCGGTCCATGTTTAGAACTAGTGCCCATATAAGGGTCCCACCAAAATTGGCTTGGTTACAAACTGCAGGTCGCAAATATTAAGATATTTTAATGAAATTTGGTGCGCTGACTCACATTATAGAAAATTTTGACACGAGCCCCATTTTAACCCATTCGAATTTCGGATCCAAACATTAGTTGGCTTTTACCCAGACTGGTATTGTATAGTCGGCATGCCCGACTTTAACCTTTTTCTCCTTTGAGAAAGAGAAAGTTATATATGGATACATATAATTATGTCCGTTTATATACACTGGTGTGGAAAAACACATATGGGTATATAAAATTATATATTTTTGTATACAAACGTTTCTACTCGGGCGGTTAAGAAACAAATCCGGATAATTACACTATGCGACAGTCAAAATCGGGCTGGGATGAAACCAACGGAAAATGTTATATCGGTCAAAAACAAGTTACACGTGTCCCGGCGTTTCGCTGGGTCACCCCTAGGAATCGAGATATATTTTTTTTTGACATAACTTGAGAACCACTAGTCCGATTTTGCTCAAACAATTTTAAAAAAATTAAAAATTGCAATTCCTTTAATCTGTTCATATAACGTTTTTCTATATACTCAACAGTTTTGCCGGTAAAAATAAATGTTTGTTACTGCTACCATAAAAATCAATAACCTTTTGTTTATTACTTTTTTTTTAATATTTTAGGCAAAAAATATTTTTTTCTTCATACATTTATTTTTACCGGTAAAACTGTTGAGTATATAGAAAAACGTTATATGAACAGATTAAAGAAATTGTAATTTTTAATTTTTTTAAAATTGTTTGAGCAAAATCGGACTAGTGGTTCTCGAGTTATGTCAAAAAAAAAGACCACCAAAGGTCAAATCGATATATCTCGATTCCTAGAGGTGACCCAGCGAAACTCCGGGACACGTATAACTTCTTTTTTACCGATATAACTTTCCCCGGTAGTTTGAACCCTTCCCTATCGCTGACCCCTACCATTTGTCTCACAGTGTTATTGGAAGGATTAATTGATTGAAGTAAAAAGCCTAAAGAACCCTAATCGTCTACAATATTTTAAATTCAATTTTAATAGTTTTATGATTTAAAAAGTGGTTCAAACATCGAAAATGACTGTTTATCATTGTCGGAAAGCTACTAATGGTATTTTTCTGATATCTTCCAATTCGCGATAAAAAGAAATCACTTTTCATTCACAACCCCTTCTACTGTCGATTCTAACACCGATTCTTTTTGTTTGAAATTGTCCCAAAAGCAACCCCTTCTATATCTCCAAAGTGGAACCGGTTGCTCTAGAATCAGTTCTGGAACTGATTCTACGTCAACCACACCTTCCATATAGGATCCCAAGAACTGGTTCCGGAACCAGTTCCATGGAATCGGTTGCAGTGGAACCAGTTGTAGAATGGGTGTGGTTGCCTACCGATTGTAAAAAATTTTCTTGGGATATTTAAAAATATGAATTTTAAGCAAAATATACAAGAAATATGTATTATAATGGCTAAATAGGAAATTAACATAAAAATTTATGCCATAATATGAATTTCCCAGCAAAAACATGATAATGGCAGGTCATTACCATACGGATTACCAAGTAATGATAGGTCATTACTTTTTGCATTACTTTAAAATACAAAATAATGACTTATCGGTAATAAGTTATAGAAGTACTTATATATTCTTGCAAAGTAAACACTTAAATAAGTACTGATTTAGTCTTTTTTATATTAATATTTATACCCTACACCACTATGTGGGCAGGGTATTATAAGTTTGTGCTGACGTTTGTAACACCAAAAAATATTGGTCGTAGACCCACCTTATAGTATACCAATCGGTTCAGAATTTTTTTTATTTCGATTTAACGATGTCCGTCTGTCCGTCCGTCCGTCTGTCTGTCTGTATGTCCATGCAATCTTGTGCGCACTCTACAGGTCGCAAGTATTAAGATATTTTGATGAAATTTGGTACGCAGACCTATGTTGGCCCAAGGACGAACAAGTTTGATTTTGGTGAACATCGGTCCATGTTTAGACCTTGTGCCCATATAAGGGTCCTACCAAAATTATACTGTTTATACGCTGCAGGTCGTAAATATTAAGATATTTTGATGAAATTTGGTACACAGATCTACATTGGCCCAATAACGCAGCCTATTGATTTTGGTGAACATCGGTCCCTGTTTAGACCTAGTGCCCATATAAGGGTCCTACCAAAATTATACTGTTTATACGCTGCAGGTCGCAAATATTAAGATATTTTGATCAAATTTGGTACACAGACCTATGTTGGCCCAATAACGCAGCCTATTGATTTTGGTGAACATCGGTTCATGTTTATACCTAGTGCTCATATAAGGGTCCCACCAAAATTATATTGTTTATACGCTGCAGGTCGCAAATATTAAGATATTTTGATGAAATATGGTACATAGACCTATGTTGGCCCAAGGACGAAGCCTATTGATTTTGGTGAACATCGGTCCATGTTTAGACCTAGTGCCCATATAAGGGTCCCACCAAAATTATATTGTTTATACGCTGCAGGTCGCAAATATTAAGATATTTTGATGAAATTTGGTACACAGACCTATGTTGGCCCAATAACGCAGCCTATTGATTTTGGTGAACATCGGTCCATGTTTAGACCTAGTGCCCATATAAGGGTCCCCCAAAATTGGCTTGGTTACAAACTGCAGGTCGCAAATATTAAGATATTTTAATGAAATTTGGTGCGCTGACTCACATTATAGAAAATTTTGACACAAGACCCATTTTAACCCATTCGAATTTCGGATCCAAACAATACACCAGACTGGTGTAGGGTATTGTATAGTCGGCATGCCCGACTTTAACCTTCTTACTCGTTTTTTTATAAATTTGTTTTGAACTAAATAGGAAATTTTCCAAAGTAAGAAGTTTTTTTTGCCAATATGACCAACTATTTTACAATGTGGGTAACCACTTATTTCCTAACTTCTAAGTAACCACTTATTCTATCTTTGTGAGTAACTACTACGAGAGGGTAATGACCACCCATGAATTTTTGGACATCGCGAACAAAAGTAATGTTGCGAGTAAATAGCATGGTAAGTAGTGAAACTCTTTGTGTGCTACTTACTCGCTTAATTACTCGGTAATGTCTGTTTTTGCTGGGTTACAGCAAAATATTCAAAAATATTCATTAACAAATCGATGCCATTTTGTCGCAAATTTGTTGATTTCCAATAATATTTAGTTAATGCTGTTCGGAAACTAACGACAATAAACATGTATTTATATGAAGCTCCTTGCCCTGCTGATTATAGAGTAAATATTAGAATTTTTATTAAATATTTCCGATACTCATAATTTAACTCATATTTTCTCCAAAAAGCAAGACAAGTAATATGCTAAAGTTTCAAAGTCGATAGAAAACATCTGAGTTATTCCAGAAATAAAAATATAAGAAAAAACTTTCTGCCAATTTTTAGACAAGTTTAAATTTTTTTATTTTTTCAGAAATTGATTTCGAACACGTTTTGTGTAAATTGTATATATAAATGCCACCTTAATGCACATTGTATACTTTTATATATTTCAAAGAAATATATATATATATAATTTTATTTTCTTTACTACTTTATACATATTATTTCATACAATATTATTTTCTCTTTCTTTTGCAATTTTATATATAAAAATATATTATCATTTTCCAACCCGTGTGCATTTATCTATGTGTGTTTATCTGTGTTTATGTGTGCGTGTGCACTGATGAAATCCCTATAGAAGGTCTAGAATTGCTACCAGCCGAATTAGCTGAAAACTCAAATACACCAAATCTTGTTATAATTGGCATTTCACTAGCAGCTTTTGGTTTTCTATTGGTTAATGCCGCTTTAGTTGCTTGGTTTTTTGTTCATCAAAGACGTAAAAAAGGTTTGTGATTTTTTTTTCTTTTTTTGTTTTCAATTTTTTATTTCCCATTAAGTATTTATCATTTTGTTGTTTATTATTTTATGATTTATTTTTATAATTAAGCTTTTTAAAGTACTACTTCATTGAGGTCAGCTAATTATCTATGTTTTTAGAAATGAAAACGAAAAAAATATATATGAAATACACAAATAGAATTAGAAATGAAATTAAAAACTAATTAGCAGGTAAGTAAGTATTATTGTAAAAGCTATTAGTTAATGGTTTCATTTACAAAAATATTGTTCGGAAATAAATGAATAATTTAGGTATTTAAGATAATTTCCTTTGCAAAATAGATTACTAAAGCTTTAATAGTTACAGATATATTTCCATTTTTTAAATAAAATATACAGAATTTTAAATTAGATTCAAAATTTGCAATATACTTTTAACTAAACTGGTGAATATTATAGCAGACATTACCTGATAATGATAACTCGTTTCTTTTCTAACTACCTTTACATGAGGAAGTGGCGCAGATTAAGCAAGAAATGTTGTTAAGTCTAGTAAGAAATGTAGAAAAAAAATATGATATAAAAAATTCAAAGAAATTAAAATGAATTATAAAACATGCGACATTTAAAATGTTATACTTTTTAGGAGGCAGATTAAAATTTTGAAGTCAAATTTGATTATTGTTGTAAAATAGATTGCAAATGATATTGGAGAAAAAAAAAATAAACGGTTCACAAATGCACCGTGGGCCAACTTCAACGCCTGAAATATTTAGCATATGAGACTTTAAGGTACCACAAAAGGATGTTTGGAAGTTTCTGATCACGATTCTAAACAAAAATTTAATTAAAAATAGCGGACCCAATATAGCCGCAAACTATTTTTCCGTAGAATTTCTGATGTTTCCTGATTTATTTAAACTTTCAAAAATAGGTTTTGGCGTAGCTGATAATGAACCTGAAACCAATTTTCAAAAATTCAATAAAGCGGATCCAATATGGCTGCCATAAATTTAGAACTGTAATATATTCAAAAATAAAGTATCCCCTGTAATATCGTGGGTCTTCAAATTAGTATCAATGAATCTAAAATAAAAAAGTTTTAATCCAAAATGGCGGATAAAAGATGGTGGTGATGAATTTTAAATGTATTGGACTTAAAGTAATTAGTTATGTTGGTTTAGGAGCCGCTGATCACGAATCTGAAAATAAAAATTTTATGTTCAAAATGCCGGATCCAATCTGGCGAAAAAACTTTTTCCATAAAATGTTTGATGTTCTCTGATTTACTTTAAACTTTCAACTTTTATATTTAATGTATTCTAGGACGTATTTTAACCAAATCAGACATCATTTGAAAAATTTTTGCACTCGATATAAGATTCGCCATAATAAAATTTTTAATTTTAACTTTATTTTTACCAGCTACTAGAACCTTCATTTAAAATAATTTTTGGTCGCATTATTTTAGATTAATCATAAACTCTGGAATGCTGGAAAACAGTGAGGTCAAGTTTGAAGTTTCTTTTTCAGTTATAAGTCCAAATCTTTAAAATTTCTGAATTTTTTTTAATTTAGTTCGATCGCTGAAATTTAAGTGGAAGGCATCTTGGGGAACCATGCGCGGTTCCAGCAATTAATATAAGGGGAAAAATCATACGCCTCAGTGTCCAACTCAATGTATTTGTCTACGGTGGCGTATGATTTTTCCCCTTATATTAATTGCTGGAACCGCGCATGTGGGGAACAGACTAAAGTTTTCTAATATGTCTTGGAACTTTTTGGACCTTTTATTTTGAAAAGAAATTTTTTTCAACAAAATGCTCTTTTGTAATACCCAATTAAAAAATTAGTAAGTTCTCTTATAAATATTCAGAAGTTTTGAGTTTTTATTTTGTGAATCCCGATAAATGTATATGTGACAGCGCATAGAGAAAGGGACCTAAGGGTAAAAAAATCATTTTTTTTTTTGATGTGGACAACATCTGAGCATCGAATGAGACCGATCCCATGCCCTCCTGAGAAAGGGACCTAAGGGGTAAAAATTTTATAACAATCGGATAACGCGTTCAAAAGTTGTAATCATTTGAACATCATGTATTTTTCACAAATTTACTGAAAAAAATCAACTAAAAACAGCGAAAAAAGCGAAATGAGACAAATTTTACAAAAGTTTAAAAACAGTAAATTTCGTGATAGTCATGAGAATCTACAAACCGACTTTTGTCCAAATCCAGAGACCTTCTTCCGATGACTGTACCGGTTCCCTTTGGAATGATTTCATAATGAATACTTTTTCCAAAAACTATGCCATTTTTCTTTATCAGGATATTCTCATTGCAAACACTTCACAGAGTTTTAGCTTTCAAAATATTCTACACCTTGAGGAATGAAAATACGGTTGTTTCGGGAATTTTCCAGTTCCCCATCATCAGTTTTCTTTAGAAAGTGGTGGCATTACATCAATTATAAAACATCAAATTTCACATTAAAATATAATTTGCTAACCAACTAGTATTTATAATTAATTAGTTTAAATTTAATATTTTTTTAACTTTAAAATTGTTAAAAACATATTAATTAAAAAAGATGATAGTACTGAAAAAAATATTGAATTACAGTGCACCTTTTTCACTTGTTTAATTAGCACCTTTTTGACAAAAATAAGACCCAATATATTGCAATAACAAAGTGGTAATTTTATGCCAGTCAACATTCATGTCAAAAAATAGACTCGCATTCTTAAGGTTGGAAGTTCGGTAGACGGTGGCGGCAATAAAAAAAATTTTAAAAATAAAATTTTTTTGCCAACTATTTTTTTTTAACTTCTAATTGATGTAGTCTTTGCACTCGTTTAAATAGTACTGAAAAAATTTTGAAGTTGGAGTACTCTTCTCCTATGACAACTAAATCTTAAAATCATTAGTCTTTCTGTTAAAAAAAAGTCCTACAGCTAGTTCGTTACTTGTAGTGCTTTTTCAATTATTTTTCCCTGTGTAGTACTGACTCAGAGTTAAAAGTAAATAGTAAAACACATCGCATAGTCATGAATCGTTTGAAAAAATATGAAGCCCTATTTGGAAACGGGCGTGAGCTTGATTTGAAATTATGGCACTCACGTGAGTCGTGCGTGAGGGTGAGGTAAAAAAATGCTCGTGAGTGAGTCGTGCGTGAGTAAATTTTTTTGCGTGACTTTGCGTGATTATATTAAACAAGAATGCGAAATTTTACAATTTTGGTAAAATGGCAGAGATCTTCCCATCCTCCAAAAACAGGCTAAAGAAATAATATATATTATATTCAGAGCTTTGGGGAATTAATTCTTTAATTCAGTTTTTGAATTCTGAATTAAAAATTCAACGAATAAATTCACAAAGTGCTATATATTGAATGAAATTAATTCACTGGTCAACGCGTTCAATTTTATAAATCGAACAGATAAAAAGTGATTTAATTCCTTATTGAATTAATTCGCCCCTGAATTCTTTTAATTTAATTTTCGTTCAGTGAATGGAAGAAAAAATTACATTCACTGAATTGAAAAACAAAAAATTACGTTTACTGACTAAAAAAAAATTACGTTCACTGGACTCAAAAGCTGTTTTTTGCCGTTCAGTACACAGTGGAGTGTTTTGGAAATAATTAAGCTATTATTGGTTGGTCTGTATGATATGAAGCTTCATACGCCCATAGCAAGACTCTTGTGCCTCCTGATTAAAAGTTTCTTCAAGAACACATATGTGACAGCGCATAGAGAAAGGGACCTAAGGGTAAAAAAATCAATTTTTTTTTTGATGTGGACAACATCTGAGCATCGAATGAGACCGATCCATGGCTCTCCTGAACAAAACCGGTTTTTACCCTTAGGTCCCTTTCTATTTTGCGCGTCACATATAGTATTTCTATTTTTCTGAAAGCATACTTCTTTTGGAATGAATAATGATAATAATAATGAAACAAATATTCACTACTTATCAATTTTTCTTCCCCCAGATCATTCCAAATTCGAGTAAAAATCCCATTTTGTAAAATTTTCAGTGTTTTGGGAGTTGTGGATTTTTTTCATCTAATCTCAAATCTTTTTCTATTTTTATATGACGAATAGTAAACAATAACAAATGTCTGAATTATTAACAAAATATTTTGAAACACTCCACTGTATACTGAACGGCAGAAAATAGCTTTGGAATTCAGTGAACGTAATTTTTCAGTTCAGGGAACGTAATTTTTGCTTTTGAAGTCAGTGATCGGCCATTGAATTTGTTTTTTGTTGAACGCGTTCAGTTGAACAACTACACTGAATTACTTGAGAAAAGGAATTCATTCAATTCTAAAGAAAATTGATTTCGATTGGTAGTGAATTCTTTCAAAAACGAATTAATTCTTCAAAGCTCAAATTCCAGTCAGTTCAGCGAATTGGTGTTTTCTACTTCTGCCAGAATTCTTAGAAATTGAAAATTTTATAAATAAGTAGGTTTGAGGTTAAGAAGAAGAATAAACATTTTTTCAAAGTTATAGATACATTATTAATTTGCAAATCAGACTAGATCTAGTTTCTGCCTTTTTTGTGGACATGCTTCATCAGTGATTTTCCATTAAATTGTATTATTGTTTATATTTTATTGTCAGATTGTCTCTATATGATAATTTACTCTCAGAAGTGATCAAACAGACATACAAACATTCTACTTTAGATTTTTTGTTTATCTTCTTATCTCCTCTTTGTCACCTTTTTCACAAATGTTGCCACACTGACGTATGGTTTTTACGTAAAAGTGCAGGCAATTTGTGTAT
Organism: Leucophora obtusa; assembly: GCA_949987735.1. Classification (NCBI taxonomy): domain Eukaryota; kingdom Metazoa; phylum Arthropoda; class Insecta; order Diptera; family Anthomyiidae; genus Leucophora; species Leucophora obtusa. The sequence goes on from OX465299.1 coordinate 138,220,447, forward strand.
ATCGGAGACGGACTGCCAGCAGGGCATTTTTATTTTTCTAGTAAAGTGTTGTTTTTTCAAACGCGTCATATAGACCAAATGCAATTAATATTGTAATTAATATGCATTTTTATTAATTTTAATTAAGTAGGTTTGAGGTTAAAAAGAAGAATAAACATTTTTTCAAAGTTATAGATACATTATTAATTTGCAAATCAGACTAGATCTAGTTTCTGCCTTTTTTGTGGGCAGGCTTCTTCAGTGATTTTTTATAAAATTAAAGTTTTAACATTTTATTTATAGTTTAACTAATTGTAATTCTCTATAATTACTTAAGTTTATAAATAAATAAAACTTATATTCAATAAAGTAAGTTTCCTTAAGAAATTAAAATAAATAAAAAATTTCGAATTTTTCTTGAGTATTTCGTGAGCGTTAGTATTACGTGAGCGTTATTCAAATTAAAATTAATCACAAGAGCATGATTATAAAAAAAAATTATGCGTGTGTGAGTCATTCGTGATTTTTCGATCGTAAGCGCGCCTGAGCGTGAGCCATAATTCACTCACGCGCCCATCTCTAGTATATAATTTAAAAATTCGATTTTACAAGTAAATTGACGTTAACCACAATTTTTATTAAATAAAATATTGCTCACAGGTAAATAAATTCATTAATAAGTATATTGAACTTTTCAAATACTTTATGAAACTTTGTTATTAACCATCAAATGCTCTTTATTCAGAATTTATACTACGAGTATGTATTTGGCATTGTAAATTTACTATGGCAGCAATACTAAAATTATAGCGCAATTAATGTTGATGGCTAACTAAGAAATATAATTATCTAATAATTCCGGATTTTGCCAAATAACACTATTTATTTACTATTATTTTAGGGTTATGTCACTTTTCGCTTTTTGCAAATTGCAAAATTTGGTAAAATCATCAAAAAAATTGTGACAAAATTAGTTCTACGTACTACCTATGCATATGAGTACATTAGCTGTGCTTAACACAATTTCCAAAGACATCTGTTTGTTAGTTTCTTAGTTAGAGAGATTTTTGTAAAACGTGTTCTGTCGGTACCCTGTGAGCCCCGGAGCAAAAATAATAGCTCAAGACAGTTCAGTATTTGTTATTAAGTATAAAAAATGTAGATTAGAGCTGAAATATATTTTTAAAGATTTTAAGAATAGTTCTTTTTTTTAAGAAGTTAATTTTCAAAAGTTTATAAAGTTGCAACGTTTTCGCTTGAAAACTCTTAAAGCAAAAAAAGTAGTAAATTATGTTTTATATCGATAGCCAGGTCATCAAGTGGGAGCTTTCCCTTTTTTGCCTCTCCCTGTAGGATATTCCAGGTTCCTATCTCTCAAGCTTGTACACTAATAGAAAAAAATCCGTAAAATATTTAGTTAAAACTACTAAAAATTAGTTAAAAATGATGCTGCAGAAAAAAACTGCTAAATTAGCAGATTATATTTGCTATATATTGGTAATATAGGAACAGCAAAAATAAAACTGTTAAATACACAGAATTTTAGTTATATCTGAGCTAAATTTTTAGAAATGGAGAATAGCAAATTAACCTGCTAAAATCAGCAAAAAGTTTTGCTAAATAAATAGTAGCCTAAAAAATCACCAAAAAAATTTAAAATTTTCGAAGTTTTATTATTGATTTTTTTTTTAATGTAAATAAAAATCGAGCCTTTTGAAAACAGCAGTTTACAACTTTTTATCATATATTTCTGCTGATTTTAGCAGAATAAACTGCTATTTGCATTTAACTAAATTTAGCATAAAAATAGCAAACATTTTGTAGATTTAAAAGTTTATTTTTGCTATTTTTAGTCTACAAATATTTAGCAAAATTTTCTGCAGATTTTACTGTACAATTTGCTATTTTCAATTAACTAAAATTTAGCCTAAATATAACTTAAATTCTGTAAATTTAACAGTTTTAATTTTGCTGCTCTCATTTTACTAGTATTTAGTAAAAAAAAATCTGCTAATTTTAGCAGTTTTTTCTGCAGCATCATTTTTAACTAATTTTTAGTAACTTTTTCTAATATTTTTACAGATTTATTTCTATGAGTATACCAACCATACAAACTAACAAGATTGCTTTGAAATCGTAAGACTTGATTTTTATATATTAAGATAATACCTTAGATTTAATAAATAGGTGTTATTTAGCAAACAACCATTAAATGATGAAGGTCTACACTCATAGAATTTAACCATTAAAAATATCAGAAAAAGCTACTAAAAATTAGCTAAAAGTTACCTTGCGGAAAAAACTGCCAAAATAAGCAGATTTCTTTGCTCAATACTAGTAACTAGTGTTTCCAATTCGGTTAATCGATTAACCGATTCCTCGATTAATCGCCTCTATTTCGATTAATGTCGAAACAAGTAATTTAAAACGCAAATAATTATTTGACCCGAATAATCGATTAAAATAGGCCGATTAACCGGTTACATTTTTAATATGTAATTTTTTGCTTAATTTTTCCCAAAACTTCATAATTTTCCTAAATTTGGCTAAAAAAAATGCAAGAAATGCTAAGAAAAAAGAAAAACTAACTAAAATACGATCAAATTCTTTTAAAAACGATTAAATTCTTTTAAAGGAAGACGACATTGAACCAGCGAGACACGTCCGTTTTAAGAGACTCTTAAAAAGAATTTTTTTCTAATTGTAAAAAAGCTTTAACAAAACATCGAGAAAAACCAAAATAAAGGTGTATTTTAACCCTCTAATGCCCAAGGCCGCCAAAAGGCGGTCTTCAGATTTTAAATAGTTTTTGGCTAAATAACAATATTTTATTAAATAAGTTGTATTATATCCGTAGAAAACTTAACTGCCTACTTTTTTCTCTTCAAACTTTTTTTGTATAAGGAACGGTTTTCAAGCAAGAACCACGAAAAGTGAAAATTTAGAAAATTGAACATATATATACAAAAAACTAAAATCTACATAATAACCTAGAGAGAACCCCATAAAGACAATCTGATGATAGTGAATTTGGTGTCACTTGAAAATGCATTAATTGTCAACCACTGGTTCTAGGAAAGTTTTTTTCATAAGTTTTTTCTCTATGGGTTGTAAAATAAAAATTATAAATTCTATTTAGAATTTGTAATATTTGATCTTAAACCGAACGGAAATGACACTCATTGTAACAATCTTCAGATCAACTAAGAATCTACAATCAAAATTTGAAAAAACTAACTTCAAAAAAATGTTTGAAAAATTGCAAAAAATACATTTACGATCTCGCGTACATTACCGATAATAAAAAAGCTAGCTTAGAGTCTCTAATTGTAAAATCAGTTAAAAAATTTTATCCAGGACTCACTCTAACTCAAAAACTAGCCAACAGATTTTCTTGAAATTAAACACAGATTAAATACTCAGAGGTAGTAGTAAGCAGAACTAATTTCGCCAAAATTTATTGATGTTTAGTGCCAAATTCGCCAAATTTCGTAATTCTCAAAAGGCGAAAATCTCCATAACTTTTGAAATAACAACAATTGATCAACAATTTTCGATGCGTAATTTTATTTTATTGATAGTGTTATTTACAGCAAAAGCCGAAATTATTTCACTTCTGGGTTTCAAGATACGTCTTCAACCTTTGTTGTGCTATATGGCCTAAATAAAGCGATAAATTAAAATTTTAATATTTGTTCCATAGTAGATTTTCAACGCCAAATATATGGTTTAAATATTATTGTAATCAGAAGAAAGAGCATTAGAGGGTTAAGCTCAAATTCAAAACACACTACGTGTCTGGCTGGAGCAGACTTTAGAAAATACAACAAACAGTTTCATTTCTGATATACTTCTTTTAAAATGTAAAATTAATTTTCAAAGTGAAAGCAGTTTTTCAGTCTCTAGTCGATGTTTTCATTTATATTTATTTTAACAAAAACATTTTTATTATTGCAAATGTACAATTTTGAAAGGCTGAAAAACTGTTCTGACTTTTAAAAATCTGTGGATTTTTTTTTACTGAATTAATGAAATTTCCCTGGAATTTGTCCATTAAAACACGGAGAAGATTGGAAGATAAACGAAAATCTAAAAATAGAATCTTTGTATGTGATCACTTCTTTTGTTGATCATTTCTGAGTAAAAACAAACAGGAAGCTGAATAGGAAAGAAAACAACAAATTAGTTACATTGCATTCAAGGCCTTACCTGGGTGAGATGGTTAAGCTGTAGCACTTTAGTATAGTTAAGTTTGTAATGTAGGAGAATGTGTTTGATTCCTACAGCTTACGGATTGTTGAAAAAATGATCATATAGAGACAATATGACAAAAAAAGACAGAAACTAGATAGAATAAAAAAATTATTTTCCAATTATGTTATTTTATGGAAATGCAAAGCAGTAAAACTTTCAGAATAAATTATGGAAAAGATAAGAAAACCTTCTAAAAATTGTCTGCTTAAGATTTAACATCAAAAATTCTCCTCTTCCATAGCGACCAGTTAAAATTTATTTGTATATTTGTTGAAAAATCAACTGTGTCTACAAACTTGTAAATTGTTGCAAATTTTCTGTTGGCGTAGCTACATGTTTGGGAAAATTTTATTTTGAGAGTAAATCTTGTCTTACTCTCTGTAAGTTTGTACAGAGTGATTCTTACTGGACTTGACTGAGAAAAGTAATCGAATGGACCTAATTACAATATTAATTACAGCTGTCTATATGATGTTAAAACAACACTGTACTGAACTTTTCATGAATTGATGAAGTTTTATAAAAAATTTCGTATTATTTATTGAAAATCACATTAAATTTTTGAAGAAAACTTTATTAGTTTAGCTAAAGCTTTCGTTATTAGTAAATTAGCCCAACATTTGTTTATTGTTAATGACCCTTAAAAAACTGAATAGACTGAGAATTTAACAATTATTTAGGATATTCTTATACTGAATTTAGACCAAGCAAAAACCACCTGGTTTTTGTACAAAACCAAATTGCAAAAGCCAAGTCATTTACACTGTCATTTACAATAATAAAAAAAAAAAAATAATTAACACATTTAGAAAAGAATAACAACAGACAATTTTAAATTAAACCAGAAATATTCTTAAAAAATTCAAACACTTTGACACTTGCTTTACTTCTATATTCGTTGTAGCAGGGTGTATCGAAAATTAATTATAAATGATACCGGGTGTATCAAAGATGCAAATTTCAGGTATTTTTACTTGGTTTTTGGTAAAAACCAGATAGAATCTGGTTTTCAATTTGAATGAAAATTGTGTGGAAAAACTAAATTAATTTTGTACTTTTCGGCTCAAAAACTAAAATTGTCCAAAAACTACTAGTTTTTGCCGAGTCGAAATACACTATTAGACTACTAATATTCAGCAAATTTTGTTGCTGATTTTTGCAGAGTAATTTGCTATTTTCAAATAGATAGCTTAACATTTTTTATATTGATGGCTCAAAATGAAAGGCTCTTATAGTTTTTAATATAAAAAAGTCAGCTCTTTGTGTTTTTATTGATAAAAAGTTAAGAAAATACATTAATTTTGCATTAAACGATTAATCGATTAATCGTCAATTTTCTCGATTAACCGACCCGAATAACCGGTTAATTAATTTTAGTCCTTTTTCGAATAATGCATTAACCGGTTAACCGCCTATGTCGAATAATTGGAAACAGTACTAGTAACATAACAAGAGCAAAAATAAAACTCTTAAATTTACAAAATTTTAGTTATATTTTTTAGTTAACTTCTGCTTCATTGAAAATGATACATTATACTCTAAAATCTGCCGAAAAGTTTCCTCAATATTAGTAGAGTAAAAGTACCAAAAAAAAAACCAACAGAAATATTTGCTAATACGAGTAAAATAGTAAACTATCGATTTCAGAAGGCTAGATTTTTCTGTCCATTAACAAAAATCGAAAAAGAGCTTTGAAGAAATTTTTTTTTGTCTGTCACTTATTAAGCGAAATTTTTTGCTGATGATAGCAGGTTAAATTTTTGTTTCGTCTTAACTAAAATTAAACTCAAATATATGTAAATAAAATTCTGGAAATGTAACAGTTTTATTTCTGCTGTTCCTATCTTACTAATATTTAGCAAAAACTATCTGCTAAATTCATCAATTTTTTTTGTAAAATTATTTTTTTACAAATTTGTAGTAGTTTTAACTGAAATTTTTACAGAGCTTTTTGTATTAGTGTACGAAATATTTCTCATCAATTTAATAAAAATAAAACTAAACTCTTCATAATATTTGGGAAAACTCCTTAAACTCTCATAATAATTCTGTTGTTACAACAAATCTTTTAGTTCGGATTTTGCAAACGAATTCGAATGTAACCACAAAATTTGGTTTTAATAGCCGAATTTACGAAGTTGTGGCAACCGAGTCAATTCGTTTGGATAAAAAAATTTTATAGTGTAAATATAGTAAAAAATTCATGACAAACGATTTTTGAAACAATTTCGTCAATGTGGTGAAACTTTTGAAACCAAAATCAACAAATTCGTATTATTTAATAATTTATTAAACAAAAGAAATAAACAAAAAAGCCATACAACAAAAAAATATATTACATAATATATTTTGTATATATAATAAGGTGTCCCCTAAATTACGAATTATTGATTTCCAATGCTAACACCTTCAGATTTATTCTATTTGAAATCGATTGTGCAAATTTTAATATAGGTATATATTTTTTTTTTCTTTACACGCTGTCCATCTCTGTGCTTCCATATTTACCATTTACCACACTTAAAATATTACATCAGTTAAATATCTATCAAACGGCGTTCAAATCGATTTTACCAATTTTTAACTAATTTTTAATTAAAACGCTGATTTCAACAAAGATTTTTGTTATCCCCATTTAACACAATACTAAAAATCCTCAGTACTTTAACTTATTTTGAGTGTTTATTTTCAAACTTATACACCGAGAAAACAATTTCGTTTCTGACTACTGCATTTGTAGCCAATCGAATGGTTCGATTGTGGTAGCCGAATTTTTCAGTTGTGACAACAGAAAATCAATTCCGAAAAATTCCTTTGATATAACTGAACCATTCGATTGACAGCAAATTCGGTTGTCAGCACAGAACCTGTTTTCTGGGTGTATGCAAACATGGTTGGCAACCTAATAAAGGTCGATTTTTTAGTTTAAATGAATTATTTAGTTTCAGAGGTTCTACATTTACATATTTAAGAATATTTGGTAACGACATGACAAAATATGTACGTTTTTAAAAAACTTAGTTATTTTTTTTGCTATATTAGGATATTCTTGTAACAAATACTTCAATGAGCTTTCGCTTTCAAAATATTCTACACCTTCAGGAATGATCGGTTCGGGGATTTTCCGGTTCCCCATTATCAGTTCTCTTTAGAAATTTTGCGACATTGCTGCAATTATAAAATATCATTTCATATGATAACGTGTTTCATACGAAATTTCGATATTGTATAATTGCAGCAATATCGCAATTCCCCACTTTCTAAAGAGAACTGTTTAATATTAAACATGTTTTATATGAAATTTCGATGTTGCAATTGCAGCAATGCCACACATTTTCTAAAGAGAACTGATGATAGGGTACTGGAAATCCCCGAAAGCGAAAACTCTGTAAAGTATTTGTTAGGAAAATATCCTGATAGAGAAAAATAGCTGAGTTTTTGAAAAAGTACTTGTTATGATATTTCGTAGTAAGGAAATAATTGACCTCGAACGAGAATAATAATTAGGTTTTTTCTTTTATGGAAAATTTCTTAGTAGAGATAAAAAAAATGTTGGATTTTTTTTTTTTTTTTTTTTTGTAAATGTTGAAAAAAACTATGTATGGAGTTTGACTAATGAGCAACAGATGCTTCTCGACCAAATTAGAATATATTGCTTTAGAACCAGTAATAGAACTGATGTACGGATAGTTAAACCTTATATTTTGATTGCAGCAATCAGTTTAATAAGTATTAAACCGGTGGTAAAATAGGAAGAGAATAAAATAAAGATGGATCAAAACTGACGGCTGTTAGCATTGAAAAGCGAGAAGTTGTAATTTAAGGGACGTCTTAATTTATAATCATAAAATTTATTTTTGTTTTCAAATTCTGTGATCCGGAAATTAAATATCCTTCAAAATATAACAAAAAAAAAAACTATGAAAACAAAAGCATACTACTTGTACATTTAAACAAAAACCCATACAACTACATATCTCAAGTTAAAACAACAAACTAAAATTTTAACTAATACATAAACAAACATATACATATACTAAAAACAAAGCTTAGATATTGACGCACACTAATGTGTTTATTTAGAACACAAATCTCTTTGCTTTTTTGCCTCTAAAAAAAGTTATATTTGTAGCATGTAACAAGACCATTTTATTGATTTCTTACTACATTAATAATACATACAACTAGTGACTTAAAAAAAAATAAATAAAATAAAGTAAAAACAACAAAATTGATGGCAAAAATTTGTTTTTTAGCATGAATTTATATACAAGTACTTGTGTTAAAATATAAAACAACCTAAACAACAAACAAGTTGTTTGTAATGGGAATAAGACTAGTATTTCATCCTCTATGTCAGTGGTTGTAAATTTGTGAATTTTAGTCTGTCTGTATATGGCACAGTAACATTGGAATACTTACCAGTTTCAAAAGATTTCTTGGGCAGATTCGCAGAACATTATGAAATTTGGATATGAAATATACACAGAAAAACAATTTAATAAACTGAATCCCTGAAGAAATGGTAAAAATGCCACTAAAACAATGGATTAATAATGAAATAAATAATCTTTTATTTTCATGTGGAAAATTACCTTAAAAACCTGTTAGCAAACATTGCTTATATCAAAGAGTATACATAATAAAGAGATTGGGGGACTCTCTATCACTGAGAAAGCATTTGTTATATTATGTGTCTTGGAACAGGAACGTACTCAAACCAATATCACCCAGCAAATATGGCAATACGAAGAAGATCCTTCGAACATATCGCCAGGAATAAAACATTTATTGCCGGCAATATCAATTTCGTATTCCGGAAGTTTCCTCCGTCGGAAACAACTGTTACACCAAAACAATATTTCCAGGCAATATGAAAGCAATAACTCATATGGAAGATAAAAGGGATATCGCTAAATAAACTCCCGGTACAATAAAAAAACGATTTAATTTTTTCATTATTAAATTTAAGCATGAAAAACAATATCTATATACATAATCCATTGAGCAACTTATAAATTATCTTGATTTCATCTTAGCCGATTTTTCCCGCGCAATTAATCTTAACTTTTCACGAGTTTATTTCCTATATATCTTTTGATTGTTTTTGTACAAATTTAGTTTTAATTTTTTCCAAATTGATAAAAGATTTCAAACAAATTTGCTTTATATTCCAAATGATACAAAGGTGATATTGCCGCAATATTGTCTTAAAAAGTTATGACAAAAGATAAAATTTTTAAATTATTTTTTTCTAAATATCGCCGAATTATCTTCCAAGTGATAAAAGGAAGACAATTTGAAAGTAAATACTACTTGATTATTCAAATGACAAATAGAAGATATCGCTTTAATATCTTCTTGGAAGGTATCTTTTAAATGTTTGCAGGGTCATTATGTGCGCTCTTTGTATGACTCAAAACATCGATTGTAATCAGGGATGGAAAGTAATAATTTAGTTATAAAAATCAAGAATGGAACTATACTATGGAATTATACTATTCCAACAGTATTATAGCCCTAGATTATGAATTTTAAAAAACCATAAGTAAAAAATTGCAAAATAATATCGGAATGCGAAAAAAGGCTTTGGGGTTCAAAAAATTAATTAAAAGATTTACATTCTGCAAACGATGCCAAAATTTTCTTTTTTTGCAACTAACCACCAAACTTTGTTTTATGAAATGGGCATTATACTCCGCAGATTATAAATTTAAAAAACCGCACTTAGAAAATTGCAAAATAATAAAGGAACGCGAAAAAAGACTTTGTGGTAGAAAAAAATAATTAAAAAACTCAATCAGCGATTAACAAATCAGCAAATAAATACAATGACGCAAAAATTTTCCTTTTTGCAAATATTTTTTTCGCGATTTTTTTTTTTTTTTTGCAAACTAAGCACCAAACTTTTGTGTATAAAATTGATACTATAGACCGATTATAAATTTAAAAAAACCGCACTTAAAAAATTGCAAAATAATCGCGGAAAGCGAAAAAAGGCTTTATGGTACAAAAAATTAATTAAAAAACTTAATCAGCGATTTACATTCTGCAAACAAATATATTGATGATAAAATTTTTCCTTTTTCTCAAATTTTATTTTTCGCGATTTTTTTTTTTTTTTTGCAACTAGCCACCAAACTTTGTTGTATGAAATGTGTATTATAGTCCCTAGATTATAAATTAAAAAGAAACGTACTTAAAAAATTGCAAAATAAAAGCGGAACGCGAAAAACGACTTTGTGGTACAAAAATTTAATCCCTAGGTTATATATTTAAAAAAACTGCACTTAAAAATTGCAAAATAACGGAGGAATTTGAAAAAGGCTTATAGCCCCTAGATTATAAATTAAAAAAAAAAACGCTTGTAAAGAATTGCAAAATAATAGCGGAATTTGAAAAAAGACTTTATGGTACAAAAATTTAATCCCTAGGTTATATATTTAAAAAAACCGCACTTAAAAATTGCAAAATAACGGCGGAATTCGAAAAAGGCTTTATGGTACAGAAAATGAATTAAAAGAGGTAATCAGCGATCGACATTCTGCAAGCGAATATATTGTTGCAAAAATTTCGCTTTTTGCAAATGTTTTTTTTTTCGCAATTTGTGCTAATATTTGCTAATATCTAAATATTTAATTTTTATGTTTTTTAACGAGCCAAAGAGAAAGCTTTTTTTTAGTTACTTACATTTTTAAATATGTAAGAGCGATCTAACATTTTTTGGTATAAGAGCCCGATTAAGTGAGCCTTTTCCATCCCTGATTAACCAGTCGGAGTTCGTTCCTGTTCCAAGCCGCCTTATATTTTTTCAAATAAAAAATATTGAGAGAGTTGCAAGGCCATTGGTTATATTGAAAACTAGTCGACTAGGATATAAATATCAACAAGAAAAAAGATACATGTTTACAGGCAATTGTATATATATGTTTACAAACTGAAGTATGCCTCCAATTATTTTATTTTTATCCTTATTATACATATATTTATTTCCAAATAAATATTAAGCTTGTTGGTTTACTTACTACTTTTACTACAGCTGGAAAAATTCAATCCAAAAAGTAAACAAAACTTTCCAAATGTAGTAAAAGTAGTAAGAATTTCGAGTAAATGAACACACTGATAGTAATGCTTCTGTATTAATTTATGGAAACATGTTATCATTGGAGCGCTCTTATATTTATGTCATTTTTATATTTATTTCATCTATTTTTTTACAAAATATTTTGTTTTGTTTTTGAAATCAGTTTTAAAAATCGACTGAAATGATAAAATTTCAATTACATTTCGAATTAATTTTTTTTTTTGTTTAAATTAAAAAAAAGTGGCAGAGATAGGCGGGATAGTCTTGATCAAACATAACAAGAATACGAATTACGTCGGGTTGACCCTTAGCTCCTGTTTTTTTTATTATTTCGTTTTTGTTTTCTAATAAAATGTAATTGTAATTTGCAATAACATAACAATAACATGTAATTCTGTACTTCCCTGTGTAATTAATAACCAAATGTAATTGATAACTTCTAGGTCTAGGATTATCCTATGGTCACGTTCGCAGCTTTTGGAAACTAACTCAGAATCCTTCCATACTGGGCAATATATACCCCTCTGGGCAGCTAAATATGTTGGTAGTAGAAATGTTGAAAATAGTATAGTGTATCACTGAGTAACTATAATGAACTACCACGCATGTAAATAGAAGTGAGCTTCTTTCGTTACAAGATTTTAAATTAATTGAGGGCAGGGCCAATTCGGTTCAAAAGCCAAAAACTAGAAAATTTAAAAATGAGCGTATCGCAGGAACATATGTTGCAAATTTTTGTTTGTCACATAGTGTTATTTAACATTCAAATAATTTAAATAATTAAAAAAACTACATCTTCTAAATGTACGATTTGCTTAAAATTGTCATCACAAGTAAGTACCATACCAAGTATCGCAATATTCTCTTTGGACATGGTGGAAAATCCTTTTTAAAATATACCACTCTAATTCAAATATTTTCACATTTGTATGTTTTTCTTCTTATTTTCATTTTCTGTTAGCCGCTGATATTTACAATAGAAAATAGTTTTATCTCATGGACTTACCACAATACTAGTGATGTTAGCGATGTTGTTTTTGTTATTGTATATTTTTTATACAACTTTAACGAATAAAAACAGATTTACGATTGAAAAAATATAAAGAAATAAGTACATAAGTAGAAAAAAAACGGGAAATGTGAAGAAAATTAAAAACGAAAAAAAAAACTTATAATGACAACAAGGCTTACCACACAACACTGCCGCATGACACAATAGTTACTCAAACACATACAGAGACATTTACAAAATAGCGACATCATATAACTAGGAAAATACACTGGTATAGTAGTAACAAACAAAAAAAAAAAAAAATATGTGAGAGAGAAAAGTAACAAGAAGAAACATGTTGTAGTTATGCAGTAGGCTTTATAAAATTTACCACAATATGGAAACTACTCCCTACGCTGTACAATGGGTCAAAATCAAGAAAAAGTAACTTAAACTTTTTAAATGTTATTCGAAAAAACTTTACTTTTTTAACAGAGGGAGCAGAAATAGCGTAGAGGAAGGTATTCCTTTTATTTGTTAAGTCCTCGCTGATGGAGAAAAGTTGCCAAGTAAAACACAAGGCTTTGCAAGAAAAACTGGGGTTATTATATTTTCAGCAAAATAACCCTCAAATATAAACTGGATCAATTATTTTCAGATATGATCAAGATCAAGAATGTTAAAAAATAATTTGTAATGTTTTAAATAACACCTTTATAGAGAAAAAAATCATAATTTTATTAATTACTAAGGCCATGAATTTCATGCACTTAAAAAACGAAAATATGCGCCTACAAAATGCAGCTAAAAAAGAATAATATGCATTAAAATCATATGAAATATACACTAAAAATACTTATTTTTGCACAAGTATGCACATACAGGAAAAAGGTTGGTTGGAATTCGATCAAATCCATTAAAATTAATTTGTCAGGACATTATTTTATTTGGAGTTACCTATAATTGACTACTAACCCAAAAATATTTCATTAGGTTTTAAAAATAGGGAAAATGAATTAAAAGGCAATCGCAGTTAAATCTCACTAATAGGTGCTCATTACAAATATTCAAATAATAAGCAGGAGAATTAGGGTCTACTACATATAATTCGGTGTCAAAACTTATTATTTTTGTTCGACAAGGTCGTTTTTGTAAGTAGTTGTCCATATTCGCTGCAGGAAAAAACACAACATTTTTGCACCCGCTGCATTATAGTTACCAAAAGAAGTAGTTATTCGGGTGCTAATAAGCAGTTAAAAATAAGAAGTTACAAGTTGTTAAAAATAAGGCTTACACATATACTTACTAGTGGTTAAAAAATAAGTAGTTACCAATATCAAATTATTTTTGTAATTAAATAAGTAGTCACGCGTAAGCTAGACTGATTATAAATACGTCTTCGTCTAAAAAAAATAACTAGTACTGACGCCGAATTATAAGCAGTAAAAAATTTAAGTTTCATTATATAACCACTTATTTGGTAATGAAAGATTTTGCTGGGATCCTATTATCCAATTATTAGTATTTACAACAAACTTTAAAGCAACCACGTATTTAGTGGATATGGAAAATCACTGATGAAGCCTGTCCATAGAAAAAGGCAGAAACTGGATCTAGTCTAATTTGCAAATTGAATGTGTTTATAACTTTTGAAGAAAAGTTTTATTTTTGTTCTTAACCTCAAAGCAATTAAATTAGAATTTACTATGAGAAATAAATATTAGTTTGTAATGGATCCTTGGCTCGCTGAGTATGCCCCAGCTTAAAAAGGGAAAACCCGTCGTTATAAGTATACAATTTTAAGGAAAATATTGGAAAGTATTTTACTAAAAAATATTGGTTATAACAAAAATATTAATTCAATTAAACTTGCTTCTTTTTTGGGCAGCAACAGAAGTCCGCACCAAAAAAGGATAACAAAAATTAACTTCCTGTAACCGGTAGGATATGACTCCAGAAAGAGTGAAAGCATGCATCTGTATTTAGATCATATTTTTTAGCTTATGAAGAAGGTATGATATTCGCTGATGGTCATATAACCACCCTGTGGGAAAAGGAACCTGTCACAGGACACGTCACGTTACCGGTCCTTGGGAACGGTAACCGGTCCTTGGACTGGTTTTTTATATGAAAAGGACCGGTAAATTTTACATGGGCTTGTGCTAGGAGGGGGTGATTTGGTCCTTGTGACGTGTCACAGGACCGAAGCAAAAGTACCAATCACAGGACTGAAGCAAAAGAACCTATCACAGGACTGAAAAAAAAGAACTTGTTACAGGATTGACGTAAATGAACCTGTCACAGGACTGAAACTAAAGACCCTGTCACAGGATTGACGTGAATGAACCTGTCACAGAATTAACACAAAAGATCTGTCACAGAACTGACGCAGAAGAACCTGTCACATGACTGGCGCAAAAGAACCTGACGAAATAGAACCTGTCAAAGTATGAAAAACATAAATTTTTTTCAAAATATGCAACTACAAAACAATGCCATTTTGTTCTAAATTTGATGATTCGGATAAATTTCTTGTCCATATTAGTTTTGGACTATCGATACCTATTAACCCTTAAATGCGTGATCTCTTCGATTTTAACCATTTTTTTTTATGTATGATTTCTAAAGGCGTGTGCATTATAAGAAAAATACCAAAAAAAATTATTTTTAAAAAAAAGGTGATTTTTATTGAAAAATATGGTTTTTTACCAAATAGCTAAATTGCGATTATTTGAACGTGTATGAAAAAAAAAACAAAAAAAAATCAATAAACTATTATTTATACATACATTTGTTGTCGCCAAAATGAATTTTATTGCGAGAATACTACCACTTTTTGAAAAAAACGCGTGTTTTAGATTTTTCACAAATATATATAGCAAAACCAAGATTTTTACTTTAACTAAATAGGAGCACTATGTACAATAAGGCCCCTAATGCCTAAAAATGCAGTTATGTGCATCAAGTGGGTTTTTTATATTAGAAAACCGGTATGTTGCCAAATTCATACACCATGCATTTAAGGGTTAAGCATCAGTTTAGATTTAAGTTTTTTTTTATTCGCAATATATTTTTAACAGGAATTAAATTCTTCAAATCTTATTGGTTTTAGTTCAATCAAATATCTGATTTTTATAAAATTTTAAAATTATTTATATTTGGTTATTTGTTGCAAACAAAACAGAATTTCCAAAAAGTTACCTCAATTAGGTCGGCTAACTTATGTAAAAGAATGCTTCTTTTAACACTATTTAGAGTTGTTTTGATGAAAATTTTACTCTTGGTTAAGATAGTGAAGTTGGTCTTTAACATCAATCATGCAATTTTGAAAGTACTTGCATTTTTAGTTTTTCGGTGTTTATTGGAGTTTAAAAGCAAAATTGTAAAAAAAAATGTTTTAATAGGAAATTTTAACGGATGATATTTTCAAGAATAAAAAAGCTTTTTACAAAAATTTAAAAATCATTTTAAAGAAAAATACAATATGGAATATTTGGATAAAAAAACAATGTTTTTTCACAGAAGCGAGATTTGGATATAGCCACAGTTTGCCTTTAGAAAAGTACAGTTTAGTCCCCGTATCAGACATTTTTTGATACTTAAGTTTCCTGAAATACTAACATGTTCTCACCAGTACATACAAGAGTTCCCAAAAAAAAAAAAAAACAGTTGTATGTTGCCACAATCTGGTGAATGACTGATTACTAAGCGCCTACTCAACACGTTAAGTTTTAATCCAATAACTTAATATTTAATCATATAATTGTTCTATAAAAATTGTTTTGATCGTTTAATCGATTAAAATAAACATCCAAGCAATTGACAACTCTAATATTTGTACCACTTTAATGTCCTGCTCAGTCTAATTTTTAACTGTCACGCGACAGGTACTTTCAGACGGGTGCACTTTTCACCAGTTACAGGATCGGTATTTCATAGTTTACGGGACGGGTCACCGGTTAGGTACTTTCAGACCGGTCCTGTTTTCACTAGTCATGGGATAGATACTTTCAGACCGTTCCTGTTTTCTCCGATCACGGGCAGGTACTCGCGTCACAACTGACCCCTGTTTTCCCACAGAGCAGTTATATGGTTAGATGCTAAGAAACATAATAACATAATCTATACAAAAAGCCATAGAATCTCCGAGCTTTTTCCTACAGAAAACTCTTTGAGTTGGAGGATTTTTGTAAATAAAAACTCAAATATTGAGGAAAAAAATTCTGATTTTGCAGATTTTCCTATACAGAACTTCCAGGGAGATTTTTCAACAAAAAAAGCTTAAAATCTGAGGACTTCTTGCATGTTTAGATTTCGAGTGCTTTTCCCTTAGGAATAACACTCAGGTTCCGAGGATATTTTCGCAAAATCCAAATACCCTAAAAAGTTTTCTTTTATAAAACCCCTCGGATATATTTTTCAAGAACTTCCTTGAGATTCCAATACAATTTTTTTTTTTTTTTTTGATGGACCAACACTCCGCGGATTCCTCCTATTAACGCAGTGCATTGTGTTGGTATTAGGAAAATAGGTTATGAGCAGGAGGAAAGAGGGAGTAGTGTTTGTGAATATTTGATTTAAATTTCTCAACATTGCAAGTAACATGGAGGACTTCTGCGGGGCGTTTATTCCACATACGGCTAGTACGACTGATAAACGAATTCTCTCTGTAATGCTCCGTGCTATCCACTGGACAATCGACTACAAACGGATGTGCTCTACTAGATAAGCGAGTATTAAACAGGGAAGACACGATACAACTAGTTGTACAACTTTTTGGTCGTATGCACAATTTTCATCCTGTCTTGGGCTGTCGTATGGTCGTACGGACATGTCGAACAAAAATCAAAAATTTTTGATTTTTCTGTTGGTCCGCAGGCATGTCCGCTGGTGTATTCATAAGTACGTCAGACACAATAGTATTGCCAATGCAGCGATTTTTGTCTATTTGAAAAAGTGCACTATTTGTGTTAGCGGGTTTTTAAGAAATATACAACATTTTTATAAATTGATAGTTAAAAAAAAAAAAATAAGACTGTTTAATAAATTTTTACAATTGCTACGTGATGAATGTTTACAAAAATTTAATTATTTAAAATTTGTACACAAATTTTTTTTTAATTTTGGTAACCAAAATACAAAGTAAAGTTCGATTTTAAACATTTTGGTTGCCCGATGGCACAAATGGGTTAAAAAATATATTTAATTGCACAATTTCTATTTACTCCTTTTTAGCGATTTTATGTGGTCTGATTATTCGTAACGTTTTTTAAAAGTTGACATCACGTTTTTTATTTTATTCCGCTCCCAAACACATGCGTCTCCTTCAAAATACTTTTTCAAATGGCATGTTGTAGAACTTGCCTGACCGTGTATTTCAAAATAATTTTTCGCTCCGACACCAAGTTGTACAACTACTTGTATCGTGTCTTCCCCGCTTTACGAATAAAAAGACAAATGATAATCTTGCCACAACAACATGACCAACAATGAATGAATGAGTGAGTAGAATAAATGAATTGAACAAACCGAACGAGCGAACCAACGAATAAGTGGTAAGCGGTAACCAACACTCACACAGCTGTAGTAAGTATTATCAGCAGCAGCAATAAACCATATTGAATGTCATTCCATATAAAAGTAGAATTTCTAATGGAACCACAAAAAAAGGCTGTTTGACTGAATAACTGGCTGATTGGCTCACTGGCTGGCTGGCTCGCTCGTTTTCTTATAGAAAACCCGTCGGATTGCGAGAAATTTTTTTCGTCAGAATACCCATCGGGTCCTAAGATATTTCGGTATAGAAAAACCCACAGATCCTGATCACTTTTAGTTATAGGAAATCCATCATGTCCATAAGACCGTTTTCCAAGAATAACTTTCAGAATCTCGGGTTTTTTTAATATGCAGAAACATCAGACTCCGAAGGGAAAAAGTAAAATATAATAAAAATATGTAATATATTTTGAACACTTTTTCCTGTTGAAAACCCCCCACATTATGCAAAGTTTTGACTATAAAAAATACATCATTTTCTGAAGGATTTTTCTTACAGAACTTAGATTTTGAGTGTAGAAAATAGGTATTCGTTTGTTATTTTAATGAAACGAATATAACACTTATTCTTTTTTTAAAAACCAGCTCTTAATTTAATAGCTTTTCTGCTTGAATAAAAATTTTCTGTGTAGTTTCTGTAAGATATCCCAGTGTACATTTGGAGCCGAAAAGATTTATAAAAGTGCTCTTATACCTTCTTAAATCATAGCTATACTCGTGTGTGTCCTTACCGATGAAGCTTCTTTCTGAGCGTAATTTTATGACTCATAAAAGTGATCTAGCATTGGGGCGGGTCAATTGTATGGAGGCAAAAAAAATAAAAATCGTAGGGGGGGAAATGATTCTGCGAAGAATTCTAAGTAACTTTGCCCTAGAAACCATAGGCCTAAAATGGATTTCGAGCTTGCGGAAATTCAAAAATATGTTGTGAGTAGTGCTTCACTGCAATGTTTGTGTAAAATTTGCGTTAACATGTAAGCAATGTTAACTAGGATAATAGTTCTGTACTTTTTAGGTAGGAGTCTTCATCGGCTTTCCTTATTCTAAGAAAAGAAATCTCAAATTTTTTTTATTTTTGACTAAACTGCTAAGTTGATGACATCAATCAGCCTAAAAATGAGCGCACGCTACAGGTTGGTATGTTAAGATATTTTAATAAAATTCGGTATACCGATTTATATCATCCCAGGGACGAAGCATATGAATTTTGGTTAAAATCGGTCCACGTTTGGACTTAGTGCCCATATAAAGTACCCCCAAAATTGGTTTTTCGCACGCTATAGGTTACAAATATGAAGTTAATGAAATTCGGTTCATCGATTTATATCTGCCCAAGGTCGAAGTCTGTTCATTGTGGTTAATATATGTCCATGTTTAGACCTAGTGCCCATATAAAGGTTCCTCCCAAAAATGTTTTTTGCATACTACAGGTCTCAAATACTAATATATTTTAATGAAATTAGGTACGCTAATTCACATAGGCATAATGACAAAGCCTATTGATTTTTTACAATTGGTAAATTTTTAGGCTTAGTGCATGCCGACTATACGATACCCTACACTAGTCTGGTAGAGAGCCAAACAGCTTCGTCCTTGGGCCGATATAAATCTGTGTACCAAATTTTATCAAAGTATCTTAATATTTGCGACCTTTGGCGAGCGAATATGCCCATTTTTGGGGGACCTTTATACGGGCACTAGGTCTAAACATGGACCGATTCCATATAAAATCAATAGCCATTATTCATGAGCCCATTTAAATCCGTGTATAAAATTTCATTAAAATATCTTCGTATTTGCGAGCTCAGGAAATTCTTCCTATTAATTAACGTGTTGCTTCCTTTGGAAAGGGGCTATAGAAGAAGTGAAAGGTGGTGAAAGGTGAAGGGCTTCAAATATGGCACTAGGTCTAACCATGGACCGATTTGAACCAAAATCAATAGGCTTTGTCCTTGGGCCGAAGTTAGTCGGTATACCAAATTTTGTAGAAATATCTTAATATTTGCGCACAAAAATATGTGGATATACAGACAGACGGACAGACAGACGGATATCGTTATATCGAAACAAAATGTTATTCTTTTTCAAAATGTTTCAATATTTTTTGGAATTATGAACTTCAGCACAAACTTATTATACCCTGTCCATGTACTGGTATAGGGTATGATTAATAAAACTCATTATTCAAACTCATAAAGCACCACTTACAACATATTTTGGAATTTCCGCAAGCTCGAAATCCATTTTAGACCTATGGATTCTAGGGCAAAGTTTCTTAGAATTCTTCGTAGAATCATTTACGCCCCTACGATTTTTTGGTCCAGAAATTGACCCGCCCTAATGAGCATTATTGCAAATCTCTTCATTTATGAGTCATTTATAATTCAGTTTTGGGTCATTTCTGAGTATTGAAGAAAAAAAATTTTCAAATAGGCCGCTAAATAAGAATCAAGTATGTTTAATTTATGACTATAAAATTTGGCGCTCAGAACTTGATCACGATTTGCCAGATCACGAAGAGGAAGGAAAATTATTGTCCCTTTACACCACTATCTTGTATCTGAATGGAATTTCTTTGTATATGCAGTACGTCTTTGGAATTTACTTCCACATACCCAACAACTCAATAGCAACGCAAATAGTTTTAAAAAATTCCTATTTGCATTTTTTGCCTAAATGTACACATATTATTTCGTTTAAATATGTTAACTTTTATTTTGTATTTTTCATTAAACTCAATGTTTGTATTAGTATGTACTTAATAATTTTGTAAACTGTCCTTTAAGAATATTGGATTCCTGGACTATAATTATAAGATTCACTCTTGTTGTACAGGAAATGGAAAATAAATAAATAAATAAAAATAAAATAAAAATAAAATATTTTAAAGTCTTTAATAGGTCATAATTCCTGAGCACTCAGAAATATGTTGGTTGGGTATATTTTTGAAATCCATGGACACAATGGTAAACACTAATGTCATAAGATTATGAAAAATTAAATTTTTATTAAATACATTAATAAAATCATGTATCTTGATTTTATAAGCAAGACTACAGTACTTTAAAGTTTTTTTCTTAAAAAAAAAAAAAAAATTAAAACGATTTACCCATAGTTCTTTCTAGCTGTGTTGTTGGTTAGTTTTGCCTGTCTTTTTTGTAATATTTCTTTTAATCCCTACAGGCTGGTTGGGAACAAATTTTTAGCATTTTTTCAGCAACCTACGAGCGAGCCAGCCAGTGAGCCAGTCAACCAGTTATTCAGTCAAACAGCCTTTTTTGTGGTTCCATTGGAAATTCTACTTTTATATGGCATGACATTCAATGTGGTTTATTACTGCTGCTGATAATACTTACTACAGCTGTGTGAGTGTTGGTTACCGCTTACCACTCATTCGTTGGTTCGCTCGTTCGGTTTGTTCAATTCATTTATTCTACTCACTCATTCATTCATTGCTGGCCATGTTGTTGTGGCAAGATTATCATTTTTCACTTATGTCATCATCCTAGCATAAATACTTTTTGTGTACTGCCAAGGAATTTAAGCTTCTTCTCTTCTCCGCGCTTTTTTTCTGCCAGTTTTTGAAAATACTATGATGATGACGTAAAACTCTGGGAAAAAATAATATTTTTAAAAGGCATTAAAGTAAACTAAAAAAAAAGGGAAGACAAGTAACACAAATTTAACAGTTGTTTATAGGAACAAGATGTTTTTCCTTTTAGTTTTTTGCTATGTACTTGGCTGCATATACAAATAGTGACAACAACATAAAGCAAGTATGGATATCGTAACTGCTGAAATAGAAATTAACATTGAAAAGTGTAACCGATTTCAGTAGCTGTTAAATTTTAAAACTCTTTACAGTAAGCGAAATAAGATGCGAACTCATTCTAATACGGAAACCATTAACGATGTTTGTTCGGGGTTTCCACCCATGGATGGTTACCTTAATCGCTGAAAATAAAACTCGATAAATTTTGTTATCACTTACGATTATATAATTCAAGACTTCTCCATAAAATTTGAATCACAATTTTATATACTTTAGGAATATGGAATAAAATCTATTAAATTGTTTACTGTTTTTGAAGTATTCGCATTTTTATGATTTCGATAGAAAAAATATTATAAATTTTTGAGCCAGTTTGCACGAAAAATTTAATTCTCGTTCTTAAAGCAATAATTCAAAATTAATTAGATCAGCATTGAAGGAAGGCTAATGTTATTTTTAAAAAATATGACTTGTGGGTTTTTTTTTTAAATAAAATTTGAGATATTGATGAAATTTTTTAATTTAAAAAGTTATTAAATACTATATTTCAAGTATATACCGGTTTTTAGGACAATACAAAATCCCCAGTGAAATAATTTCATAATATTTAAAGCAAAACTGAAAAAATTTGAAAAGAAAATATTTCCATTGGAAAATTTTTAATCACCGATATCGCGAAAAATGTTCCTCTATTTAGACTTCATATTCGTAATTATCGCCAAAATATTTAATGATGTATAGCGTTCCATTATATTAAATTCGATTTTTTTTTTAATTTTAAAAATTTTACATTTTTGTTTATCGGTATTTTTTTTTTTTTTTTTATTTGAAAAACCCTAATATCCATACACAGAAAAAATTTACAAAATTCTGTTTGTAATGTTAAACACCTTTTTTGCATAAACAAACAAAAAATTTTTTAAAAAGGCACCAACAATGGAATTTGTATATACAAATCCCTTTTTGTAACTTTTTTGTAATTTGTTAAAAATAAAATCAATTTTTTTTTAACAATGTGTTTTGTAAATACAATAATTTTTTTTAGTAACTTGTTTGTATTTGTTAAAAATAAAAAAATAAAATTCAACAACGAGTTTGTTATATTAAAACAATTATTCGCTTTATGTTGTCGTATTGACAAAAAAAAAATACTTTTTTGAAATTTTTGTTACAATTTACAAACATTTGAGCAATTGAAAACAAAAAATAAATGATTTGTTTTTTTTTTTTTGTTTCAAAAAATTCTAAGGCTATTTTTTTTTGATATTTTTGATACAATTTACAAACATTTAATAAAAAAATTGTTAGATATCTAAGTAAAAAGCCAACAATTTTTTTTAATTACTTAAAATTTTGTGATACTTTTTTCTGTGTATACGATCCTACGTGTGCATTAACGAAATTTGAGATAATATTTACATATATGATCATATATGACTGTTTTTATATATTCCCGATTAAAAACAGTTACATATAATCGTATAAAATGTGATTAACTTATATCGGTATAAATATACAGTTTCATCCGAAAAATGGCCCGATGTTATTGTATCAGTTGTGTATCATTTTTCATCTAATTGTATCAGTTAGGATCTCAACTAATAAAATTATACATTAATCAGATGAAATTATATCCGATTTTTGACCTGATACTATTTTACCGGTTTATATCTAATGGTATCTATTTAGATCGTAGTTGGTACAATTTTATATAAATAATATATATTTGTATCCGACATTTGCCTTATATAATTGTATCAAAGTTTTAAAGCAGATATAATTGCATCAGGTCAAAATGCAGATATAACTTTATAAGTTTGTATAAAAATGTATCTATTTGGATCTAAACTAATACCATGCGACATAAACCGATAAAATTGTATCAGGTCAAAAATCAGATAAAATTTCATCTGATTACTATATAATCTAATCAGTTAAGATCTAAACTGATACAATTAGATAAAAAGTGATAACCAACTGACACAATTATATCGGGCCATTTTTCGGATGAAATGGTATGTGGATCACATTAAGTTATATATTACCATATAAAGCTCCATATTAGTTTTTTTTAATAGGGTTTCCATAGATGATCATGTGTGTATTTTAACGAAAATTTAGGTAATATGTTCATGTACTATCACATATGAACGTATATGAATTCTATAAGGGCGTATATGGACATGTATGTATTTATATGAATTTATGTACCAGCATATGTGAGTTCACGCATGGCCATGAATTGACACATATATGTGACGCGCAAAATAGAAAGGGACCTAAGAATAGAAAGGGACCTAAGGTCAGGAGAGCATGGGATCGGTCTCATTGGATGCTCAGATGTTGTCCACAAAAAAAAAAAAAATTGATTTTTTTACCCTTAGGTCCCTTTCTCTATGCGCTGTCACATATATGTTGAATTGTTACCGGGAATACAAAATCCTCAACCGATATTAATTTCGATAGCCATCTTTGACAAAAACTTATAATCCCCAGTTTATATACAATACCAAAGAATTTGTTTTTAATTTTTTTGTTGTTGTTTTTATTTTTATGTTATTTTTGTTATACTATTATTACTTTGTACCTACTTAGCCTTTTGTTTGAATTTAAGCTGATAAAAATCTAAAGCAACAACATAAACAACAACAACGAAATTCTTCAACATGTAAAAACCAAACAATCACTTAAGAGCAACGAAAAATTGTGGAATTGATGAAGAAAATCACAATATATACTTTTCAAAATCTTTTTTATAAAAAAATCTAATTTTCTATACTATCGTTTGTTAGTATAGTGCCATTAAAAAACGAAACATTTATTGGAAATTTTGCAATTTCATACCGCCCCGCTTTTCTACCCTACACCATATGGTAGGAAATCATATTATAGTTTGCTAATCCGTTTGTGACATATCGAAATATATAGTATAGTAAATTATCATATATATCGATGTATGTATATTCCATAAATTCAAATATATATAAAAATAGCCGATATAAAATTTGGTGGAAATCGGAAAAGTCGCAACGGAAATCGATTGGAAATTTCATTAGTCTTTATACGGCAAGATGACTTTTTAATTTCTTTTTTTTTTTAATCTGTATTCAAAATATTGTTTTAAAAAAAGGCGATTACAGAATCGTAATCCTCATTTAATTACCTGTGTAAAGAAGTAACATAACATTAAAAATCCGTCGAAAAATATCTAAGTTATTTAAAATTCCCCAGGCCATTAGAAAATTCGAAATACCGATTTTAGAACGATACCGATTTCGGTATTGCATACAATTTTTTGTTGTTTATTATTTTAATATTTTATGTATATTTTAAGAGAAATTTTAACAAAGTTGACAATAATTCTGTTTTTGTGTTTGCCATTCTTTACAAATTATATTTTAAAGATGCAAGCATTAATAAATACGAATATATTGCATTTTTACTGAATTAGAACTTTGTACAACGCAAAAACTAAAATTAACTCAGCCAAAAGATGTCTGATTAAGATTACTTATATATAGTATGACTTTTGTAAGGGTTATATGCACGAGTTTTGATTAATTCAAAAAAAAAGAATGTTTTTCCTAAAAATGTTCTTGATTAAAAGATTAATCTAACAAACATTTGTTCACTTTTGTGTCCACGATTTCCCAGTATTGGAAAAAACTTTCTAAGTTTTCTAAAATATAATAATAAAAAAATTATTTTTGATTATGTTGATTTTCTTGATTCTCGCGAATGATAATTTTTTGTTTTTATTCAGGATTTAAAAAAATTTTTTTTGATTTACGAATTAATTTTAGACAATAATGTCTTCGCTAATCAAAAAAATATAACAATAATTCGTGGGAATTATCTTTATATTTTTTGATTCGCGAATTTATCATCTTTGAAAATAATTATTTTGAATTAATTCTTCAATGCTCTGATCTGATTTATACTTCGCAAATTATCTCTTAAAACAAATTATTCAGTCGAATCAAAATTAAATCCATGTAAATTATACCAAATCATTATCTCACTTTGTTCAATATCAAATCATTGATTTAAAATTATTTTAAAATATTCACTGATTCATAAAATGAATAAATTTTTAATCGTATTAATTCAAAAAAGAATTATATTTTTCAAGCTTTGAATGAAACACAAGAGAGAAGATTAAGATTAATTTTCGTACACAATTTTGAAATTTTGAGATGTGCTATATCTAAGTTGGCTCGCTAAATAAGAACATTTATATGAATACCGAAAATACCGAAAATTCGGTACTGAAAAATTTTCAATACCGAAATACCGATTTCTCAATACCAATTTGGTATTGGAAACCCTATACTATACTATACTATACTATACTATACTATACTATACTATACTATACTATACTATACTATACTATACTATACTATACTATACTATACTATACTATACTATACTATACTATACTATACTATACTATACTATACTATACTATACTATACTATACTATACTATACTATACTATACTATACTATACTATACTATACTATACTATACTATACTATACTATACTATACTATACTATACTATACTATACTATACTATACTATACTATACTATACTATACTATACTATACTATACTATACTATACTATACTATACTATACTATACTATACTATACTATACTATACTATACTATACTATACTATACTATACTATACTATACTATACTATACTATACTATACTATACTATACTATACTATACTATACTATACTATACTATACTATACTATACTATACTATACTATACTATACTATACTATACTATACTATACTATACTATACTATACTATACTATACTATACTATACTATACTATACTATACTATACTATACTATACTATACTATACTATACTATACTATACTATACTATACTATACTATACTATACTATACTATACTATACTATACTATACTATACTATACTATACTATACTATACTATACTATACTATACTATACTATACTATACTATACTATACTATACTATACTATACTATACTATACTATACTATACTATACTATACTATACTATACTATACTATACTATACTATACTATACTATACTATACTATACTATACTATACTATACTATACTATACTATACTATACTATACTATACTATACTATACTATACTATACTATACTATACTATACTATACTATACTATACTATACTATACTATACTATACTATACTATACTATACTATACTATACTATACTATACTATACTATACTATACTATACTATACTATACTATACTATACTATACTATACTATACTATACTATACTATACTATACTATACTATACTATACTATACTATACTATACTATACTATACTATACTATACTATACTATACTATACTATACTATACTATACTATACTATACTATACTATACTATACTATACTATACTATACTATACTATACTATACTATACTATACTATACTATACTATACTATACTATACTATACTATACTATACTATACTATACTATACTATACTATACTATACTATACTATACTATACTATACTATACTATACTATACTATACTATACTATACTATACTATACTATACTATACTATACTATACTATACTATACTATACTATACTATACTATACTATACTATACTATACTATACTATACTATACTATACTATACTATACTATACTATACTATACTAATGATATGATCACTTATAATCGTTTTTGAAATAATATCTCTATTTTTTATTTATATTATGTGCATAACAATATTCGAATTCGGAATATGGTCTACCCAAGAAGTTTCGGTAAAATATGGATTGTCAAACACCCCCTTGCTCTTATTGATTAGTGTGCATTAAAGTTCCTAGTGTTATGAATTAGGTAAAGTGAGCAAAAATTTTAAAAAATGCGAAATGTGCACGAAATATTTAATCATAATATATTCCTAATCCATAAAAACATTTTCTGCGTTACCATAGTAAGGTCACTGGGAAAATATTATGATCATTAGGAAAATATTGTTATCATTAGAAACATATCATGACCATTTTTTTTTTTTTTTGTATTTAAGTCTAGGGAAGTTCAATACTTACAGACTATTACAATAATAACAATAAAAAGATTTAAGTGAAAACAAGGAATACATTTGAAAAACCAATGAAAAATAATTGTTAAGGAAAGAATGATGTCTCTTTTTATAGAATCCACGCTCTTTTGGAAATCAAGGAGATGGTAAAGTTCATTAAGTTCAATACAAATACGGCGAAGTGGATCCGAATTAGCATAATTTTTACGAAAGTATTTAACGATAAAGATCGTTGAATGTTTCAACCATATCCAGTCGTATTTCATTCATCACGTAAAACCCATCAATTGGGAGAGATCTTGTAAATGACATATATTTGCATTTTTTTACATTCAAATTCATTAAGTTTAATTTACTGTTATAATTTTTTTGTAATAAAGATTGGTCACAACGATTTTGAAAGTAAATAAATAATTTGACGTCATCTGCATACATCAAACAATTAGAGTGTTGTAAATCCGATGGGAGATCATTTATGAAGAGTGTAAATAGAAGTGGTCCTAAATGGCTGCCCTGAGGTACACCAGATGAAACTTTGATATCATTAGATTGAACATTACGAAATTTAACACTTTGTGTACGTCCTTTTAAGTACACTAATAGAAAAAAGTGCGTAAAAAATTTAGTTAAAACTACTAAAAATTAGTTAAAAACCATGCTGCAGAAAAATACAGAATTTTAGTTATATTTGAGCAAAATTTTTGTAAATGGAGAATAGCAAATTAACCTGCTAAAATCAGCAAAAAATTTTGCTAAACAATTAGTGCCTAAAAAATCACAAAAAAATTTTAAATTTTCGAAGTTTTTTTTCGATTTTCTTTTTAAATGCAAATAAAAAACGAGCCTTTTGAAAACAGCAGTTTACAATTTTTTAGCAAATATTTCTGCTGATTTTAGCAGAATAGACTGCTATTTGCATTCAACTAAATTTAGCTTAAAAATAGCAAAAATTTTGTAGATTTAACAGTTTATTTTTGCTATTTTTAGTCTACAAATAATTAGCATAATTTTCTGCAGATTTTACAGTACAATTTGCTATTTTCAATTAACTAAAAGTTAGCCTAAATATAAATAAAATTCTGTAAATTTAACAGTTTTAATTTTGCTGTTCTCATTTTACTAGTAAAAAAATCTCCTAATTTGAGCAGTTTTTTCTGCAGCATCATTTTTAACTAATTTTTAGTAACTCTTTCTGCTATTTTTACAGATTTATTTCTATGATTGTAGGACTCGATCAATTTAAGAAGGGTCACGCTAAAACCCATTCGATCCAACTTATATAGGAGTAAATTATGGTTTACTCTATCAAACGCTTTGCTAAAATCAGAATAAATAGCATCAGTTTGTTAATAAAACCCTCATTGACAATAGTTGTAAATTCCAGTAAATTTGTAACTGTTGAGCAGGATTTACGAAAACCATGTTGTTGAGGCTAAAGAATAGAAGAAGCTTGGTGGGACAAAGTGTCAGCGATAATTTTTC
Source organism: Leucophora obtusa (assembly GCA_949987735.1). Taxonomy (NCBI): domain Eukaryota; kingdom Metazoa; phylum Arthropoda; class Insecta; order Diptera; family Anthomyiidae; genus Leucophora; species Leucophora obtusa. The sequence goes on from OX465299.1 coordinate 138,249,679, forward strand.
TCAAATAATTTTGGAATTGCACTTAATTTAGCAATCCCTCTATAATTTAAGACCACAGATTTACTTCCATTGGAGTTATATAAGATTTTTTCCAGGCATCAGGAAAATATGCTAATTCAATTGATTTATTGTATAGGAAAGTTAAAGGGATGTATAGAAGACAAGCGCAGCGTTTTAATACACAACTTGGAACTCCATCAGGCTCTGCAGCGTACGACCATTTTAGTTTTAAAAAAATTATCTAGAACAGTTTCTTCATTTATTAATGGAATATCAATAGATGATTCCTGAATCACGTACGGATATTGTGAAGTATAATTGAAATCACTTGTGGAGTATATTGATGCAAAAAAATCTGCAAATATGTTACTGATAGAAATATCATCTGATGGTTCAATATCACTAAATTTCATAGTGGAAGGAAAGTCAGTGCAACGTCTTTTAGAATTAACTCAATTTCTATGTGCTGATATCAAATGTTTCTATAAATTATTTTTATTTATCGTACACATAAAATAATACGTCAGTACAAAAATCTGTCAAACCGGTTTCAAATCGATTTGACTAATTTTTAACAAATTTTTAGTTGAAACACTGATTTAAGCAAAGATTTTAGTTATTTTAGTTATTAGAGCAAAACGGACAAAATTTTTGCTCCAGGAGAGTGCCCTCATATGATACGGACTAGGTCTGGGGAGGGTCCCGAGAGCCTGGATAAATTCTACGACTCAGTATAATTACATATAAAACTGTAGTTTTACAAATTTTTTACTTAAATTTAGATTTCTTAAATTTAACAAAAGAATTTGTTTAATTCAACAAATTTTATTTTAAGCCAAAAAAACAGGAATAAATTTTGTTAAAATAACAAATTTTTCTGTTCAGACAACATACTTATTATTTTGACTGTAGTCTATTTATAAAAAAAATGTAATTTTTTCTACAAAATAGGGCTTAAGTGTTTGGAAATGAAGCATGTATTAGGGAAAATATTTGTAAAATTTCCTTTGAAAGTTAAAAACAATAAATTTTTTGTTTGTTTTGTTTCAGCAATGTACTAAAAACATGTTTTTCATTAGTTTTATTTAATGTAATGTGTACTACATATGTTTTTACCGCATCTCTTAAATAAAAATAAAATATTTACTTGTACCAAACTAAATGATACTACATTGGACCAAAGTTACTCTGCCTAATTTTTTTTTTTTTAATATTTTTCTCATAATATGCTAGGCATTGCAAAAGTTTTAAGCCCCGTTTTGTCCAAAAAATCTAGAAAAAAAATATCAAGAAGAAAAGCAATATGAAAGCCAACTTTAAGCTCGGATAGCGAACTATAAGCACCATTGAATTTTTTTTTTCTTTTTCCTATTACAGTAGACGCTCGCAAATTAGAACCGCTTTGTTTTTGAGGCAATTCTAATTTCTGAATTATTCTAATTTCTGTACGTTTTTTTTCGAAAAAAAAAAATGGAATAAATTTACTTCCAAAAACTTAAATAAAACTCTTTTTAATATTTTTTAATTCAATTTTATTTGATAAAAACAAGAAAACAAAACACAACAATTCAGTCCAATACATCAAATGTATTTTTTTAAATTAAAAATATGAATATAAAAAAAAAAACTAATGGCAACAAAACATAGCAATGCAGTCCAATTACATCACATGTATTTTTTTTAATTAAAAACTAAAAAACTGTATTTAAAAAAAATTAAACAATTAAAATTAAACAATGGCCAAGTTAACAACTAATCTTTGTTTGACATATAATCAGTTATATTTGTTTGTTTTTTTGGTTTCTTTAAATCCGAAATATCATTACGGAGAGCCAAAAGATTACTTATGTGCTTCACTGTTATTGCACCATTTTATTAAATTATTTACGCTTTCAATGGCTGTAGTATTAGAGACAACTAATGATACTGCAACAGCGTCGTCTTCGCTGCTATCTGAAGACTCACCATCGCTACTGAGAACATAAACAGATCCGTCATCAAACATATCTTCATTCCATCTGTCGATGTCTTCTATACCGATGCAATCGTTGGGAGCTATTTCTTTTAAAATAGCTTGAGTTATCTGAATAACTTCGTTGCAGTCCTGATCTATTTGCAACAATTGTGCTATTGGCACGTCATCGTCGCTGTCGTATTGGTTAGAGTCCCAATTGGACAACTTTGACCAAGATTTCTTCATAACACTTTGTGGTACCGCATCCCAAGCTTGTTTCAGTAATAATATAGCATTGCGGATCGAATGGGATTTCAAATGATTCTTCAGTTCACCACCTTAAGCAATTAACTGAGAAAGAAACATACTTCTGTAATTGAGCTTTGTTAACTTAATAGGGTTTTGATCCATTGGTTGTAAAGCTGCTGTCACATTTGGTGGAAAGAATAATGCAACTATGTTTCCATCGTCACTTTTAAGTTTCTCAATGGGTGTATGAGCGGAGCAATTATCTATAAGCAAAATGGCTTTTGGAGGCAAATTATTTTCCTGAGAAAAGCGGATCACCTGTGAATTGAAAAACATTTTAAAAATATGTACTGAACCTGAAATCAATATTTTTGTTTACCTCTTTAATAAATATTCCGTGAAACCATTCGTGAAATATCCGAGAAGTCATCCAAGCATTTTTTGGAAAGTTGTAATGCAGAGGATTATTGAAATTTTTAAAACACCTGGGTTTTTTTGCTTTTCCAATTACAAATGGAACTAATTTGTGTGATCCATCAGAGTTTGCACCAAGTAGGACTGAAATTCTGTCTTTTTGAATTTTATGTCCAGGGGCGTTTTTTTCAAAAGCAGAGACATAGGTTCTGTCTGGTAGGCAACGAAAAAATAATCCGGTTTCGTCGACATTATATATTTGTGACTCCATTAAACCCATCTCAGCGATCTTTGCACGATATCGATGAATAAAAGGAGTGACTGAAGCAACATCACTGGAAAGAATCTCGCCACAAATTTTTAAAAAACGGATACCGTGTCGCTTCTAAAATTTGGTAAACCATCCATCACTTGCCCGGAATGCATTTTCATCTTTATCGGGATATTCCTCTCTAAATATTTGTTTAGCTTTCTCTTTTAATATTGGCCCAGTCAATGTACACTTTTTTTCTCGTTGATTTAAAAACCACTCATACAGACGACTTTCCATTTTTGGATATTCAGCGCTGTGCAAAGATTTATTGTTTGCCTCCTGATATGTGTTTGAAACAGCATTTAATATTGCTGTTCTATGTGATTTGATGTAGCTGATTGAAGATGTTGTCACATTAAAATCTAGGGCTAACCGGTTCCCTTGAACGCCTTTGTCAAGCTTTTCTAATATTTTGACTTTAGTTTCCAATGATAAAGTGTTTTTTTACGTTTATTTAACATTTTAAATGATACACTTTCACTATTTAATAGAGACTGCCAAATAATATGTAAACGCGTATCAAATTTCACAAATAAACTAGCCAAAAATGTACATAAATGCGACAAAAAAAAACAAATAGGGAAAAACATATATAATTTGGTGATTCCCCTTTTTAGTTTTACTTTATTCAAACAGAATAAAAATAAATTGGGGATTTCCTGTGTATTCAAATAACCAAAAAAAAAAAAACGCTTAGAAATTAGAATTTTAAATTCGAATTTCAGAGCGTTTAATGTATTGCAAATATTGATTCTAATTTCTGGACGTTCGAATTACTGAAAGCTCTAATTTGCGAGCGTCTACTGTATCCTAATAATCAGTTTATTAATACGTAATGTTTGAATGATATAGCATAAGATTTGCCCATTTCGGGATACCCCAATGTTCATATTTTATTCTTTATTGTATTTATAATACATAGAATAAACTGATTTTATTGTATATTTTCTGTTTATAACTTTGAAGTATTTTTATTCAGAAAGCAATTGAATGCTATTTCTACTCCTTACAAAATCCCTTTCCATGCATACATCGAATAAATATAACGCTCTTTTGACGTTTTTTTTCTTGATAATATACATGTTTGTATATATTATTCTTTGTAGCAGAACAAAAAGTACTTCCACATAAATTTGCTTTATTTCTTTTCATTTCTGAACACAAATCTTTCATTTCATTGTCATTTTCGGTTTCTTTAGAATTTAAGGATTTATGTATGCGATATATGAGTGCTACTTGGTTTTAACAATATGTTGTAAAATCTTATTATACTTATTTTCTTAGCAGATTAAAACTTGCGCAAATATTGTCGTAAGCTAACATGTTGCACAAAATACATTATACTTATTAAAAACAAAGAAGTTTCGTTTTGCGCGTTATGTTTCCAATTAGTTCCCAGTGTTTAAAATATTACGAATCGTAGTGGTAGCTGGTTACTTTTCTTATTAATTTTTGGGGGTGTAGTGCAAAACTGTGGGTGGTTATATAATTGCTTACTGGAATCGACAAAATAACGAATCTACTCAGAAAATTCTTTTAGAACCGGTTACATGTGAATTTACTCTGGAAAACGTGTTTTTAGCACCAGTTCCGTGGAACAAGTTCTATAACCGAGTCCTGGGAGTCAAAATATAAGGTTTCGCTATTTCTGTAATTGGATCTATTGGTTCTACAACCGGTTCTAAAGCCACCTTTCCTAATTTGGACGAAACGAAGCTATTGGTAACTCCGTACAAAAAGAGACTGTTGTAGAATATAAATTAGAATCTAAGCTAATCCAATATCAGGTGTTCTGCAACCCGTTCTTTGAGTTTTACTTCCTTATGGGTAAAAATACATTTTCAAACTAAAATTAAGTTTTATAAAAAATGTTGTATTGTTAAATTTCTGGAACCATTCGATAGCACCAATATCTGTAATATCGCTGCATGTTATAGTTAATAAATAAAAACGTTAATAACTTGCTTCATACAAGTACACTCATAGAAATAAGCCTGTAAAAGTAGCAGAAAACCCTACTCAAAATTAGCTTAAATTGATTTTGAGGAAAAAACTGGTGAAAGAGCAGATTTATTTTCAAAATACTAGTAAAATAACAACATCATAATTAAAAATGTCAAATCTACAGAATTTTAGTTATATTTGAGTTAACTTTTAGTTAATCTAAAATGGCAAATTATAGAGCAAAATCTGCAAAAAATTCTGATAAACAGAAACAAAAAACTGTTATATCTACAAAGTTTTTGTTATTAGATTTAACTCAAATGTAACTAACATTCTGTTAACTTAGGCCTGATTACTCAATGTTCAGTTAGCTAATAAATGGGACTTTAACACATTTGTTGTTGTTTTTCATATAAAATTTGAATTTAACTATAGGCTAAATTTTAACTGAACATTCAGTAATCGGGCCTTAGCAGTTTTATTTTTGCTGTTCCTATCTTACTAATACTATATAGCAAAAATGGACACCGAAGGTAATTTTTCACTAGTTTTAAGTAGTTTTCACCAAAATTTTTAAGACTTTTTTTCTTTTAGTGAATGCATACAAATCAGCGCATAAAATATAAAAAAGTAACTAGTTATTAGTTTCTAAGTATTTTTTGTATTTCTTAAAGTAATATAAAAAGTCTGTTGGTACCAATACTAGTAGACTAAAAAACAGATTACGATTTCTACACTGGGTTATATCTTTTATATGTTTCTGTATGAGAAGTTAATATCGTCAACTAAGATTAATAAGCCCAGCAAAAAAAGAGAGGTGCCAAGGCAGTAGAAAAACACTGCAATTAATGATCTAGATGTACACTGAAAATATTATTACACAAACTGACTGTAGTTTACGTACATTTTTTTTTAAATGATTATACAATTAAAATGAAAAGAGATATATTTTTAAAATTTTTTTGTCTTTTATTTAAAAAACCAATTATATATAAATACGGATTTGCTGTTAGAGTTAATTTTTTCATTTGAAATGTTTTTGTTAAAAAAGAAACCCTTTTAGATTTCTTGGTTGGTTAAAGAAACGAAATAAACTAAATATTATTTACTCTTATGAATTTTGTAGGTAATTTTTTGAAAGTTGGAAAAACAAATAAATGAAAAATCATTAGTATCTAAGGATTTTGCAGTTAATTAAAAAATTGGTTTTATTGCCGCCGCCGACTATCGAATTGGCCACCTCAAAATTTTTAGTCTAGCTGTTGACTGGCATAAAAATATTACTTTGTCATTCCGAGATATTGTGGCTTGTTCTCCTCAATAAAACTAGTTTTTGAACAAGTTAAAAAGTGCGCTGCAGTTCAATGCTTTTTCACAAGTGCATAAAAGCAATATTTTATAATTTTTTAAAATTATAAAAATATTGAATTGAAACAAATAAGTTATAAATATTACAAGAAAAAAAATAAAAAAAACAATAAAAATATATTGGACCCGCCAGAAATCAAACCCGCGATCAACTGTTTGGAAATAAACTGTATCAAAATCGTTTTTAGGTTCACGGATACTTTGGAAGCAATGAAAGAAGTGGTTTGTAAGGCAGAGCTTCGACGTTTTTTGCTGCGAAAGCAGTTAATTAATTTTGGACTCTAACGATTTAGGTTTACATTCACAAAAATATTTTGACTTTCATTACTGTTTGCTAAAACAAATGAACATGCACAATAGAGTGGGCCGAACTTTGCCGAATTGCGAATTTCAAAAACGGTGGGGGGGGGGGGTGCGGAAAAATTGCGTATGCGTCCAGTAACCAGTAAAAAATAAAAATTTTGAAAATCGGTTCACGTTCAAGGTCCCCGCAAAGCGGTTGAAATTTCGGAAAGTTAAAAAAAAATCCTTAAATTTTGTTAAAAAATATTTGTTGTTGTGATATATTATTTCTAATAAATTATAGTTCGCTGAATCCAAAAAAATAAAAAAATTTTAATCGGCCGAAGGGGTTCTAAAATACTGCTACTTGAATTTTGCTGAAAATTGTCTTTCATTTGAGTGTAAAAAAGTTTAAAAATGTTGAAGGGTATTCCAAGGACGCTGCGACAAAAGTTGTAAAAATTTTCACAGTCAAAAGTAATTGTTTTTTGTGATCACTGTTTCTTTATTAAGTGATCATTTATTGTTTTGGATCAACATAAAATAACATTTTTATGACTGGTCCATATTCTTAAATAATTTTGGGTATTTTGATAATAAATATAAAATAGCGTGATCGGATCTCGAGATTTGGGACACAATGCTCGAAAAGTATCCTCTTTTTTGTCCACACATTGTTCGAAAAGTATCCTACTTTATATTTTTTGTTGTATTAAAAGAATATTTTAGCATAAAATTAAATACCTAAAAGTTTTTTTGTAAGAATTTTGAAAAATATTTTATACACTGTGCCACAAAAGTATATATAAAAAAATATAATTGAATAGAACTTAATACATTAGTGTTTAGAAAATATTAAAAAAATTAAATTGCGTGCTCGGAGTTAAAATTTTGTAACACAATGTTCGAAAAGAATGCACTTTTTTCTCCACACAATATATGAAAAATATTCTACTTTATATTTTTTGTTGTAGTAAGAGAATATTTTAAAATAAAATTAAACACTTAATAGTTTCTTTGTAAAAGTTTTGAAAAATTTATTATTAACTGTGCCACAAAAGCATAAGTAAAACACATTTCGAACATTGTGTGGATAAAAAATAGGATACTTTACGAACATTGTTTTACAAAATTTTGAATCCAAGCACGCAATTTAATTTTTATGATATTTACTAAAAACTAATGTATTAAGTTATAAATAATTACATTTTTGTATATGTATATACTTTTGTGGCACAGTGTATAAAATATTTTTCAAAACTTTTACAAAGAAACTATTAAGTGTTTAATTTTATTCTAAAATATTCTCTTACTACAACAAAAAATATAAAGTAGAATACTTTTCGAATATTGTGTGGACAAAAAAGGGTATACTTTACGAACATTGTTTTACAAAATTTTGAATCCAAGCACGCAATTTAATTTTTATGATATTTACTAAAAACTAATGTATTAAGTTATAAATAATTACATTTTTTTATGTATACTTTTGTGGCACAGTGTATAAAATATTTTTCAAAACTTTTACAAAAAAAACTATTAGGTATTTAATTTTATTCTAAAATATTCTTTTAAGACAACAAAAAATATAAAGTGGGATACTTTTCGAACATTGTGTGGACAAAAAAGAGGATACTTTTCGAGCATTGTGTCCGAAATCTCGAGATCCGATCATGCTATTTTATATTTATTATCAAAATACCCAAAATTATTAAAATAGATTGACCAGTCATAAAAATGTTATTTTATGTTGATCCAAAACAATAAATGGGTAAAATCTCTGATCACTTAATAAAGAAACAGTGATCACAAAAAACAATTACTTTTGACTGTGAAAATTTTTACAACTTTTGTCGCAGCGTCCTTGGAATACCCTTCAACATTTTTCAACTTTTTTACACTCAAATGAAAGACAATTTTATATAGATGGTAGATTTGAAAATGAAAAAACTTAAAAACATTTTTAGACTAACTTTTTGAATGCTCGACTGAAAAATGAAAAAACGTGTTTTTCAACAAAATTCAAGTAGCAATATTTCAGAACCCCTTCGGCCGATTAAAAAATTTTTATTTTTTTTGGATTCAGGGAACTATAATTTATTAGAAATAATATATCACAACAACAAATATTTTTTAACAAAATTTAAGGATTTTTTTTAAACTTTCCGAAATTTCGAAATTTCAACCGCTTTGCGGAGACCTTGAACGTGAACCGATTGTCAAAATTTTTATTTTTTACTGGTTACTGGACGCATACGCAACTTTTCCGCACCACCCGTTTTTGAAATTCGCAATTCGGCAAAGTTCGGCCCACTCTAATGCACAACCACAACAATAAAATTTCTTCAATTAGCCCCTAATTGCACAAAAAGTGAGTAAGCACATTAAAGTTTAGACTAACATTAGTTTTGCTTAAGGATATCCCTGAAATTTTTAATGGCTTGTGTACTTGTTAATTTTTTTTTTTTTTAATTATTTGAATAACCAAAATGCAATTAAAGGAAAATAAATATGTTAGTTGATTATGTTTAATTTGTTTGATATTTTCATCAACTAATAAGAAAGGTATACCATCCTAAATAGTCCGATTCCGATGAAATTTGGAAAAGAGGTAGAGAAAACAAATGTAAGATCGGGCTGTATCGGGATTTGTCGTATCTTGGAAGGATATCAGAAGGGGTTTAAAAAATGGTCCTTTATTAGTTTTTTTTTGCATTTTAAGGTTGAAGGAAATAATATGTAAGTGTGGTATCATTAAAGTTGTAAAAAGTTTAAGTTTCAAGTTTGGCAAGATTTTTCCCGAAACACTTTTTTGGTACTTTTTGAAAAAATATAGTTTCGCTTTCTATGGTAAATATAGGAAGTAAGTATACTACAGTTGAATGTGATTCCTTTGGTACAAATAAGTCTATAATTTTCATAAAAATCGGAGTGTTTAGGTTGAGCTACTTTCCTTCCAAGGCCAAGTCAATCAAGTAAAAAATTAGGATAGGTTTTTAACATCTCTTTACAATTTAAAAAATAGAAATTGTGTCAGTTTTTTGGTTACAGTTCTTCGATTTGACTTAAGTTCTAACCATTTTTCAATAATTTTCAGGTCAATTTAAGTTACAGTAATTGATTTAAATTCAATTCATTTTTATCGGGATAAACATTAATTCAGTTGAAGGAATTAAATATGCTAAAATTATAACTTGTTTAATGGATTGTGAACAACAATTTGTTGAAGTCCCTGTCCATATACGGATCTCATTCTTGCCTACGGATATCGTCCGCGGACTATGTTGGTAGAACTTCTAGAGGGTTATTAAAAATTCAAAATGCTAAAGAAAAACAACAACATATAATTTAATACAATTTCGTCATCTTCCAAAATACTAACCTTTTATTTAGATCAAGCAATGTATTGACATCTATTTATGAATAACTAGCAAAAGCGAATCTGATGTTATCTCTGACTGTCAGTTACATTTAATTTTGCACAACCAGTTGCATATTCGTTTTTTTTCAACTTAATTTTTATCGGTATAAATACTAACTGCATTAAAGGAAAGTTGCTAGCAAGTACCTACTCAGATTTAATTTTTTAATAAGGAAGTATAAATAATAACTGTTAATATTTATGAATATAAAAATGAATTAATAGATTTGCTCTTACATTTTTATACAATTTTGATACTAGAACCCAGTACTGGGGACAGGAATTATTAAATTTTTGTAAATTCTATTTCAAATCGATATTTTGAACCCACAATGCTGGAATTCAATTATACTGAGTCGTAAAATTTGTTCAAATTTAGGATTTCGGACCCTCCTAGTCCATATCATATAGAAATATGAAAACATAATACCCAAAATTAGTTAAAGTACTGAGAATTTTTAGTATAGTGTTAAATGAGGATAATTAAAATCTTTAGCCGTTTTTTCTAATCACTTGGATTTAATAAATCCAAAAAGTATTTCTAAAAGTGCTCAACAGATGGGGTTAGATTCTCTCTATTTTAAAAAGAATTTTCTGTCCGACACTTCTTTCACCCTAATTTCTAATACCGAATTCGGTGATGAAGGATTTTACTTTAACTTTTAATTTTTAATTATATTTTATATAAAACAGCGATAAAAAGTCTGCCTTTTCAGTTTTATCACTTCAATTTATATTTTTACACAATTGAAAAATTCCATTGCAATATTTAATATTCACTAATTGGATTTAATTAAATTACTTACTGTAGAGTGAAAAATTGCCAATTCTATTTCAGGTATTTCTCCATGTCCAAGATTAAAAATATGTATTTGGTGAGGTGTAGTTTTTTTTTCTAAACATATTTCATAAAAAAAAATTTAATAAAAACCTTTTATTTGTTAGTTTTTCAATTTTTTTGTTTCTCTTTTAATTTTTATTCGCATTTTTTTCTGACATTAAATTAATAGGCTGTTTCATATATTTGTGCTTTTATTATTGATTTATTAAATCCAGCTTTTTTTTGGATTTAATAAATCCACTTTTTGTATGAAAAATTCTAAATCCAGGTGATTAAAAAAAACGCTATTTGTTTCAACTATAAATTTGTAATAAAATTAGTCAAATCGATTTGAAACCCATTTGACAGATTTTTCTACTGACGTATTTTTGTAAGTTTATGGTAGTACCAACTTTATCATTTCTAATCGAATGGCATCATCAGTTTTTTTGAATTTCGTACTCCAACGTGACGATGTGCGATTATTGTTTATTATATGGCCCTACGTGCGTATGATTTATTTCAAATATTGTATTAATAGTGCTCATACGTTTAGGTATACCATTAAAGTTTGATTTGAATTATACACTGTCGTTTACTCAAAATTCTCACTACTTTAACTACAATTGAAAAGTTTTGTTAATTTTTGTATTGAAATTTTCCAGCTGTAGTAAAAGTAGTAACTTCTCAGGAAAATTTTTTGCAATCGGTAGCCAATCGGTACAAATTCTGCAACAGGTTCCACTGCAACCGATTCCATGGAACTGTTTGCAGAACCAGTTCCACGGATCTCATACGAAAGGTGTGACTTAGGTAGAATCAGTTCTAGAACTAGTTCCAGAACTGTTTCTAGGGCAACCTGTTCTACTTTGGAGCTACATATAGAAGTGGTTGCTTTTGGGACTATTTCCATGGAACCGGTAGTTCAATTGTTTGAACTATTCTGAGGTAACCAGTTCAAAAAAATTTTGCTGGGTAATTTCGAGTGGCTGATTAGAAATTATATATTTCTTTGTCTATACATATATTTAAATTATAGTTTTGATTTTCATAGATTTTTTTGAAATGTTCCAGTTTTACCAATTTTCCAATAGATAATGTGAGTATTTCTATATTTTTTCAGGTTTCTGAAACCAATTAGCACATTTTGTATCAGTTTGAAGTCTGGTAATACTCGGATTCTTATAACGCGGTGTTTTTGTGGAACGCATTAACTACATAATATGAAGGGAGTGTGTATATTTTTCAGATTTTCTATATAAAATATTAGAATTTAGTAAAAGTTTTGCTGTAATATTATTAATAATATTACAACAATTACTTTAATTTTTGCATTAAAAACACAAAAATAGTTTTTTCGGACTTTCTATATTTTCATATATTTACATAGAATATTCTTCTACGTCAAGTCCAAATATGATATTGTCATATTAGATTTTATTTGTTGTTTCAAAATAGTAATCGTATTATTTATAAAATTATATCTGTTCCAACCTCCGTTAAACCTTCGAAACTTGAATCAGTTTGTGCGGAAAATTTTGCCCATAAGTGAAAAAACTGTGTTCGCCATTAAGAACAGCGTACCCCAAGATATATATACTCAATGGTCGGTACTATCGTTTTTTACCACCAAGCAGTTAATTCATGAAATTCGAGACTTGAGAAAAGCCAATAATACAATATCGCACTAAAATTTAACTAGTGGTTAAAATACAAATTTGTATATGCAGCAACAAAAAATATGTCGGTGAAAATCTAAACTAGTACATATTTAATCGGACATTGTGCTAATAATAATTAATATGTAATATACAGTATATTTCCACTAAGTTTTATTAATTCTTAATAGAATTTAATTTTCGTATTGATAATTTTATCTCTTTAATTATGGAAATTTTTCAATTTGAATTATATAAGTAAATTTAATTAGTATATCGGGTACGTGTGGGCAAAACATTTTTTTCGTTTGAAATACTATTTTTATATTCTTTCTAAAAGTATAATAATTCAATTACGAGAATACAATAAACTTAAATAAAATAAAAAAACTGTATATAAAATAGTTTTATTTTCGCTTCATCATCATTGTTATTATTCTTATGGTATTGTGCAAAGGAGGCTTAACATTTAAAAATACACCATACAAAATGTTTTTCTTTTCAGACACATACTATCTCTATTTTATATTTCCTATTGCCATAGTTGTTTGAAGTTAGTACTTGTTTTATTTTAACTCGTTGTAAACTTTAGTTAGTTTTTCATACTTGTGATAGTGTTAGAACCATAACTAGCTGTATACTGCTACTGCCACTACTATTTAGTTTAATAATTTTAATATCACTCTGGCAAATATATGCAACTTCTTTGCTCACTGCATTGTTTGCCATAAAACTATCCACCTATCATATGCCAACATTCTGGTCAAAGTTGGTTTTTATGATTTTTATTTCAATTAAAAAATACCAAACAAAACCTCTCTGAATTTGAATTTTTTATCAGAACAATAAAAAAAAAATAAAACCAGAACTACGAGTATGTATAGAATTTATGATGGTGCACAATAAAAAAGACTCTCTAATAAAATATTGTTAAGGAAGTTTCGAAAATTCACATAAAAACCGGATGAAAAAATAGCTTATAAATCGTATGTTTCTGTAACTTGCCTTACTAAGTGTAAATGAGTGTGCAGAAGTTTTAACAAAAGTGTAAATAAATGAAAACGCATATTTTCCGTTTCCCTTTACATTTCCCCCTAGTAACATATGACAACTATTATAAGATGACAAACGTTATGTATAGATATTTAATATAGAATTATTTGTTCTGCAACATTTTGTTAAACGGAAATTGTTTAAAAATTGTCGATTGCTTCAATTGAATTATAGTATACACTTTGTGTTTGTATTAGTTTTTCCAACAATTTAACACGTGTATAATATATACAGTATTATCATCTCATAGCTTTATAACAAATGTTGAAAAATTCAAGTTAAAACTCAAACTTTAATAAATGGTAAAGTAAAATGATTTTGTCAGTATTTATTTTATCATACGCACACAGATGTGAAGGAAACTGACAATTTTAAATGTTTTACTAAATAGATATATAAATAGTTTTTTTATATTCATTTATATTCATTTCAAAAACATATCACTACTAGGGTGTAGTTTCTGACACTACTTTTTTCCTTTTTTTTGTAAATAGTATTGCTGACTATTCGAAGGCTATATTTGACAGATATAAAGTTTTTTTTTATTTACCATAAATAAAGGGACTTTTATATAAAAAAATAATTTATTTTAAATTTCCTGAGCTCTGCTGAAATTTTTATTGGTTTTTGTCTTTCATTACAGTAATTTGAAAACTGTTTTTTAAATGCCTTTAATAGGAAGCACCACTTTTATTAGCACTAAGGATATTACCCTTATCCCCTATCGATAAACCTAAAATATATTATTAAGTATTACAATTTACTGATATAAGTCGACTTATTTAGTTTAGTTTTCTTAAGTTATATAATTAATATTTAATAACATACTCATCGGCACCTTCAATTTTCTCAAAATATTACAATTTCCTATAATTCGGGATTTAAATGAAATAACGAAGTGTTATAGAAGAACTGAAAGATGGAAATAATTTTCCAAATTCATTAGATTTTCCCACTATTGCTAACAAAACTTGAATTCCGTCAAAAATTTAATTTCACAATTTGCAATTTGAACGGTGCACCTAAACGTATTATTATTATAAATACAATATTTAAAACAATAACATAGAGGGCCATAAAAAATGGTTACCTTTAAGGGGGGTATCGACTCTAGGAAAAATTTTGTTTATTTGGGTAGAGCATACTCTTCAGTATATGCTCAGAAAATATCAATAAAAAATTCTTAGAAATCCAATGACAATTCCCCAATTGTGGGCGATGGCAAGTTGTATGAGGCAGATTTTTATGGCTTTGTATTAGCTACAAAAGTACTCAGTGTGTACAAAAAATAAGAAACAATTGCAAAATAAATAAATAAAAAAAACTTTGGTGCACATGTAGAAAACTAAGAGATATAAATTTTATTCATACACGATTTTTAGAAATTTTGCTATTTTTTTAGCGTAAAATTAATTTTAAATCTAAACGCGTTTTCGCACAACCATCAGTTCAAAATCGGCTGCCACTATACAGCCAAAGCGGGTAAACCGATATATATGTGTTTTTTTTTGTAGTCAACAAAAATCTGCAGTCCTTATTGTGGCCCTTTTTAGAGATTCAGTCAAATAAATTTTATATTCCCAAGTAAAATTGTTTTTTCTTGCCTTTTTTGAAATTTCTAAGTTCATGTGGCAACTTTGTTAAAAAAAAAAAAATTAAAACAATATTGTTCTACTTCAAGTCCAAATTCTAATATGATATTGTCATATTAGATTTTATTTGTTGTTTCAAAAACGGTTGATAATTTTCATGATAGACAATGCAATTGATTCGTAGGCATCACCCTAACTCTTCACTTCCAACTGCCTTTTATGTTAAAATTTTTCCAAATAAGCAACAAAAAATGGACATTTACAGAATTTTAACAAAACTAAAATAACGTGAATTTAGAATTCTTTAATTTTTCGAAGGTCCAAAATTTAAAAAAAATGGCTCTAATTCAATTCACGTTCAACGGATTAGAAACAAAAAACTCATTTTTGAAATCGTGAGAAAATCTCCTTTTACTTGATGGTGTCATTTTCGTTCATATTAATTTTTGACTTTTTTTGAACCCACCTATTGGTCGAAAAATGTCTAAAATATGGAATTGTTATGGATGCAAAAAAAAAAAAAAATTTGAAATCGTGAGACAAATACTTTTAATTTGAGTACCCACATTTACGTGCTACTAGGTTCCCCCGTTTTTTAGCCCCCACGGGCCTCCCGGGTCTGAGCCCCTCCCAAAATTAATTTCGGGTCATAAACCGCAGTTTTGCCAAAAATTCAAATAATTTAATTTTGTTTTTGCTCAAAATTTTTTATTTAAATATCTAATTATTTGAATTGCATTTAGAAGAGTATCTTTACACCTACGCACAAATAGAGCAAATAGAAATTTGAAACTATATGCTGTATGTGTCAAGTTTTGCAAATTAAAAAAAAAATCAAATATAAATGGTAAACCACAAAATCGTTTTTTCTTTTAATTATAGAAATTTCAATTCCCAACTTTATAGCTATTAAACAGAACTTCAAGTCAGAAAAGAACTACTTACCGTCGGATAAATTTGTATAAAATCAGATATATTTATATTGAATTAGGTATAATTTGATGTCCTGGATATGGAAAATCTCGGACGAAATTATATCAAATAATATTCAATTAGATATAATTGGACACATGTAGATGACCCTTTTTTCGGATCAAACTTTATGTAGTAAGATCTTTTTTTTTTCATTTCCGCTTAAGGGAAATTTAAGTCAAAACTCCTGCTAGGTGCTGATTATTATACTGGCCTTTACTGTTTAAGTTCTTCCATTAGATGGCCAATGGGAATCCAAATTTTCTCACATTCCTAAAACCAAGTTACTTCTTTTCCTTTCTCTATATAAGGAAAAAAATCCTTAAAAAAAATAAAAAGTTTTTTAGCACATTTGAGACAATAATACTTACACATATGAAACAAATATCAAGTTTATCAAATGCCAAATTGTTTGGAATTTTTTACTCCCTTGAAAAATAAAAAAAAATAAAATATGTAATAAAGGACAACAAAAAACTACATACATGAATAGCGACGGCAAGTAACAAAGTGCCAGAAAAACTTTATAAAATGTCATGTTAGTTGGATGGCGGCAACAAAAAATGTGTGAAGATTTTCTATACAAATGTTTTGGAATGTAAGCCAAAGATAACGGCCAGAAAACTATCAATATATCCATGAAAACTCTCCACAGCAGTAGCCAGAGCATAGAAAAAAATTGTAATAAGTATTTGAGTATGTGTAATGATGCAACGATAGACTTTTGACCTTAAAATCGAGAAGAAAAAATAAAGAATAAACTATTTTAAAACTGACCGGAAATCTCCACTGTTTATAAATAAATACATATGTTTGTATGTTTACAAGTTAGTATGTGTGTTGGGGTGTGTGTGTTAAAACTGGGTGTATGTAGTAGTAAACATGTTGCATAGCCATTACATTATTACTAAAAATATATTTACCAACAACATTAAAATTACTACCACTACAGCAACTACTACGATCATTAAATAGTTGTTAAATTCATATGGGACAAAACGCGGGAGATTTAACTAGTGGTCTCCGAATTTGCTGAGTTTTGGTTGGTTAGCAGCACTAACAGGAGAATATTCCCAGCATATACATACCGATTTGCATGAAACTCGTACATGTGGAAGGGAATAAAAATCTAAGATTTACCTGAGATTTTTCTGCCATCTCCGATTTTACAGAGTTATAAATTAGTAATTTTTACTATATTTTTTATAATTTAACACTCCTTGAAAAGAAACTAACAAATTAATAAAAGGAGATTGCTATTAATAAAAAGAGATTTCCAAGCCGATTTTCTGATTGATTATGATGCACTAGACTAAATTACATTTCCCTAGAAAATTTTAAACTTATTTGTAGAAATAAGTCTATAGTCGTGTTTTAAACAATGTTTTACAAAATAACCCCCAGAATATCTTTAATTCTACAACGTTTTTTTTTTTTGATTCCCGTGTAAAAAAATTAAAAGTGTTGTTACGCCCTTTTGCATTTTAGGTGACGATATACTGGTACTGGTTTGATGTGTAAAGTGTCAAGACCCCCACATTAAATTTTTATTTTTATAACTAAAAGACTCTGTGGAAAATGATATATTAAGTTTATGCTGATTTAGGTAACTACCAAAAAATTGCAATTGACTCAACTTATAATACGCCGATCGAGCTAGAATAATATTCTGAGACGATTTAGCGATATCCTTTCGTCGCTTGCAATCAAACTGCTGTTCGCGGTGCTGAAGATAATTGAACGAAATCTGTTAAACAAAATTTTGTATTGCCGTAAGTATGAATCCCATGGAAAATTGTTAGATCGACCTGAATTGTTAGACTGACCTAATAAATAATATATAGCCTTAAGCCATCCTCAATTCTAATAAGGCCACTACTAACAAGCTGTGAAAACAGCAAATAGTGCGCCTACTAACCCTGACAACTACCGTCCAATTGCAATGTCCTCGGTCCAATCGAGTTATTAATGATACACAGTACGGCTTTCACAGAAGCCTTTATACCTTCAATCCCAACTTTATAGTTGTTAAGCAGAACTTCAATTCAGATAAACCTTATTTACACACAGATAAAATTGTATAAAATCAGATATATTTATATTGTATTAGATATAACTTGATGTCCTGTCTAGTTTGGTATAATTTTTTTCAGATCGTTGAAATCGATCCACTCACAGATTTGGTGAAAGAAAAATGTGATTGATTTACATATTTTCAAGGCAAAAGTGTCAAAAATGATTGGTTTTGGTGTTGGTGATGAATTCTCGCGATTCTCATCAAATTAGTGTCAGGTAAATGCACTGCAAGGCTCCGTTCTTTCTCCTTCTCTTTTTCTGATCTCTCTAAACGACGTTCTTGGTCAAACTTTCAGTGATATATACTGGCAGATGACATTAACATTTGTCATTTATATTCCTTCGGTCATAGGTTAAAACTTCTGGAGATTGGTGACAAAATCTAGATTATGTAGTCGATTGCCCAGTGGATTAAACAACGCATTATAAGGAAAATCTGACAATTAGTCGAATCACCCGTAATTATAATGAACTCCTTTCATAGTATAAACTACATTCTTAATATCTTTACAATGCACCGCATTGGATTATATCCTATTCCCGCAATATAACCCAAATTTTACTGTGATATACGTTTTTATATAAGTTTAAGATGGGCATGCCGACTAACCTACTGGTTAAAAGCCCAATAATATTTTTATCCGACATTCGAATCTGCTGAAATGGCTTCTGTCAAAATTAGTCTATAAATGACATAGGATTAGAAAAACGGATAGAAATTTGGATTGTACCTAGTGCTAGATGTATTTAAGAGAAAATCGGAAATATAGTTCATATGGGTGGTAGTCCCAAATGTGAAATAATCCTATCTAGAATCAAGAGGCTTTGTCCTTGGGCACATGTGTGTCATTGTACCAAATTTCATGCGATTTGTAGCATGCAAAAAACAAACTTTGGGGAGACCTCTGTATGGGCACTAGGTTTCAACAAGGACTGGTTTTAACCAAAATCTATAAGCTTCTTCCTTGGGCCGACATAAGTCGGTGTACCTAATTTAAATTGCATACGAACGAGAACTCATGAGTAGATATACATGCGAACGGTCATCGTTAAATCAAAACGAGTAAAAAGGTTAAAGTCGGGCATGCCGACTATACAATACCCTACACCAGTCTGGTGTATTGTTTGGATCCGAAATTCGAATGGGTTAAAATGGGGCTTGTGTCAAAATTTTCTATAATGTGAGTCAGCGCACCAAATTTCATTAAAATATCTTAATATTTGCGACCTGCAGTTCACCAAAATCAATAGGCTTCGTCCTTGGGCCAACATAGGTCTATGTACCAAATTTCATCAAAATATCTTAATATTTGCGACCTGCAGCGTATAAACAATTTAATTTTGGTAGGACCCTTATATGGGCACTAGGTCTAAACATGGACCGATGTTCACCAAAATCAATAGGCTGCGTTATTGGGCCAATATAGGTCTGTGTAACAAATTTCATCAAAATGTCTTAATATTTACGACCTGCAGCGTATAAACAGTATAATTTTGGTAGGACCCTTATATGGGCACTAGGTCTAAACATGGACCGATATTCACCAAAATCAATAGGCTACGTTATTGGGCTAACATAGGTCTGTGTACCAAATTTCGTCAAAATATCTTAATATTTACGACCTGCAGCGTATAAACAGTATAATTTTGGTAGGACCCTTATATGGTCTAAACATAGACCGATGTTCACCAAAATCAAACTTGTTCGTCCTTGGGCCAACATAGGTCTGCGTACCAAATTTCATCAAAATATCTTAATATTTGCGACCTGTAGAGTGCGCACAAGATTGCATGTACAGACGGACGGACGGACAGACGGACATCGTTAAATCGAAATAAAAAACGAGTAAAAAGGTTAAAGTCGGGCATGCCGACTATACAATACCCTACACCAGTCTGGTGTATTGTTTGGATCCGAAATTCGAATGGGTTAAAATGGGGCTTATGTCAAAATTTTCTATAATGTGAGACAGCGCACCAAATTTCATTAAAATATCTTAATATTTGCGACCTGCAGTTTGTAACCAAGCCAATTTTGGGGGGACCCTTATATGGGCACTAGTTCTAAACATGGACCGATGTTCACCAAAATCAATAGGCTTCGTCCTTGGGCCAACATAGGTCTATGTACCAAATTTCATCAAAATATCTTAATATTTGCGACCTGCAGCGTATAAACATTATAATTTTGGTAGGACCCTTAAATGGGCACTAGGTCTAAACATGAACCGATGTTCACCAAAATCAATAGGCTGCGTAATTGGGCCAATATAGGTCTCTGTGCCAAATTTCATCAAAATATCTTAATATTTGCGACCTGCAGCGTATAAACATTATAATTTTGGTAGGACCCTTATATGGGCACTAGGTCTAAACATGGACCGATGTTCACCAAAATCAATAGGCTGCGTTATTGGGCCAATGCAGGTCTGAGTACCAAATTTCATCAATATATCTTAATATTTACGATCTGCAGCGTATAAACATTATAATTTTGGTAGGACCCTTATATGGGCACTAGGTCTAAACATGGACCGATGTTCACCAAAATCAATAGGCTGCGTTATTGGGCTAACATAGGTCTGTGTACCAAATTTCGTCAAAATATCTTAATATTTACGACCTGCAGCGTATAAACAATATAATTTTGGTAGGACCCTTATATGGGCACCAGGTCTAAACATGGACCGATGTTCACCAAAATCAAACTTGTTCGTCCTTGGGCCAACATAGGTCTGCGTACCAAATTTCATCTTATAGTTGCGACCTGTAGAGTGCGCACAAGATTGCATGGACAGACAGACAGACGGACGGACGGACAGACGGACATCGTTAAATCGAAATAAAAAAAAATTCTGAACCGATCGGTATACTATAAGGTGGGTCTACGACCAATATTTTTTAGTGTTACATACATCAGCACAAATTTATAATACCCTGACCACATAGTGGTGTAGGGTATAAAAAGTGTGTAGGTTTGAGGTTAAGAAGAAGAATTAATATTTTTTAAAAAGTTATAAACACATTCTTAATTTGCAAATCAGACTAGATCTAGTTTCTGCCTTTTTTTATGGACAGGCTTCATCAGTGATTTTCCATTAAATTGTATTTTTGTTTATATTTTATTGTCAGGTTGTCTCTATATGATAATTTTTTCAACAACCTGTCGGCTGTAGGAATCGAACCCATGCACTCCTAAATTACAAACATAACTATACTAGAGTTCGACAGCTTAGCCATCTTTTCTTTCCTATTCAGCTTTCTGTTATTGTTTTAACTCTCAGAAGTGATCAAACAGACACACAAACATTCTGAGTGGATCAGTTCACTAAAGATGGGTCTAGGCCCAATATATTTTGGTATTATAATATCAGCCTTAACTCATTATAGCCTGTGCACGTAGTGGTGCAGGTATAATGATTTAAAAAAAAACAAAAAAACCTATTCGAAAAAAAAAGACTCGGTGTACTGTTTAAACGGAATATTCGGAATTTGTTAAAATGGAGACTACTCGTGTTATTTAAAAAAAAAATTTATAATGTTTTACGATTTTTTTTTTGCAATTTATTGATTTTTTGAGGAAAAGGATAAAAAAATAATTTTGCTCTAAAAAAGTAATTTTTCGAAAATATTGTTAGTTCTACCAACAAACTAAAAATTTGCAAAATTAGCAAAAATTCAAACTGTTTGCGTTTTTGCCCATATGTATGTACACAAAAACTATAAGAAAGATAGAAAACTGCAATACAAGGCATAAGAAATTTTCAACTTTTTGTTTGATGTTTTTTGTTTTTTCTTTCCTTTAGTTTTTAGACATATGCATGTAATTTTCCAAAGTTTTATATTTGTGTCACTTTATTTGAAAAGTACATTGTTGACTTGTTTTTGTAGTAAAGGAAATAATGATTTTATTTCACACTTGTTTAACGTTTTTCTCCATTACACACATACCTACACCATATTCGCGAAAACTATGCTCAAAAAGTAGCCAACTTTACATATATTTTTAAACGATATACAAAAAAAACTAGGCACCAACAGTGGAGTTGCCTTGCTAAAGTGTAAAATTTTAAAAATTTTGCCCTCACCCCAATAAAAGGCTAAATTTTTCCAATCAGAATAGAACAATAAAATCACTTATTTGAATTTTTCAAAATACATGGTTATGTATATATTACAGTGGTCCAAAAAAAAAAAAAGTTGGAATTTTCACGCTCCACAACCCTACAAATATGCCACTTTAAAAAAAAATGTGGTCTGATCAAAAAAATCAACAAAAAAGTTTTGTTTAGAGGTAGCACATCGCAATTGAAGTTTCGAGGTTGTACTTGTTCTATTATGTTTAATTAATTAAAAATAATGAAAAAAATGAGAAAAATTAAATATAATTATTATGATCGCGAAATATCAAATCTAATATATTTTTAGGTGTACATTACGAATATGAAATCAAAACTGAAATCGGAGTCGCGGATTTCGCGAAATTTGAAAATTACACACAAAAAATGATCAACTTCGATCAGGATGTTTTCTTATATTTACCAATATGAAAATTTCGTTTTTGCTTTAATATATATCTGTGGAATGTCCTATTATGTGAGATACGGTTTTTGGTAGCAATAAAATTATAGCAATCTAAATAATAGCGAAATATTAAAAAATGTCAAATTTTAAGTTAATTTGCAAGGATATCTATTATCCTTTTTAAAATTAAAATCAGTGTTGTATACAATGAAGGTCCTTGGTAAGTAAATTGCAAAAGTATAACAAATTGCATTTTTCGATAACACCGTTTACAAGTAATTAGGAAAAAATCTCAAAAAACTTGAGTTTTTTTGAATTTCCAAAAACCGCGAATAATTCATAAACCACAAATTTTTTTAAATTTCGATTGCTGATTCATAATCTTCGTTAAAATAAAGATCAGATTTGAGAAATTTGCGCATACAAGGCAAAAACAAGTTGAATTTTTAATTACATCTTTTCGGAAAATTTCGAAAATTTGACTAAAATATGTATTTTTTTGTATAAATTAAAAAAAAAACCGCGAATTACTTAAAAGTTACTTCATTTTTTTAAGTTTTGATTTCAAATTTCTTATATTCACATTAGTTAAGACCAGATTTAAAAAAAATTGTTAAATAATAGCGTACAGGTTAAGAAATAATTAAATTTAAAGTCAACCCTACTTTTTGTATAAATTACTCTAGAGATAAATTACTAATTCTTAAAAGACAACTTTTTGTGCTACCTCTAAATAACAGCGGATTTAGCTGAAACTTGGCACAGAGAGTTTTTAGACATTAAGGAATAGGGGCAACATTGTGGAGATCGCGAATTCCAACTTTCATGTTTTTTTGGACCACTCTAGTATATATATTAGAGTTCGTCACAAAAATTTGATTTTCGGATATCATCACTCTTTTTAAAGTTTTTGCATAGAAAAAAATAATGGCGTTTTTTTTCCTTTTTATTTCAATTCCTTCCACTGGCGCAAGTCGGCCAAAAACGCTAATTTTAAGACCCTTTTCCTCCAGAGCAAAAACAGCTGCATTTATAGGAAATCTGATTTGACCATTCGATTCTACAACAAAATTTAATACACAAAACTTTTTTTTTTGCATTTTCAAAATACACCAGATAGCCATTAGAGTGGTTCGAAAATCTGCTTTTTTCAAAAACTAATGTATATGCAATATTGTTTACGCTAGCTACTACTATATTATAGCCTAGTGGCTGTGATGCTTGCCTTTGGCTTGGGATGGCCAGGTTCAAATCCCAGCCAAGGTGAAGTAATTTTTATATACTACTCTCTTTTTATTTTTTCTATTTAGAAGTTTTCCTCCATATTGAGTAAAAATTGTATAATTTATTTTATTTATTGGTAGCGTAAAATCTAGTAAATACTAAATATCAGAGCAAATTATTAAAAAACTAAATAAAATTTTATAAAAAAAAAATTTTATAAAAAAAAAATAAAATTTTATAAAAAAAAATTAAATTTTATAAAAAAAAATAAAATTTTATAAAAAAAAATTAAATTTTATAAAAAAAAATTAAATTTTATAAAAAAAAAAATAAAATTTTATAAAAAAAAAAATAACATGTTGTGGTCCAACCGGGGTTTGAACCTGCGACCTTCTGCATCAGAAGCCAGGATAGTACCTCCTAGGCCACCAAGTTGCCAGTTTGCTGGCAAACAACATTGCAGTATATACACATAGCTTTGATGAAAAGAAAAAAAACAGGGCAACGCTCTACCCCGTAAATTTTTTGAGGGCGGAAAATGTTGCACTTTTGCACTTTATTAGACAACATTTTTAGAAAAGAACACCATGACTTCTCAGAATCTTACCCTTAAAGCAAAATGCAAAAAAAAGGCAACATTTTTGTCAGATAAGTTAAAATTCGATTTCCAAAAATTTTTTGTTTGATTATTGTAAATTTTTATTTTTCATATAAAAATTAAAAATAAAAATTATAAAGCTGCAAAAAAATCAGTTTTTTCTGATAACCCATCAATTGAAATTGCTACTCCAAATATTTTTGCCGCTTAATACACAGTTTTGTTCTTCAAAATTAATTGCAAGCTACTTGTTGACCCACCCGATTTATGAGAAATTTTCTTTCTAATATAGGAGTTTAAAATTTACTAGCTAGTAAAACACAAAATGAAAAATATGTATTCCAAAAATGTTTTTAATATACATAAATTACTTAATTAAATTTTAAAATTTGGGATCGAATTTCTTCATTAAGTGGTTTGCGATACATCAGTTGCAAGGAAACTTCACTTTTTTTAACCGATATAAATTTTTATTGCCTTATATATTATATTAGAAATCTAATACTCAGCAAATATCGATTTTTCATTTTTAATATTCGATTAAAACTATATTTTTTAGTTTTAATCGAATTCATTTTACAATCTTCACAATTTCCGATTATTTCTTTTTTAGAAGAAATAGTTTTACACCCAAATATATACTTCCTAGGGTTGGGGACAGGGGGGAGACGGTCAAGAACTCACAATTCTTTTCATCATACAAATTTCGAGCGCCCTCATGTACATGAATATTGAGCATGTACTTTAAAGTGCTGATTATTAAATTTTGTGTATGCGTAGAGCTTGTTTCTTGCTTGTATGTTATTTTTATTTGTTTAAACGAAATTACATTTTATTTGACATTTAGAATTGTTATATAAAAGCTACCAGGGAAACGATAAAAAAAAACAAACACAGAAACAAATATCAACTCAATTTAAAAAGTTTTCCTATTATTTAACAATACCATACTAATGTCTTTGAGTTTTTTTTTTCACTTTTTCCATTTCGGCTGGAGAAGTCAGGGGGAGATTATAAAATCAACAAACAAAAATGAAAATATTGAAGTTTTAAACAACCAACAACACCAGATGTCATCCAATTCTATTTCCTTTTCTAATACTCAGTAACAAATTTGCACTACTACATTTTTCTGTTTCCCTAAGATCCTTTTCGTTTCAATAAAATTTAATATAAAAATTAAAAACCTACACAAACTACGTATGTAGGTACACAGTTTTTGTTCCCTCCGTATGATGATAACTTAATACACTGACATTCTTACTCTGTACATATGTGGTTTTCCCAACCAACTGCCCAGCTAAAAAGAATATGTTATATCAATATCAGTATTTATTGTTCTATATCATACGCATACAAATTGGAGCAACTTTTTTAAAAATTTTCCAAAAGTACAGTAGATTTTTAGTGCAGTAAAATATTTTTTTGTTCATTTTAACCCTCGAAGTGGCACATATTTTGAGCCCTTAGTTCTGGCACATGGTGTCTGGCCAGACCCCTATACATTTACATGCATTTGTATGGAAATAAGGGCTGTTTGCCGTTAAATTTTTTACTAAGATAGGAAAATATTTGTTATATTTTGTGTTTCTATTTCTTTTTACTATGTTATTAGCTGAGGAAGAAAAAATAGACCTGAAAAAATCTTTGGAATGAAAAGGGCAACAATTTTTTTGTTCTATATATATTTCTCTTTATTATGGGTAAAGTAATAATTGTTTATGACAAAATAGAAAATTATTATGAAGAATACATTGATTTTTTTATTCAGAATTTTGCGGAAGGCAACAAAAACATAAATAATCTACTTTTGAATGTTGCTGACAAACAGGATTGTTGCATTTGCAGCAAAAAAGCGTGTCTTACGGCGTATTTTGTCACCTTGCTGCAGGCAAATTCTGCAATCTTTTTTGGCAGCTAATGTGTCTGGACCACTGCGTGAAGCCACATTAAGGTTTGCTATATTGAGAGGTCTCCCAAAGAACGCTTCAAATGCTATAAGAGTTGTTGGTTGAGCCACAATGTGCGGATTATTGATGCGATTTTCAACGTTGGCCAGTACCAATTGCTTTGCAAGTTTATATAAAAATATGCGTCTTCTTTCTTTTCTTGTATTTTCATCATTTAGCTTACATATAATGTAACTTGCCAATGCCATCACATCAATCATGTTGCAGAAAAACGCGTATGTCCAGCGTCTGGTTGACCGTTTTGTTGTGTAATGAGTTAGCATTTGATCCATCGTATCGACTCCGGCTTTAGTTGAATTATAAAATAAAATTGCTTCCGGTTTCATGGCTACGCCTTCAACATGTTTCGTGTAATACACGGTTGAAATTAAATTGACTGCCTTATTTTTTTTGGGCACGTAGCTGCAAAGTGCAACAAGATTTTCATGAAAACCAAACACACTTGAAAGAATTGGTCGTCTGGTGCTCTTCATAACTTCCTTAGGAAGACATCTTTTGTTTGCTCGAATGGTGCCAACAAATGCCAGTCCCATAGCATGAGGTGAAAAAATTATCAGAAATAATTGTTCTGCCGCTGTTTGCGTAACAATTTGCGAAATACATTAGAACGTTTTCACCTTGATTTATCTCCCGATTGTCTCCTTCCTTTCCAGTGTATAGTTTTCCTTTCAATGGAAATTTAGTCTTAGCATCGCATGCCCACCAAACTTTGATCCCATACCTTGCAGGTTTTGATGGGATATATTGGGTGAACTTTGTGCGCCCACGATACGGAAACAACTGCTCATCGATGGTGATATTTTCATAAGGTTCATAATAATTTTGCAGATTTTCATTGAGAAAATTCCAAAGGTCCCGGATAGGAGCTGCTTTTTCTGTTTGCTGTCGGAATGCCCGCGTACGACTATTATCGAAACGAATATATCTGGACAGAGTAATGAATCGTTTGTGCGACATAGCCGCATGGAATATGGGCAGCGAATCAGAACGCCACAATATACTGGAGTCTTGCATATTATTATGGCTGAGACCAGAAGCCAACAAAATCCCAATGAATGCATCTAGCTCAGAGCTTGTCAAATCAATCCATTTTCTTTGGGTAGACTCTGGATGTTCTTCATTCCATTTTCTAATTGATTCTCGCCCATGCCGATTTGTTTCACTAATGATGACGAACGTAATATTGAATGAGAAAAATAGCTTGAATACCTCAACTGGATTGGTGAGCCTTGTTTTTGTTCCAGATTGAAAACGTATGATATTATGCTGGCGCAAACGAGATGCAGGAGGTTCAGTTTCTTTCCATTTAGTACCGTCTTTACCATAAAAACAGCCTGAGTCGACTTCATTTGCTGCTTCAGCATCATTTCCACTTTCTTCTTCTTCATCTACGTCTTCATCACTATCATAAAGTTCGTTAGGTTCAATTTCCAAATCATTTTCTATGTCTGATGTATCATCTTCTGGCACATAATCAGCAGTGTCGTCACCATCGTTTTCAAAAACATCATCATTTTCATCAGCTTCTACCTGGCTTTGAAAATCACGCACTAATGCCTCTGACAATTGGGGTTGCAAATTCGCGCTACGCAAGCGTGTATTATAAATAAATTCCAGTTCATCAGCCATAATATACTAACAACGCAACAAATCTACCTGCGTAAAATTATTCACAAGTTCAAAATTACCGCACAAAAACTAGATTACTTCTTCACTGTTCAACGTTCAATGAATAACTAACTCACAAACAAAATCAGAAGAAAGAAAGAAGCATAAAAGAATAAAGTAAATACAAATTTCCAACTCGTGCCATGTGCTTTGCCTATGCGTTCATACAAAATGCATAGGGGTCTGGCCAGACACCATGTACCAAAAGTAAGGTGAAGTTTTTTATTTGGCTTTTTTGTCCTGTTCCAAGGACTTTTTTTCAATTATTAATTTATACATCGAAAGCCAACAATATTTTGGGAGATTACCTGAAATTACAGCCATGTACCTAAAATAGAAGTATGCTAAATTGAAGCATGAAAATGAAATATGTCTGTCCAGAACCATGTGCCACTTCGAGGGTTAATTTTGATTACAAAAGGCCTAAAACTGCACATAATTTGTTAATGCAATATGACATATGTACAGATATGGACATATAATTGGCACAAATTTAAATTTCGCATAAAATTAAGTATTTTCCAACTAAATATATTTTAAAATGCAAGTTTTGTCTCTTCTGATTATTGTTGAAAAAAATGTTTGTCTTAATAGTACTCAAATGTTCCGTTATGTTTTGCTTATTATTTACCGTTATCATTTTTGCGTTACCAATGCTGATTTAAAGTGGACATATAAAGGACACAATTTACTTAAAATAGGCAGTAGTCGTGTAGATTTAATTCAAAGCACTAAATATGTTTCGTAGTTCAAAAATAAATATAAAAAGTTAAAAAGTTTTTAAAATGGTATCAGGAAAACATACCACAGGTGAGGAAAGGCGGATCATATGGAAAATGTATGAAGATGGAAAAAGAGTAGCGGAAATTGGTGAGATAATTTCTCGCAAAAAAGTCTACAATGCAATTAATTCTTGTGTTGAGGATCCTGATATATTGACTAAGGGTAAAATTGGGAAGCCAAGGCCACGAAAAACAGATGAGCGTACGGATGCAGCTATAGTACGAATGGTGAAAAAGTCATCAAGGCAGATAGCATCGGATATTAATGAAAATTTTAACATGGAAATATCAAGCAGACTTGTCAGAAGAAGACTAAACGAGACAAATTTGTTTGGGGGAATTTCCAGAAAAAAGCCCCTACCCTAAAAAAAAAATATTTCAAAACGACTAACCTTCGCCAGAACCCATAAGGAAAATCCCATTATTTTTTTGGAAAAACGTGTTATGGAGTGACGAAACAAAAATTAACAGGATAGGACCAGATGGCAGAATCTTTGTTCGTTCACTCAGAAGACTGTAAAACATGGAGGTGGTATTATGGTTTGGGGTGCATTTTCTTGGCATGGCGTAGGTCCGCTTATAAAAATCAATGGAAAAATGGACAAGTTTCAGTATTTAGATATTTCAAAAAACCATATGGAGCCATATGCCTTCAACTCTATGCCAATAAAATGGAAATTCATGCAAGATAATGACCCCAAATACTCCTCCAAACTAGTAAAAAAGTGGTTTTGTGCGCGTAGATTGATGTTTTGGATTGGCCAGCCAAGAGCCCTGACTTAAATCCAATAGAGAACCTGTGGAATGAAGTCAAGGTTGAAATTGCCAAGAAAAATTACAAAAATATGGACGAACTGTGGTCGGCCACACAGGAAGCTTGGTACGCCATCCCCAAAACAAAATACCAAAAACTAGTGGAAAGTATGGGTCGAAGGTGCGAAGCTGTCATCAGAAACAAAGGCCACAGCAGTAGATATTAACGGTAAAATATTTGTACATACCAAAAAATTTAACAAATGCAATATTAAATCCATTTCTTCTCTTTTTTTAAGATTGTGCCATTTATGTGTCCAGCTCATTTCAATGGGTTTTTTTTTTCATAATGATAATTTTTTATTTACATTAGTGAATTTCAATTAAAATTTATAGCAATATTAAATGTGCGTAATAAACATTTGTTAAAAACAAAAACTTGTTGGTTGTTAATAGTATTTGCAATATAGTAGCATAAGAAAGAATTCATGGTAAAATATGCCATTTATATGTCCATAGCTGTATATATAAATTTTGGACCTTTTTCTTTCCAAATTGGCTTTATATTTAACCCTTTCGACCCCAACTTTAAATGGCTGGGAATTTTCCGACCAAACTTCTTGTAAATGTAGATCTATGCCAAAGAAATATTTTTTTATTCCATTTATGGTTTCGCAGCATCCCCTAGCGGAGATATTTGGAATTAAAGTTCAAAAATAATATGCTTCCGGTCCCGAACGGGTTAAGATTTTTTAAAAATTTTAATTTTATATTTTTTCTACTACTAAACTCTCCATAAAATTTTTTGATTTTTTGAATTTTATTCATCACACAATTTTTGAGACTAATTTAAACAAAAAAATTATTTTTCCTTAAATTTTGCTGTAAGAAAAAATGTGTGTTGACACTATGAAAAATAGCTCGCAAATGAACACTATTAAAGACTGCTATATGAAATTATAGACAGGTATTCTAGAACTTCAATGCTACTGAGTAAAACAATTTGTTAGAAAAAAAATAAATATAACGGGAGTTATAGGCACAAAACAACGAAGTTGCTTGTAGGCAACTTTGGGGTCGAAAGGGTTAAAATCGGACTTCGGCTTATACTTAATTTTTTTTAAAAAAAAAAACCTTAAAAATTTTTGAAATTTTGATTTTCGGTGACTATATTTAGAAAAGTTATTGAGATATTAATACACACTTAAGTTTGAAAAATAGGGCACGGAATTAAGCTTAAACTGTGTAAAGCGTTTTCTTTCGGAGCCAATAGTTACTAAATTATAAATATTCACATTTAGGCACCTTAATCACCCTTAAGAACTACACAGAACAATATAATTATCTCCGTAGCGATAAAAAGCATTGAAATATTTCGAGGAGGTTACCTAAATATTTTTGCCAATTTTTTTTAGTTTTGGCTAAAAAATAAAATTAAAAGATGAAAAAAAATTCCATAGATCGCGATAAACTCTCAGGTTCTAATGCATAAACTTTCTTTAATTTCTCGTTTTATTCTGGCAACAGCCTCATTTAATGTGTCTCCACTGTTAAATAAATTGTTAGTGATTCATAAAGTTAGTAAACGTTTGACTCGTTAATCATAGGTGAATAATGTTGTTTTTAAGACTTTATCAATAAAAATAATTTATAATAAATCAAAATATGACAAAAACAATTTTTTTATATATCTTGGCTATATAATAGTGTAAAATAATATTTTAAAGACAGTTTAATATTACAAATACTGAAAGTATTCGAATGACGATTACACTGTGAGACAAATGGTAGGGGTCAGTGATCGGGAAGGGTTCAAACTACCGGGGAAAGTTATATCGGTAAAACAGAAGTTATACGTGTCCCGGCGTTTCGCTGGGTCACCTCTAGGAATCGAGATATATCGATTTGACCTTTGGTGGTCTTTTTTTGACATAACTCGAGAACCACTAGTCCGATTTTGCTCAAACAATTTTAAAAAAATTAAAAATTACAATTCCTTTAATGTGTTCATATAACGTTTTTCTATATACTCAATTGTTTGAGCAAAATCGGACTAGTGGTTCTCGAGTTATGTCAAAAAAAGATATATCTCGATTCCTAGGGGTGACCCAGCGAAACGCCGCACAGTGTCGTGATTTCATATAACGAGTGGCCATAAATAGAAGGAGTGGTTGTAAAGAGTTGAAATTTGGCACACGTATTTGATTTGACAAAAGAAAAAAAATATTAAAATTTCAAAAACTTTGGAGGAAGGATTCGTGTCCTTCCCATATATCCTGAAATTAAAAAACGTCATAAAAGATAGAAAAAAAGTCCGAACTTTATGAAATTTAGTATAGTCGTTTAGTTTGATACCCTTAATGATTTGACCAAATTTTATCCAAATCGGGGCAAGGACACGCCCATCTCAAAAATGTCCTTTTTCAAAAAAGTAAAAAAAAATGAAGAAAAAGTAAAATTTTTAAATTAATTTCATACACGAAGCACTTGTTAGAAGAAAAATGTGTGTGTCAAATTTTTTCCAATTCGCAGCAAGGACATGCACTCCCGGCCACCCCCTAAATCTTGTATTAAATTTTTTTAAAAACGAAAAAAATTCAATGAAAAAAATTCAAATGGAAAGAAAAGCAAATGTTACTTTTTAATATTTACACTTGTTTTATTATTTAAATAAATTATAAAAAATAATGTTTTGAACAATTTTTATTTATTAAATACAATAAAAAAGAAAGTGTTAGAATTTGTTTACTCTATTCATCCGAATCACTTTCTTCAAGCTGGTTTATTAAATTTTCTTGATTATCCGCATAAATATTATTTTCCTCAATAATGAAATCATTTATTTCTTCACAACTCCTTTTACTTATTTTATCTTCTTTTCTATGTATAGATAACTTTGGTTCAGACTGCAAAACCATTCTTTCTATTAGGGGTTTATTAGTATTTGTACGACTATTTTTTCGAGTATGGTTTAAACGAGTTTTTCTAAACACTTTATGAGTGGCTTCTATAGCTTCCTCAGATAACATACCTACTGGAATCTTGGAGTTTTTTATAAATTCTGCTCCATGAACTAGTATTTTGTGGACAGTAACAGGCATACAATACCAAGAATATTTTTGAACATATAAATTCCATGTTTCTCTAAGCAGCTGTTGAAAATTTATAATATTTATTGTTTTACTGCTTGAAATAGTTTTTAAAATCAAAGAAAAATTTTTAATTAGTGATGGGTCAACCTGCGTTATGCTAGATGAGACATCAATGTTGCTGAAAAACCGTCTCGCAGTATTCCCATCATTTGTTGTACCAAAACCGGTTTTAACTTTATCTACATTTAATCCAAGCTCCTTTTTAAAATCTTCCTGAATTTTAGATTTTCTTTGATTTAAAATTTGTTTATCATCATTTTTTAAAACTCTCCAAATTTTTAGAGGCAACCTGTAAGCTATGTGTAATATACACTCAAAGAATTTTATCCATGCATGTAATGTTGATAATCCGTGTTTATGTAATTCTTCTCTTTTTTTAAGATCCCTCTCAAATACTTGAATTAAATTCATTTCAGTGGGTTTTGCACCGCAAACAAAACAAGAAGAACTGCTTTTGTTATCAGCTAACATATTATCTACCATTGTTAATCTCATGTCAAAATGAACGGTAAGGTTTTTTTTATCAGAAACATAATCAAATGTTTGCAAATTATCTATTTCTTCCTCAATAATTGCCCTTGTAGTTTTAACCAAATCCGAATTTTCTTTTTCCATATAATAGCATATTGGACGACAATACCTTATTGAGGAATGTTTTAAATTATTCCATAAACTCTTTTCTGTAGCCCAGTCTAAAAATCTTAATGGAACAAATGAAGCAACAAATAAATATTCATCCCGCGAATTTGGATCATTAAACTTTTGTTTGTAATTGCTATGGCCTGAACTACCATCAAATCCCCATTTAATTTCCAAAACTACATCATTTTGGGTTTCAAAATCATTTAAATCTAATAAACTTTTGGCTGTCATATTTAGAAAATTTTGTAATGGTATTTTTACTGACGTTTCTGATATTGATATATTTTCCGGAATATATTTTTTCTTTGCTTTTTGTAGACTATAATATGATGGAAAACAGTTCTTGTGCACATCATTTACAACCGTTCGCATATTTTCATATTGTCTATACGATAGATCATTATCTATTAATAATGCTAAAGCCTTTTCTACGGAAATAGAAGTTTCTGGAGTTGGGCTAGATACTCTTTGAGCAGCTCTTCGTAATTGCTCAGGGCATGTAGACTCACAAGATCATCTACCTTTCTTCTTTTGGTTCGTTCAGAACTTTCATTAAAGCCTACTCTTGGTCTTCCTTTACGACTTGTACTTGGTCCCTTAATAAATAAAAAAAACATGTTGTTTATTATATTATAAAAAATAAATATTCACATAATGATATTACAATGTATATGTCTTCTTCTTCTTCCACTTCTTCTTCTTCTTCTACTTCTTCCACTTCTTCATCAACTTCTTCCACATCAAAAAATGAATTTAGCCAGAAAAAGTTTTTGTTTTCAAACACAGATTTCTTTCTGTAGCATTTTTCCCAACTTTTTTTTATTCTAGCTAGAATTGATTTAAGTCTTACAATACTTTTTTGTTGCAATTGTGTCTTAAATTTATCTTCTAAATGATTTTTAATTTCCATAAGGGCTAGGGAGTGTGTTGTATGTTTGTGCCAAACATTGAAAATTTGCCTAATTTGCACTTGCCTTGACACTGAAAAAGTGAAAAAAATTGACTATTCTGCCAAGCTCTGCAAAAGAGACCCATTTTTTTTTAATGTACATACTTGTATCAATATTATATTAAAGTATCAAAAATAAACTCGAATAAACTTTTTTTTAGACCTTCTATAAACTTGTAAGTTGTAAAAAATTTTCTCTCTGTTTACATTCAGAATAACGGTACAAAACACATGATCAATTAAATGTAAAAAAAAATATGTTACCATATTTTAGTAATGTCATTCTTTAATATTTATAAACAATTTAACTGCATTATCGACAATTTACGTTAAATTAACCCATTTGTATATACGCTATTTTTCACGTTTTTTGTTTGCATACTTACCAAAAACTTTCAACTTTGATTGGCTATAACTTTGTCAAAAATATTTTTTTTTCAAAAATTCTTTTTCATTATTGTAATTTGAAATCTAGTTTATCAAACTGTTTTAACAGATTTTTAAAATTCCAAAAGTCGTTTTTTTTTTATTTTTGGCCGCTGACACCACACAGTGCGCCGGGACACGTATAACTTGTTTTTGACCGATATAACATTTCCCGTTGGTTTCATCCCATCCCGATTTTGACTATCGCATAGTGTTATGTTTTGATTAAATCAACATCACTATTAGTAAAGCGATTGGAATTTTTTCTGTTCTACGCATGAGGAATTGCGCCTCAAATTTGAATCATCTGACCACCTATCTACATTTAACGTTGCTGAAAAATAGAATAAAAACAAAATTGAAAAAATTAATTTTTTTTTTTCATTTTAATTTTTTTTTTTTCTCAAAAAATGTTTTTTCCTCGTCTGCACATAGAGAATTTTTCTGGAAGAGTTTAAATGAAATTTTTCAGTAAACTAATGAAGTTTCCTTCACAAGGTAAATGACAAATTTCTTAAATCTGATGAAAAAGCTTCATGTATTTTATGATTCTTGTTTTAATGAAACTTTTTCATTGAGTGTGTGAAAATTTTAGTAAATAAAATGAAGTTTTTGACAACATTTTATGATAAATTCCTTTAATTCAATGAAAAGTTTCAATGGACGAGTTTCAGTAAACTTTCATAGATTTTATGCAAAAATTCATATCATGCAGATAATTTACTAAGTGTTTATGTATATTTTTGTTAGAACTTGATATTTATGACTGATATTTTAAATGAAAGCTGAATGTCGTATGTCTTCGGCATAAAAAAGCCGGATTGGCATAACTCCTTTTAACTTTCTACAATAGATTTTTGACCACCTTCCCTGAGAATGTGCGACGAAACTTTGTGAATCGATATAAAATAACTAAGCTTTTTTTTTAGAAACAAAAAAATTCTAATTTTTGATAAATTGGGTTATCTTTTTCAAAAAATGATTTACTCATAGATCTGGATTATAATAATTTGTTCACGACATAAATTTTCTTGGAGGTACTTGTCTTGGAAAGCCTCATATGTTATGTACATTAGGGTGCCAGTATTTTCCTTCTTGGCGAATTTCGAGGATGAAATTTGGTGGCAATTGGTCACACACATTATTTCCAAGATCTTCAGATGTCTATAACTAGGATCGAGCTAAAAACTGGATATAATGAAGGATATATCGATAATGATTTGTCCAATTTGAGTATTTTTCATACTTGTTTTCAGAATATCAAAATTAACTAAGCACTAATATGTTATAGTAAAGAATATGAAATTTTTTTTATCGGTGTACCTGGGCCTAACTTTTCTGTATTTATATTTCGTAGTCACTGTCACTAAATTCCGCTCGGTTCTTCAAGGAATTATACCAAAAATTTGCTCGCACAAACATCGATATCACTCTAATGCATGTGCTATAAAATCAAAGGATTGTATGTGTGCGATGTTATTGAATTTCATTTGTTTTTTTTTCCTTTCATTTTGTTTTTAAGGAAGAGTCTTAATTAAAATTTTACAAAAGTATGATAGTGTTTGTCTTTTAAGTTAAAATGACCACAAACTTAAATAGTAGAAAATTGCGATAGAGATAAAAATGAGAAAAACTGCAAGAATATTGACAATTAGTCAACTGAACCATACTTAATATCTACTGATTTTATTGAGGTTTTGTGGTTTATTTACTCTTAACAGATGAACAATTTTTCAATATTTATAAACAAATTTTGTATACAAAAACTAAAGGTTATGCAACTTATTGCCGAATAGAAAAAAATATGCAGTTTAAATAAATACTAAATACTACATTTTACTTAATGTTTGATATTCAAAGATAACAAATTAATAACTTTAAGTCAATTTAGGAAATATTTTGTAAAGCAGATCAAATTCAGGGCAGGGGTTCCAAAAAAAAAATTCAACGTAAAAAATATGTTATCAAAAAAATCCAAAAAATCATTTTAAAAAGCAAGAACAGTGTATTCAGATGCCGTTACGAATTTTGTTAAAAATATTTTTCGAGGAAAGAAACGATTCGAAATATTTTATAGAAAAGTTAAGTTTTTCCCCTTTATATAGCTGGTCAAATTTAGATTAAGCGAACCTTTTTCTTTTAGGAAAGTATACCTTAGTCCCCGTGTCTGATATTTTTGTGCCTGAACTTATAAGTTTCCTCAAGTACTGACATATATCTAATTGTGCTTGCCACTGTATATACCCAGCAAAATATTGGTAATGACACCTCATCACTATCAGCATTACCAAAAATGATATATCATTACCTTCTGCATTATTTTATAATATAAAATAATGACTTCCTAATAACGGCCTATTGTATTCATTGTTTCTAAATATAAAATAACTAGCGGGCGCAGCCCGCTACGTTGTTAGCGTGCCTTAAAGGTTAAGGGGGGGGGCTGCGCCCTCCACAATTTTTATTAAATTCGTTTTTCTATTTAAAGTTTTTTTATTTAAAGCCTTCACCCAGCCACCACAAAAAATATTTAAAATAAATAAATATTTGATCACTTTTTCTCATGAAAGTGGATTGTTAGTAATGAATCCATAATAAATTGCAATATACGTGTGTATGTTAAGATAATTTGGTAAAGTGCGAACTTAGGTAGATAGACCCGTAAGTAGTTTTGTTCATTTGTGTTTTGAATGAAAATAAATAACGTAAAGCAGGGTTGGAAAGCATTTTATAATATTAAAAATAGCGGGCAAAGCCCGCTACGTTGTTAGCGTGTCTTAAAGTTTTTTTTTTTTAATTCCAGTTTATGCAAAGGTAGACCTGGCAATTCTAGTAAATTCACAAATTCAGTTGGAAAATTTACTACGTCGGTTTCTTCCACCGGTGCTTCGTTACATGAAGTTTAAATATCGGAATATATAAGTTCCATTCCTTTTTTAAAGTTTTTTCTCTTTTAGAAAATTTGTTTAACTTTTTGGAGAGTATGTTTCAATGCTACATAAGTTTTATATTCCGTGGATAGTGTTTGAACAGGTAATTCCCTCTTCCAATCCATTTGCATTCTCTATAATTTCAATTCTACTCGTTCAACGTTTATATCCATTTCATTCCACTTGTGTAGTGTTTCATTCCACTCGTTTCCTATTTAGTTTCTTCATTTTAGTGTTTCATATACACTTGTTCTTTAAGTTTTAGGTTTCTAGCTAAAGACGCACACGTTAAGGGGGGGGGGACAATTTTCCCCTTTTGAACCACCATTTTTACCACCAAATTCCTAGAAATGCCTTGTCGATAAGTTAGCCCATACTCCAAGGAAAACATATTATATATTACAGGTTTCTAGCCGAAGGGTTCGGTTAGGCCATCAAGGGGGAAAATTATTCCGTTTTTACCCCTCCCGGTAGGAATTTCCAAAAATTCCGTCTTAGAGGACGTCTGCGTTGAATGAGGAACCTACTACATACATAATTTTAGGTCTCTATATCCAGCAGTTTGGCCAGGCCGTCAAGGGGGAAGTTTTTTCCCTTTTTACCCCTCCCGGTATGAATTTCCGAAAATACCATCTTAGGGGACGTCAACGTTGGAGAAGGAACCCAAATACCGAATTTAAGCTCCCTTGTTCCAGCACTTTGGCCAGGCCGTTAAGGGGGAGACTTTTCCTGTTTTTGACCCTACCTGTAGAAATTTCCAAAAATCTCATCTTAGCGGATGTCTACAATAGAGGAGGAACTTTAATACCAAATTTCAACTTCCTACCTCCAGCGGTTTGGGCAGGCCTTTAAGCGGCACTTTCCGCTTCATTAATCCCCATTTTTGCAATGTCCCTGTCCAAAAAGCACCTTCCCGGTACAAAAAGCCCACACTCCAAGTAACATATGTTTTACATTTCAGATTTCTAGCCAACTTTTACTATTTGTGCCCCTCTCGGTAGGAATTTCCGAAAATCCATCGACAAGGAATTTCAGCTTCCTAGTTCCAGCAGTTTGAGCGGGCTGTCAAGGGGGACACTTTTTCTTTTTTTGTCCCTCCCGGTTGGAATTAGGCTGGAAGAGGAACCTAAGTACCGAATTTCAGCTTCCTAGTTCCAGCAGTTTGGACAGGTCGTTAAGGGGCAACTTTCCCTTTTTGAGCCCCCATTTTATAACGACCCTGTCCAAAATTCAAAAAAGTATCTTTCTAATAAGTTAGCCCTTACTCCAGGGACCCACATTTTAATCTTCAGGTTTCTAGCCGAAGGGGTTTTTACCGGCCCCCAAGGTGAGGTATTTCTTCTTTTTGCCCCTCCCTTTAGGAATTTACAAAAATTCCATCTTCGCGGCTATCTGCGATGGATGAGGAACATTCATAGCAAATTTCAACTGCATTGCCTAAGCGGTTTGGGCAGGCCGTTAGTGGGGACGTTTTTCCCTTTCAACCACCATTTTTAATATGTTCCTGTTCCAAAATAGAAAAATTACGTTGCCGGTGAGTTAGTCCTACTCCAAGGAATACATATTTAAAATTTTAGGTTGACCAAAAGGGATTGGGCAAGCCGTCAGGAGGAGACTTTTACCTTATTTCCCCTCCCGATAGGAATTTCAAAAATTCCGTCTCAGCGGACGCCTACACAGAAGGAGGAACTCACATACCGAGTTTCCTTTTGGGATATCCTGTACAGAATTCCAAAAATACAAACTTAGTCAATGTCTACTACAGTGGAGGAACCTTTATACCAAATTTCAACTTCTTACCTCCAGTGGTTTGGGCAGGCACTTTTCCAATTTGTGAGACTGTTTATGGGGAGACTTTTCCCCTTTTTGCCCCTTAGGAATTTCCAAAAATCCCGTCTTAGCGCACGTCTATGCCGAATATCAAGCAACCTTGTTTTAGTGGAGATATCCGTGGGGGAGGGAAAAAAGTAGTTTTTTTGAAATTATATATTATTTTAAATGGTACTTTTTGGAAAAACGAAATTTTTTGGAAAAAGATACTTTGTTTGAAAAAGGTAGTTTTTTTGGAAAAATGTATGTTTTTTGGGAAAAGGTACTTTTTTGGGAAAAGGTACTTTTTCTTGGAAAAGGTACTTTTTTTTGAAAAAGGTAGTTTTTTTGGAAAAATGTATATTTTTTGGGAAAAGGTACTTTTTTTTTTGGGAAAGGTTAATTTTTTTAGAAAAAGGTACATTTTTTGGAAAAAGGTACTTTTTTTAAAAAAGGTTGGAAAAATGTATTTTTTTTGGAAAAAGGTACTTTTTTGGAAAAAGGAATTTTTTTTGGAAAAGGTACTTTTTTTTGGAAAAAGGTACTTTTTTTGGATAAAGGTACTTTTTTTGGAAAAAGGTACTTTTTTTGGAAAAAGGTACTTTTTTGGGAAAAGGTATTTTTTTTTAATAAGGTGTTTTTTTTTCGGAAAAATGTATGTTTTTTGGAAAAAGGTACTTTTTTGGAAAAGGTACTTCTTTTGGAAAAGGAAAATTTTTTTAGAAAAAGGTACTTTTTTGTGGGAAAAGGTACTTTTTTTGGAAAAGGTATTTTTTTTGAAAAAGGTATTTTTTTGAAAAAATGTATGTTTTTTGGGAAAAGGAAAATTTTTTTAGAAAAAGGTACTTTTTTTGGGAAAAGGTACTTTTTTTTGGAAAAGGTACTTTTTTTTGAAAAAGGTACTTTTTTCGAAAAAGGTACTTTTTTTGGAAAAAGGTACTTTTTTTGGAAAAAGGTACTTTTTTTGGAAAAAGGTACTTTTTTTGGAAAAAGGTACTTTTTTTGGAAAAAGGTACTTTTTTTAGAAAAAGGTACTTTTTTTGGAAAAAGGTACTTTTTTTGGAAAAGGTACTTTTTTTTTTGGAAAAGGTACATTTTTTTGGAAAAAGGTACATTTTTTAAAAAAGGTACTTTTTTTGGAAAAAGGTACTTTTTTTTGGAAAAAGGTACTTTTTTTGGAAAAAGGTACTTTTTTTGGAAAAAGGTACTTTTTTTGGAAAAAGGTACTTTTTTGAAAAAAGGTACTTTTTCTGGAAAAAGGTACTTTTTTTGGAAAAAGGTACTTTTTTGGAAAAAGGTATTTTTTTTGGAAAAAGGTACTTTTTTTGGTAAAAGGTACTTTTCTTGGAAAAAGGTACTTTTTTTGGAAAAAGGTACTTTTTTTGGAAAAAGGTACTTTTTCTGGAAAAAGGTACTTTTTTTGGAAAAAGGTACTTTTTTTTGGAAAAAGGTACTTTTTTTGGAAAAAGGTACTTTTTTTGGAAAAAGGTACTTTTTTTTGGAAAAAGGTACTTTTTTTGGAAAAAGGTACTTTTTTTTGGAAAAAGGTACTTTTTTTGGAAAAAGGCACTTTTTTTGGAAAAAGGTACTTTTTTTGGGAAAAAGGTACTTTTTTTGGAAAAAGGTACTTTTTTTGGAAAAAGGTACTTTTTTGAGATTCCTGTGGCATTCCCTATTTCACGCACTTTCACTCGTCGATGGCCTAATATCATATCATGGACTTTAGCTATGATTTCTGGCGTTGTTGCAGTTTTTGGACGTCCACGACCACGTTAAAATTCAGCAACCCCATTTTTTACTGTTGCATATGAAGGAGCAGTTTCACCTAACACATTCACCATATCATTTTGAATTTCTTATCCCAATAAACCTTTCTTATGTAAATATTTAATCACACCACGAATTTATAATTTTTCCATTACAAAAAAATCACTGAAGCGCCATTTTTGAACACCTGTTACTATACGTGTGAGTTGACAGATCGAAATGAAATTTAACATGTGTTCTTATAACGGATGGAAGTTTCCATTATACAAAGCTCTTTGCTGTTTATACCGCCATCACTATGTCAGGTTAAGAACATTTCGTACTGCCCTGGTATTGAGCTTAAATTATATTACCTTACCAAAGCGATCTCTAGCGATTCATTGAATGGATTTAGCAACATTATATTTACAACAAACTTAAGATCTCAAAACTACGAATTTTGGCATAAGCGAAGAAAATTACACTATGCGACAGTCATTTTTACCGGCAAAACTGTTGAGTACATAGAAAAACGTTATATGAACAGATTAAAGAAATTGTAATTTTTAATTTTTTTAAAATTGTATGAGCAAAATCGGACTAGTGGTTCTCGAGTTATGTCAAAAAAAAAAAAAAACACCAAAGGTCAAATCGATATATCTCGTTTCCTAGGGTTGACCCAGCGAAACGCCGGGACAAGTATAACTTCTTCTTTACCGATATAACTTTCCCCGGTAGTTTGAACCCTTCCCGATCACTGACCCCTACCATTTGTCTCACAGTGTTATCAGTAAAGAAAGAGTAACGCAACTTGAATTTATTACGAGCTATAGCCATTGTGGTTTTTGACATCATTGTTTCATGTTTCTCGCTAATACAGTCGTCGGTGGAAATTTAGTGTCATTATTTATATACCCCAGTAAAAATGATTTTTATATTCATGATTTTATACAATTATGTCTCGTAAAGTGTTTTAAAATGCATATTTTTGTATAATTATGTATGTCAAAAGATACTACTAATTAATTACTTAAAATTATATTAAAAAGATCCAGCATTTTCCGGATGAATCATAAATGCGTTTATAAATACTTGTATAACTATATACAGAAATATAGTATTAGATCGGAAAAATAATGGATCTGGTTAAAAAAATTTTATATAAATAAATATAATATGATATAATCATATAAAATTATACTTCAAATTACATGTGACAATACTCAGCGATATATTATTCAATCAAATCATAAATGTTTATATAAAAAATAGTTTTATTTACTAAATTTATTGAGTTGACTAACCGACAGAACCATCACTAAACACCATTTAATATTAGACAGTGTAGTGTAATTTTGAACCAGGTTAAACTGACATCAAACATGTATATTTTACCACTGAATAAATTTCTTTTCTTAAGAAATTGCAAATCTATTCAACTCTTTCTATTTAATATTCTCTATGTTCTAACATATAATTAAATGAAAGAAAATATTAATTAACATATTTACAAGGGAATAAAAACAGAGAATTTTAAATTAAAACAGAAATATATTTTAAAAATAAAAAGAAAATAATTTTGACATTTGAATTTCTTCTACATTTGTTGTTATAGGGTGTGTCGAAATGCTTTGTAAAGTTATAGCAGGTTTACAAAACGTCATTTTCATACAAAATTTGTTCAATAAACCTCCTATAATTTTACAAAGCGTTTATGAATTTATGGGTTAATATATATTTCCTTCGATTTTAGCAAAAACCAACTAGAAAAAATATCTTAATCTGATTTTTTGTATATGGAAATTGTACTGAAAAACTAAATTAGTTTAGTAATTTTCTGCTTCAAAACTAAAAAAGGCCAAAAAACTACTGGCTTTTGTCCAGTCTAAATACATTAAAAACTTAAATATTTTAAAAGTTGTTTCTAACTTTAAATTCTTCAAGCAAGTACAAATATTCATAAAATATTTTATATATAAAATGCTGATAAATGTACATTTATTTGAAAATAACTACCAATATCATATACAAAATATTTTAAAGAATACTATGAGAATTCCAATGAAAAGTAAATTTTTAGTTTTTGTTGTTTATGGTAGAAGTCAAAAGTTAATCAACTCATAAGTCAAACGTTTCATGCATCAATACAATATGAAAAAAAGTATCAAAAAAAAAGTATTCGAAAAGTAAGTGTTGTGTATAGTGCATAAATGTTACAATATAGGTGCATACAGGCTTATATACATATATATGTATACATATACCAATTGCAAGTGTGAGGGTATTCAAAACAGTGGTTTATATATGTGTGTATGTATAAGTAATCGTATGCATATACTTCAATGAGTTTTGCTGACAAACCCTACA
Organism: Leucophora obtusa; assembly: GCA_949987735.1. Lineage (NCBI taxonomy): Eukaryota > Metazoa > Arthropoda > Insecta > Diptera > Anthomyiidae > Leucophora > Leucophora obtusa. The sequence goes on from OX465299.1 coordinate 138,293,335, forward strand.
ACAAAACTGTTTTTATATCGCACAGATATTTTTATTAGGCAAAATGTTTCATATACACATTAGACCGACTCACGAAAAAAGGAAAAAAAGTGCCCCCCTCAAAATAAACCTTGATTTGTTTTATGATGATTCCCAAAATTTTTCGGGTCTAGGAATGAGATCTCACGAGCTGGACCATTTTTAAAAAAGGCATTTTTTTTAGTTTTTGTAAGAAATTTGCATCTTAGCTGAAGACAACATACTCAATATGGGTATCATATGAAAGGTTTTTTCCAGCGGTATATATAACATGTTCAAGCATATCCTGACATCTCCTATTTTAAAGGATATTCTATAAAAAAAAACAAATTTTTGACTCTTTTGTACAAAGATATTTGTGATTGAAATGTCAAACTTACATATCATAATCTAGAGACGATTTAAGTGAACACGTATTTCAGATTTTTTGAAATTCACGATTTTTCGCATTTTATCAGAAATTCAATGTGGTGGAAAGAATATGTTCTAAATAGGGCAATATGGATACCAAAACTTTTCTTTTGACAAGTAAATCATCGCCCAGTAGATATACCCAGCAAAACCTTTCATTACCATGTAATGAGTTTTAGGTATTGAAATCTTAAGTGTTCACTAGTTACCTTTTAATTACTAAACTACTTGTTTTAACATGGTGATGTCATTGGAGGAAAGTCATTACACTGATGTTACCTGTAAGTAGTTTATCAGCTGTTCTATAAATAGATGTTGAATATAGATTTTAAAAAATATAAAAATTTAAAAACCAATAGGAGCTAACACGTATTGATCAGCGTACCCCACGATTGTCAGGCAAACACTCTAACCATTAGACCACGACATCACTATGATTTTTAATGCTTTAACTTATGTACACATTTATTGTGGCAACTGTTATACATGTCTATTTTTCACAAAACTTGTTGTTATTAAATACTGCTTAATGAACATCAACATTTCTATAAATAGATGTTTAATATAAATTCCAAAAAAAAAAACAACAATGGAAGCTAACACGAGTTGAGCAGCGATCCTCATGTCTGTCAGGCAAAAACGATAACCACTAGGCTACGCCATAGTTATGGTTTTTAATGATTTAGAACATATATTATTGGTTTCAGCTATTGTGAAATAGTAATGTATGGGGTATAATTGGCGGTAACTCATTACATTCAGTTTAAAAGTAATTCAACGGGTAATGAGATATGAGATCTAAGTAATGCATGTAGTAATGACCAGTCATTACCAAGGTTTTGCTGGGTAGTTTAGAAATTTGCAAATTTAATACATTTTTCACGGTACTCTGGACCAAATTTTGATAAAAATTTAGAGCTACCCCAATTCAATAAAAAAAATTTTATGAATTTTTTTTTAGGTTTATTATTAAATAAAATATTTTATCGAAATACGCGTGTCTGTAATTTTGTTAAGAAAAGTCTAAATAGAGGCTGACCCTAAATAAAATTTTATAATACGTTTTTCGCGAAAAAAAAAAGAAATTCCGCCAAAAAAAACTCGTGTTGGTTTTTTTCTGTTAAGTTGCATTTTTATCCTTAGATCTACTAGAAACTGAATTTAAATTATTATTAAAAATTAAAAAAAAAAAAATTTTTCGATAAAAAAAGTTAAACCGCCATAAAAAACGCGTGATGGATTTTTTTCCGTTAAGTTGCATTTTTATCTTACATCAACTACATACTGAATTCAAATTCAAATTGCAGTAAATAAAAAATTTAAAAAAATTTTGGTCCAGAGAATCATGCAAAATGTATGAAATCTATAAAATTCCAAACTATAACCACTTAGCAATGATTTACTTGTCAAAAGAAAAGTTTTGGTATCCATATTGCACTATTTAGAACATATTGTTTCCACCACATTGAATTTCTGATAAAACGCGAAAAATCGCGAATTTCAAAAAAATCTGCAACACGTGTTCACTTAAATCGTCTATAGATTATGACACAAACTTGACATTTCAATCACAAATATCTCTATACAAAACAGTCAAAAATTTGGTTTTTTTATAGAATATCCTTGAAAATAGGAGATGTCAGGATATGCTTGAACATGTTATATATACCGCTGGACGCGCCTCTAAAAACCTTTCATATGATACCCATATGGAGTATGTTTTCTTCAGCTAAGATGCAAGTTTCTTACAAAAACTAAAAAAATACCTTTTTTAAAAATGGTCCAGCTCGTGAGATCTCATTCCTAGACCCGAAAAATTTTGGGAATCATCATAAAACAAATCAAGGTTTATTTTGAGGGGGGCACATTTTTTTTTTTTTTTCTGTCCATATAAGGTGAATCGGTCTAATACACATACATTCGTAGCACATACACACCTACATATATGGGTTCATATGTGTGTGTGTGTGTGTATTTGTCTATGAACTCTTGAAAAACTAACTCATGGTCACAATAAGCTTTTTTACAAGTTACTAACTCATCACCATTATTTACATGCAATTTTTAAAGTTTACCCAGCAACTGTAAATGTTTTTGAATAAATGTGTGTATAAGTGTACAAGTATTAAACGTGCATACATGCATTTATACGTGTTTATATGAATGCATAAATGTATATGTGAATGTTTAGAAAATATGAATGTGTAAATTTTTTGCAACAAAAATTTATGTACTTAAAGTTGTTTGTGTTGGTTTTAGAACCAACCCATTTCCCCAATATAGTTTTACTATTTTTTTATTTTCAATTTATATTTTTCTTAACTTTTACATTTCGTCTTTAGTAATATGTGGGGGAGCACAGAGAATCTGGTGAGATTGGGGTATATGAAAATGTTTATATGTATACATATTTTTTTTTTGCAACTTTTGATAAGAAGGAAGGAAAGATTGGAAACAAAATTAATATGGATGTAAAATAAGTTGAAAAGTAAGCAGGATAAATATTGTTGATTATGTGTAAGTGTTGAAAACTTTTATGTCCGATAGTGTCAATATGACTGTAAAGTATTAAATCATGTTCATTACTTTTAGCTTTAAACGATTAGTTTTACTACTACTAAATATTTTTTGTTCTATTTTCTTTATCTTGGAAGAAATTTGTAAGCATTTGTAGTGATAATCAAATAAGATTTTTCAATTTATTTTTAAAACTTCTTTGCCAAAAAAGGTACACAGAGACAAGAGATTTATTTTGCGAAATTAATTTTTTGGAGAGAATTCCAGAAAGGTCTTGAAAGGTCGAACGAAACATATATTTTAAACATTTCGCCATGGAATTAATTTTATAAATTTTATCATTTTTGGGTCGGCGAAATTGATTTTTTTTTTCATTCTGGTTCATTACTAAGAGATTATGGTGTATTTGTTTATACTTACAGAGAAATGGGACATTATATTTGCACGGGAGACTCCCTGCTCCACAAAGTTGTAAAATTCTAAAATCTGTATTAGTGTCTCTCAAGTGGCTAAATATGAAGGTATTTATTGATAGTAGAGCCACTATAGATGCGAGGATTGAAATACTACTTCCAGAGAAATGTGAAAGTATGTTATGGGATGACGGAATGGGCTTGAAAATTGTTTCGCAGGGGTTTTTGGGATGGCTGAATTTGAATCTGGTATCAGACTTTTAAAATTCAATATGGCGGAAGAGTTTGAGATATTTTACAATTTGCTTTAAAAATTATAGTTTTTGGGGTCACATTTTTGAAAGTTTTCAGGATTCCTGTAAGATATTTCTTGGAATAGTTTTGAAGGTCGCTGAATAGGAATCTGATGTTGGATTTAAAAAATTCAATATGGGTTCCTATGAAACACTTTTTCGGGAAGTTCTGGTGATATGGTGATTTTTTTAAAAAGTATCTGGAATCGTCTCAGTGTATTTTCGGAAAGTCTTCCTGGAAAGTCTACTTGGATAGCTGAATACGAGTCTCATACCAAAATTTTAAATATCAAAATGGCGAATCCAATACGGTGGATGATTTTTTTTTTTAACTGATTAACTGACCAAATAATTTTTTTCGTAAAGGTTTGGGGGAATATGAGTCTTTTGTCAGGTTTTAAAACATTCCGATAAATAATTTTCAACAAACCCAATCACTTTTCAAAAAAAATTATCCGATTTGCCATTTTCAATTGAAATGTTTAGTATTAATCCGATCACTTAAAAAAATCATCCGCTATATTCGATTCGCCATTTTGAATTTTTAAAATTCGATCAGATTAGAAATAATCCAATCAGTTTTTTAATAAAATCAAACGCAACATTGCAACCACAGTTATATATTCTATCTAGCTAAACTTTCTGAAAAATATCTCATACGAATCCGATCTCGTTTTAAAAATCTGATTTTAGATTATTCTGCAACCACCCCAAAAACTGTAAAGCAAATTGGGAAAGAAGTCTGAAAGTACTGTATCATTCCATAAAAAATGGGTACAAAAATGGAAGATTTTGGACATGACCCCTTTCGATTTTTTTCATTTTGGTACGCGTTCTATTGCTGTTTCAAGTTGATTTTTTCAGTGAATTTGTGAAAAATACCTGATGTTCAAATGATTACAACTTTCGAACGCGTTATCCGATTGTTATTTTTAGGAGTCACCCCATATTATACTAAAAGTTGGACTATGGGGACAACTTGGAAAGCTCTGCTGCCATATAAAATTTTTTTAAAAATTTCGGTGAGAATGTGTTTAAATTAACAGTGAATCTTTTATTATTTCCATTACCAAGAAGTAGATCAATAAGTTATTAAAACTAATTATGATACACTCACAATATATTTTCCATAACCGATTGAGGTTTATTTGAAAAGTAATAGGTAAAGTTTGTTTTCAATTGAAGAATCAATTAAAATACATTGAAACATATTGTTTAACTTTTTATATTCGTCAATAAAAAACAAACCACAAGAAGTATTTATCGTCTGTAGGAGTTGATATTTTCAGTCAAATAATCTATTTTTAGATTTCTATTTTTAGAAAAAATAATTTAAATAATTTCGTTGTTTTATATTTTAAAACAAAAAATTCAAATATTTTCGGTTTTCAGTTAAAAATTGACGATTGTTTTAACAGACTTTTCAATTATTCTTTCATTTTTTAATTGTGTTTTCAATTAATTTAATATGTATTTTAGGTGGTTTTTAACGTTAAAATATTTTAAGTGTATACATATAGTTATAGAAAAAAAAAAAAAATTTTTTGGGATGAGATTTGAACCACCACCCCCAAAAATTGTAATTTTGTCAATGCCTGACCTTCCAGACATCTACACCACAACCGATTTGAAAATTGTATAAATTAAATTTGAATTTAAAATATTTTGAAATATTTATTTATACAACAAAAAGAAATTTAAACAAACAAATGTACCCAACACACAATTTGAATTTATAAAAATAATTTGAATCTATCGCACGACTAGAAAAACTGAACTTCGTTTTATATCTAAATTCTTTTGTTTGTTTTAACTTAAAATAGTTGAATATTAAATAATATGAATTTAATCAGTGTTTACGATAACGAAATTATCGAAATTGATTGCCAAATTTATTTGAATTGTTAGTAAAAATGTTTAAATTGATTTGATAATCACGGGGTAGCCGGGTTGTAAAAATGTGAAAAAATCTCGATGATGTCAGCTGCTAGCAATAGGGTCGGCATATACGACTAAAATATTTACCATACAAATCGTTTTAAATGTTCACCATACAAATCGTTATAAAAACTAAAAATATAAAATACTAAAATAAAATTTAAAAACAAGCTTTTTTATAATGCCCTTTGAGGGGAATTTTTTTTACAGAGTTTTTATTTTTAATTTTGTGTGGAAGTAAAAACGAAAGATTTTATATTTTATGAATTTTTTTTTATTCTCAAAAAGTTTTATGCATCTCAGAAATTAAATAAATACAGGGTTATAAATTTTATTCAAATGAAAATTTAATTTAAAAAATCAAAAAAAGGAAATATAACGCAAGTTCTTCTTAATTAAAATTAAATTTTATAACTAAAGTTAAACACTAAATTCTAGGGACTTTGATTTATGTAAATTGGTATTTCTAGTCATTCGACTAATCTTATTCTCATCTAATTCAGAGAGTATTGTCACTTTTAAGATAATTGTCGTCAAACAGGATGATTTTAAAATCTTAAATAATTTTATGATAAAAATATTTTTGTGCAATTTTGCTCCAAAGTTTAATATCGATGGCTTAATAAAGAAAGACGCTACACAGAGAGAATTTTGCTGAACGAGTTTTAGTGAAATTTTTCAGTAAACTGTTGAAGTTTTCTTCACAATATAAATGAAAAATTTGTGAAATTCGATGAAAAAGCTTCATATATTTTATTAATATAGTTTTAGTGAAACTTTTTCATGGAGCGTATGAAACTTTAAGCAAATAAAATGAAATTTTTGATAATTTTTTATGAAAAATTCCATTAATTCAATGAAAAGTATCAATGGACGAGTTCCCGTGAAACTTTATCGATTTTATGCAAAAATTCATTAATATCATGGAGATAATTCTCTCACTGTATCTTTATTCTTAATTTCTATAGTTCCCCTCTATAAAAATATAAAAGCTGTGGAAATATTGTTTCTCAGAATGAAACTTTATATTAATACAAAAACAATAAAATAAAAAGTGTAATCTAAGTTTTTCAGATTTCCATTTCCTCTAGTGGAATAATAATTCCAGTTAGGGCCTTTCTGCATTAAGCATTAAATTTATATACCAAAAATTTGAAAAGAGCAGCATGTTCGTTGTTACATTTAGGGCATTTTTTTTTACTATTATATTTATGTGTGATGGGTAATTTGAAATTTAAAAATATAGATTCAAATAAAATAAAAACAATTTGAATTATAAAAAAATGTTTATGAAACTATTTGTATCAATATAGTTTGGCTCAAGGGGTAAGGCGATGAACTTCTAAACCAAAGGTCGTTGGTTCGAATCGTGTCTGGTGTTGGAACAAAACAAAATTGCTTTGAATTTAAAACGAAAGAAAATTAAATTAAAGAGAAATTAAATAAACAAAGAACGTGTGTGTTGTGTGTGCAGTGTTTTGAAAATTGAAACAAAAAAAAAACTTTCGAATATGAAAAAACAAACCAAAAAATCGTTTTTTTTTACGTTTTGTCAGTTAAAAATTGATGATTGTTTTAACAGACTTTTCAGTTATTTTTATTTCTTTTATGGATTGTTTAAACAATGTTTGAAAATAAATAGCAAAATGGTTTGAATATAATGAAAAATCAGTAGTCCTTTTTTTAATTGTGTTTTCAATTAATTTGATATGTATTTTAGGTTGCTTTTAACGATAAAATATTGTGAGTGTACATATTAGCAGAAAATTAGCTAAGTTCAAAAATTCAAAGCTGTGTTTGAGAGGTTTGTCCAATTATGCAAAAGTCGATCACATTTGAATGAAAGCTTAGTAGAATTTTTTAAAAAATTGATAAAAAAAAGTACCTGCACTTTAAAGAAAAAATCTGATATAATTAAATTAATTTTTATATTATCTTGTCTCAAAACTTAGGATTAAACTAAATTTTTAATGCAATAAAACATTCTATTTCATAAAATGGCCCATATCTCGATAACTAAGCGAGATAGAGCAAAACGGATAAAGCCTTTACTCATTTAGAGTAACCTTACACGCACTTGCATGATATGGACCATGTCTGAGAGGTGAGGGCCCAGATACACTATAATTGTGGGACTAAGTATAGTTGCAAATAATACTGTTTTACTAGTTTTTTACTTAACCAAATGTATTAAGTAAAAATATGTATTATAATCAACAAAGTATATTTTAATCCACAAAATAGGAATACATTTTTTTAAATTAACAATTTTTCTGGCGTCTATTGGACATATTATGTTGAGTGTATGAATAATTAACTTTACCGTATATGTAGCAATTTTTCTACAACTAGTTATTTAATGAAAAAACAAAACAACTAGCTAAACTAACTGTCACTGCACTTGAGTATTTTTGGACAGTTAATCTTTCAAGTATCAGAAATAATTAATCTACATTTGTACATAGAAAAACAAATACAGTTACAGTAGTGTTTTCAATTATTCGACGTAGGCGGTTAATGCATTATTAGAAAAATCACTAAAATTTATTAACCGATTATTCAGGTCGGTAAATGGAGAAAATTGGTGATTAATCGTTTAATTAAAAAATAATGCATTTCCTTAATTTTTTAACAATGAAAACACAAAGAGCTGCCTAAATGACAACGTGGCATATGAACTCGGTGTGTTGTAAAAAGTTTTCATAATATAAGGTTGAAATTTTTCGAAATCTGATATTTTTGAATTTGAAATTTTTTTGGCATATACTATTGGAAAAATGTATGTAAAAATGTTGCTAAAGCTACTAAAAATTAGTTAAAAATATGTTCTGCCATTTTTCTAGTTAAAAATGGCAGAAAAACTGCTGAAGCTAAAAGAACTTTTTTTGCCAAATATTAGCAGCTTAAGAACAACAAACCTAAAACTGTTACTATCTATAATTTAATGTTTCTTTTCTATTTCTTTCAAATTTAAAAAATCTGAAAAACTTTAAATACAAAATGTCCTTGGGTTCAAATTTTTAATCAATACTGCAAACAATTAATAGCATTGCATTTAAAAAAAATGTTATATTGAACGTTTTTAAGATTTTAATAGGATTCACCTTTCTCCTCTGAAGAAATAGAAACGAGTTAGAGCCTTTTTACACTAAGACATCGATATAAACAATTTTAATTAAATTTCACTCAACTGAAGATACGAATTTACTCCGCAAAAATTAAAAACAAATTTTTCTGATTTTCTAAGTCTCTTTTTGGTTTTTTTAAGGGTCATTTATAATAAACAAAATAACCTCAATGAGCCACACTCATCGATTTGCCGACCTCATGGTGTATCTCAACAAGGGGTGATGCTAGGAGTCATAGCCTGCGGTCATGGCATATAGAAAAATGAAAGTTTTCCATATACTGAAAGACAAATCAAAAATTTAAATTACATTGATCAATTGACACGTAAACTAACCACTGACGAGTCTTTGGGTGAGACGAAACTGCAGTAGTCTGATGATTCCCTTTTGTGTCTGTTAAATTTTTCAATAAAAATATTATAGCCTAAAGTTTGAGCTAACTTACGTAGAGAAATTTTATCGGAAGAGTTTTAATGTAAATTTTCAATAAACTAATGAAGTTTTCTTCATAAATTGGATGACAAATTTCTTAAATTTTATGAATTTTGATAATTATTATAAAACTCTTTTTAATATAACTTTTTCTTTGAGTGTATGAAATGTTTAATAAATAATATGAATTTTTCATAAAATTCTATGTTATAAATCAATGGAGTTTTGAATTCCAGCGAAACTTCATTGAATAGATGAAAAAATTCATAAATATGTTAGCATGTAGGCAATTATTTCAGTGTGAAACTACAGATGTCAAACTCCATATAAGTTTCAGTTTTTTAACTTTCGTTAGGTTTTTTTTATTCGATTAAAAATTTAAATTCAGTTAAATGTTGTTGAATTGATGGGGTTTGGAACCGACTATACACACTTCCTTGGGAGATGTAAGCAAAGGTAGAGTTCTTACAGAATTAAATTGTCAATTGATAGTTGTGTTAAACAGTTTTAAAACAAATGAAACCTGGTCCTGAAGGACATCCAAATATTAGTTTTAATTTTTAAAAGAATTAAAACAGAAATGAAAAATTGTCTGTTGTATTTCATAAAGCCTGCTCCAGCCAGACACGTTTTTTGTTTTGAGAAGTTTTAAAAACACATTTATTTTAACCTTTCGCGATGTTTTTGTAAAGCGTTTTATTTACAACTAGCAACTCTGATATTTTGTTAAAATATTTGCAAACAAAATTATTACAAATTAAAAGTCTCTTAAAACACGACGCACAGTGCTTTGATCTCATATAACGATTTGACAAAAATAGAAGTAGAAATGAAATTTGGTACACTGACATAGAACCCCTTAGTTAAGAAAAATTAAAATTTTTGGAAATATTAGGCCAAGGACACGCTCACCTCCCATATGAAATTTAAAAATATTATATTAGCTACATAAATGGACATAAAATTACAAAACGTATATCTTGAGATACACATAAAACTGGAAACGTTTGTGTCAATTTTTATCAAAATCGAAGCAGGGACTCTTAGTCCTGCCATATATCCTTTATATTAAAATCTTTATAAAACTTGCAAAAAATATCCGATTGCCATGAAATTTTGCACGCTAATTGATATAAGGTCATATAAGCCATATTTGTGCCAAATTTGGGTAAACTCGATTCATTAATAAAAAAATAATGCCTGTCATAAAAAATACGTTTTAAATGATTTTTCTAAAACAAAAAAATTAAATAGGATTGAAATAGGAAACCAGGATATGTTCAGCGAACTTATATAGAACACTACGAGGAATATTTTTGTGGAACATTTTAACCTTGTAGCTCTTCAATTAAATGTACTTTTTTGACCGCTTTTCAAAACGGACAAAAACGACCCGTAAGTTGAAGAGTTAGAGGATTAAAAGATTCCGCAAAAATATTTCTCATGAAATTCTACTATAAGTATGTTAAGACATTAGCATTGAAAATTAAACTTCAATGCCAGTAATAAGTAAAAACTTAAAACGTGTTTAAGGGTTAATTTCGTACTTATTCAGAAATGTCCCACAAACCTGTATTTTAGGGAGACACCATGGGAATCTTCCATTTTAGGTATAGGATGTGTTCATCGAACTTATGCCACACACTACGAGAAACATTTTTTTGGAACATTTTAACCCTCTAACTCTTCAACTTACGGGTCTTTTTTTGTCCCCTTTTTAAAAAGGGACCAAAAAGTGTATTTGCTCCCAAAGTTCAAAGATAGTTTTTTGTGTTTTTTTATCAGCTGGTATTTTAAATAAAAAATGAAATATAAGTAGCTTTTATTACGTGAATGAGATATAAAAATTTTTTGATTTTTATAAAAAATTGGTAGACATTTTTTTTAAATATAATAACTAAAGGTCTATTCCTAACAAAAAAAGTAATAATATGAAAATTAATTAACATAATTTTTTTAATATATTATTTTTTTTTAATATATTATCAAACTTTGATAATTTTTAGGATTTTAACCAAAACTTAGGTATATTTAAGGATGTATTAATGAAAAAGGAAACGTGTTTTTGAAAAAGTTTATACTTTTTTTTTTTAAATAATATTACCTTAATTTTTGTAAAACAATTTATACCATTTCGTTAAAACCTAAGAAATTTGGAAACTTTTTTATAACCCATAGAAGATGAAATTACAAAAATACATTTTTTGTCACTTGCAATTTTTTTTTTTATAGTTAAATTAAAAAAAAAATTTTATAGTTAAATTAAAAAATTGGTTCTTTTCTTTATTTTTTTTTTATACAAAATCATAAGAGCATGACAAAAAATTTTAAAATCAATTAACATAACTTTTTTTAAAGTTCTATTTAACTTTTGATAATTTTAGGCTCCCAGCAAAAATATTGTAAAAATTCAAAAAATAATTTGATATGTTAATTGCAGATTTTTTACAATTTTATTATCTTTTATTGATCCGAATAAATTCAAATATTTTAAAAAAAGAAAAATTTTAAAGATATCTACAAAAAGGAATTTTTCCAATTTTTTGTAAGATCCAAAAAATTCATATTTTGTTAAAAATTTAGCGACTTTCGCGACCTCTAGTGTAGACAGAATGAATTATACCTGAAAGGATAATTTTTACAAGATTAAGTAATTTTAATAAACATCCCAGTGTAGAAACGGTAATGACATATCATTATTTTTTGGACTACCAGTAATGACACCCACTTACCTTCTACATTATTTTAAAACATATAATAATAAGTTATTGATAACGACTTATTTTTATCATTATTTCAAATAAAAAATAATTTTCTAGATTTTTTTGAAAATTTTTTAAAATCTATTTTTAGACTCAATATTTTTTGAACACTGGTAAGGATATATGTAACCACATATTTTTTGATTTTTTGTATGTTGGCGAGTAAGCTTACTTGTGCGCAGTAGGTCAATTATGTTTTTATCTATTAAATATTACATGTCGATATAGCTCAGATGGTAGAGCTATTGACTGGCAATCTGTAGACCCAGGTTCGATTCCCGCACCAGCAAATTTTATTAAAAAAAAAAAATACAATAAAAAATATTTTTTTTTGTATAATTTTTTTTTTTGAAAATCTATTTTTAGACTCATTATTTTTGTCTGTACTGGTAAGCACCTAGGTAACGATATATTTTTTGATTTTTTGTATGCCGGTGTGTAACCATAACTCATTATTTTTCGCGACATCGCCATATAAAGGTAATAAGAAATGTAATAACAAAAGTAACTAGTTACCATTACCACGTATGTAGTTACATAACCACATATCTTGTAATGATTTTCTACACTGGGATATATACAAAAAAAATATTTTCGTCGAAATAGGAGACACAAATTTTTTTTTTATTTGTCTATGGGACAAAGCACTGTGCGATGTGTCTCGCTGGTTTTATGTCGACTTGATTGGAATTACTCTTTCAGTCGATTTTTAAAAATGTTATGGCATTTTATTTAGCATTTGTTTGTTCTAAGCTTTTCTTGCAATTTATTAGCCAATAGTAAGAAAAAATAAAGGAAAAATTCCATATTAAAAATGTAACCGGTTAATCGACATATTTTAACCGACTATTCGGGTCTAATAATTATTTGAGTTTTAAATTATTTGTTTCGACATTAAACAAAATAGAGGCGATTAATCGAGGAATCGGTTAATCGATTAACCGAAGTTACAGCAAAAATAACCATTGCTTTTACCTTCACAAATGACCTTCATGTAGTTACTGTAAAAATAATCTCAGTGCAGTAAATGTTGATTTTAGCATGAATATATTTGTGGTATTCCCATTCTTTGTTATTTTAACAAATTTTATTTTAATTTTTTATAAAACTGCTACGAATTTCAATTAATTCTCTAAATAATAGAAAGGTGATGTTTCCGCAGTACTTTTATGACAAGAATACAACTTGTTAATTATTTTGTTTAAATATTGCCGAACACGGCTTTCTGGTGTTATTTTGACCCCGATGTTGTTGCACGTGAAATTATTTTTTTTTTAGATAATATTTTTAGATTATCTCGGCAAAGTAAAAAAAACTTACTGGGACATTTTCTAAGCGATAAACGGTAATGATTTTTGTAGTAGACTAATGAAACTTTTCGCTCAATATTCTTAAAATTATTAAAAATATTTTGTCTTTTAAAAAACTTGTTCCTTAATCAAACTTCGTCATTGAGGGTAGAAAATTTTCAATAAATAAATTTATATATTTAGTAAAATTTTATCAAAACTTGCAGTTATTCAAGGAAAAGCTTCGATGGACTAGTTCCAGTGCAATCTCTTTGGTTTAATGCGTAAATTCGTTAACATCATGGAGATAATTCTCTTAGTGCTTACGTGTTTCTCTACAATATTTAAATAAATAATATTGTGTTACTGATTTTTAAATTATGCCAACAATTAGTTTTTTTAATTTAAAACACAGACTAATGTAAAACATGTTCTACCATAATAAAGACAAGAAAATTATTCAAAGTGTGTCCTTTTTTATATTACACAGACTTTTCTAATTTGTACGGCTTCTTTTTTTTCTTAAGAAATAAATTGAACAAACAGAAAACCTATTTTTAAACTTGAACTTAAAAAAAGTTTGTTCGTTTCAATTCATTATTGTTTTTTTTTGTGTTTTACCAAACAGCTCGACAATATTGTTTCAAAACTGTTTTTTGTTTTTTTTTTTTTTTGTAAGTAAACCAAATAAAAGTGGCAATAGGTTTTGTGTTAAAGTGACAAAGTCAACACTCAATATTTTTGTGTGAAACGCACACACACATACCTACATTTAGTTATTTTTTCCATTTCATTTTTGTCTAAACTATGCTTTCACTTCAGTGAACTTTCCAATCAAATAGTTTTTCTAGTGAGTTTTCATCACTGCCTTTCAAATACTTAAATGTCACTGTTAGTGTGAAATTCTGTTCGTTTTTTTTTAATTTTTTTGTTTTCAGTTCATCTGATGTTGGAATATGCTTTAAGAAAAAAACTATGATTTTATTTTTGAACTATACACACTTGCTGTTCGAACTTTTTTAGGTTAATGAAATGAATAAATGTAAAAATCTTTCAATGAAAAATAATAATAAAATGGAATTTCCCAGCAAAGTGTTTTCATATAAAAACATAATTTATAAAAAATATGTTATTATTTTTAACACAACCACTAAACATTTTGCAAATGAAGTGCAGAAAATATTAACTGTTATTCAGAATTAACATTAAAAATTTAATTTTTTATACCAACTGAAATCCTGCAAAATATCAATTATATCCGATTATCACCCTCTATCGCTTCTTTGTTTTAAACGATCAGAGCATTTAATTTTTTTAATAGTCTTGCCGACTCCATATACATTTACGGAATTATTTAATATTCACAACTCCACCTGGCTTCATAATTCTGGTGAGACAACTTGCGTTGAGCTTTTTGCCGTGCACAAACATCTTGCGCAATTAGCGAATGTGTCGCCACACATTACGTGTGTTGAAGGGCAATTTCAGAATACCATAGCCCTTTTCACACCCCTCGGTAACTCGCATAAGTTGGATTGACTTCAACTATTTTTATCGGCAATTTAATTGAAAACTTTGTTTTCTTGACAACGATGCTGACGTTGCTACGAAAATCATAGAAAGTGTAATTTTGTTTCGAATGAAGTCATTTATTCCTTTGAAGATTATTTCGGCAAAGCGTAAACAGAGATGTCGAAATTCAGTCAGATCTAGAGAGGAAACATTTAGTAACTGTTGTGTGAATAGTAACATCAATATTGATGAACATTGTCCACGAGCTAAAGTTCCTGCTGCTCATCAAGGCAGCAAGACCGTTTGGTTATTCATTCAAAGAATAAGGCACATTGCTGGTTAATATATCCCAACTCTTGTAAAAGACATCCAAATATTCACTGACCCGGTTGACAAAGACAACTTGTTGGCTGAAAAGTGTAAAACCCTTTTTAATAATTTTTTGCACCTTTAATTGAAATAATTTTTCTTTCACAGATTTCAAAATGCATCGGTTTGTCAAATTCGAGTGGCTTACTAGTTTGTACAGGTGCACAACAAAATTGTTGAAACTATTCACAATAAGCCATTGTGGACTTAAGGTTTTATCACAGGATTTTCTCATCAAATTCAATGCATGTTAGGAAATTGGTTTTGAAAGACGGCTCTTCAAAAATCTAATATAATGGTGTACACAATTTTAAAATAATACAGTTTCAACCGTTTTCGAGCTCTCCTTCTTTCTTAGTTTTTTCTTCTCTTTAACATATTTAACCCTTTCACTACCGAATATTTGTTTGTGGATGTATCGTTATTTTGACTTCAGATTCTTGTTAAGAGCCTTAAATTAGAAAACAATATGTAAAATTTTTACCCCTCCTATCCACCAAAAATGATGTTCGAAAATAAATTTTTTTGAAATTTCTCAACCCTGTTTTACCCCTTTAACAATCGAATAGGCAAACATCCTTTGGTTGGTTTTCTTCCTGTCATAAAACGAAACTTTATGCCAAATTTTATTTATCTACCTTCATTAGTTTATGAGAAACACCAAAAGCCCCTTTTCTCGATGATTATGATATATTCAAAAAATTAGACTTCATTAATAAATATCGCGACTATATTGCCATGTTGAACTCCTTATGCATATAATGATTTTTCTTTGAAGTCCAAAAGTATAATAAACTTAATTACAAATATGTAAGGTTTTTCTGCATTATCAAATTTTATAGTAGTATATTCTTTTAAAGATATGTACACTATAGTGGACAAGGGTAGTGAAAGAGTTCAGTTTCCTTTAGATCTAAGAGATCTCCTTGTGATACATTTTTTCTGAGTTACTTACACACAACCAAAAAAGTCTGTAATGGCTACTGAAAATCTTGCTGTTATTACGGAAAATTTAACTGCGATATTTTTTGCTAATTTTAGTAATTTTTAGAAAAGATGAGCAGCAAATTTTAGCCAAATTGTTGTAAACTGCAATTCAATATCGAGTTGTTAAAATCAGTTAAAAAATTTACTAAATATCAATAATTTTAGTATAAGGAAATTAGTATAAATAATTAGCAGACGCTACTAAATTTCAGTAAATTGTTGTAAACTGCAATTTAAAATCCATCGCTGAAATTAGCAAAAAAAAAGTGTACTAAAAAATAAACAAACTGTAAAATCTAAAAAAATTAAATCAAATTTAATAAAAAAATGTTTTTTTTTCGATTGTAAAAAATGTATAATTACTTTAAAATACTTGAAATTTTATGCTTTGGAGATATTAAAATATTCTGAATTTTATTTCTAAACAAGATTTCTAAAAAATCAACGAATTCTTGTAAACAAAATTTCCTTAAGTATCCACTTTTTGGTAAATTAGTAAATTTTTTTTGCTAAGTTTAGCACTCGGTTTTGAAAAATTAGTTAAAATTTTTTGCTGAGATCAACAACGAAAATTAGTAAAAAATCCATAATAACTGAGCAAAAATATGGTAATGACAGGTCATTACCATACGGATTACCAAGTAATGATAGGTTATTACCGTTTACATTATTTTAAAATACGAAATAATGACTTACTGATAATAAGTTATAGAAGTACTTATACATTCTTGCAAAGTAATCACTTACTGGTAATTGATTAAATAAGTTGTGATTTAGTCTTTTTTATATTAATATTTTTTTTTTAAATGTTGGTTTTTAATTTTTATTTAAAAAATAAAATTTGTTTTTTCGACCTTTTTAATTGATTAATTAGAAAATTTATTAATTCAACAAAAAACTTTCATAATATTTCTATTGTTGGCTATGCTTTGCAGTAGACTTCGAAAACATATTTTATTGTTTGCTCCATTCCCATTTTGTTAATGTAGCAGAATACATTTAATATGAGATTTTGGTACTTCAAATTGCATTGTACTACTGCCACCACTTTCTAAAGAAAACTGATGAAAGGGACCTGGAAGATTCACGAAACGATCGTCTTATCATTCCTGAAAGTGTAGAGGTTTTTGAAAGCAAAAACTCTGTGAAGTTTTTGTCAGGAGAGTATCCTGATGAAGAAAAATAGCAGTTTTTGAAAAAAGTACTTATTATGTTAAGTCATAATAAGGAAATTGGCCTTGAACTGAATTAGTAAATTTCTAATTAAATATTTTTTTTATTAAATTGTTTCGAACATTTTTCCAAATGAATAGCAAATTTTCCGAGGTAAGAAGTTTTATTTCCAATATGACCAATTATTTCACAATGTAGGATAACTACTTATTTCCTAAGCACTTATTCCATCTTTGTGAGTAACTATTTATTCTTTCACTATGGGTAACTCGTTGTTCGCACTTTTTTTGTAAGCGAGAGGGTAATGACCACCCACGAATTTTTGGACATCGCGAACAAAAGTAATGTTGCGAGTAAATAGCCTGCTAAGTACTGAAACCCTTTGTGCGCTACTTACTCGCTAAATTACTAAGTAATGTCTGTTTTTGCTGGGAAGAGAATAGCAAAAATTATTACAAAAAAAAATTGTACTAAAAATATGAATAAAAATAGTGCAAGTGAAAACCCTTTACAAATGTTATTCCTAACTTTTTTATCTGAGTGTACGTCATAGCGTTTAGGATTTGCTGTGTTATTCCCTTTTGCTTATAATATTGTTACTGTTAGAAGTTTTATTCTCATCAATATAAATAAAATAAACACAATAGCAAAAAACGGATGCTTTCATCATTGTCAGTCAGATAGACAGGCAAACGAACATACAGTAGGTAAAATCTAAACACGTACATGGACTAATTCTTTGTTCATCTGCAAATTTTAGTTAAACTATATGGGTTAGAAAAAAGGTATTTCGAAGGTTTTTAACTTAATATAAGCCTCTATTCAAAACAAAAATCAAAACTAAAAAAATTAATTCTATTAATCTTCAATTATGATTTAAGGGGGATAAATACTGTAACAACAGCATTTTAAAGGACATATTTGAAAGGCTGTCAAAAATTCAATTAACAATATTTTTAATATTTTACTTTTATATTTAAAAACCATGCTATTGTAGTATTTTTAAAAAATATCAATTTTATATTTTCCCAGTCAAAATTTCCAGAGTTGCCACTTCTTTACTGGCCTTTTTTAAAAAAGGCCAAATCGGCTGCCACCGTGCAGACTTCATTATTTATCGGGAAATAAAAATGTAAAGTGATTCTTAATGCCAGATAAATTCTCTAGTCCTTATTGTGGCCCGATTTTTATTAAAAAAAAATTTTTTTTAACAAAGTTGCCACATAAACTTAAAAATTTCAAAAAAGGCAAGAAAAAACAATTTTGCTTGGGAATATAAAATTTATTTGACTGAAATTAAAAAAAGGGGGCAAGAGTAGGACTACTGTTTTTATTGACTACGAGAGACAAAAACCACATCGATAGCGGTTTACCCGCTTTGGCTGTACAGTGACAGTCGATTTTGAACTCATGGTTGTGGGAAAACGCGTTTAAAATTAATGTTACGCTAAGAAAACAGCAAAATTTCGAAAAAGCGTATATGACTAAAATTTATATCTCCTAGTTTTCTATATGTGCACCAAATTTGGGACGAATCGGTTAAAGGGTAGTTGATCTACTAACCATAATATTCTTAAAAACGATGGCAGAAAAATTATTATACATTTCATTTCAGTCAAAATGCCGTAATTTTGTACATTGCTTAATTTATTTTGTTTTTGTTTCTTATTTTTTATACACACTGATTACTTTTTTAGGTTATATAAAGCCACCAATAGCTGCCTGATATGACGGGGAATCGTCATTGGCTTTTATTTAAAGACTGCGTGCAATTTTTGCATCTTTGGATGTAGTTTCCTTCTTTTTGTTCTGCTGTATTATGTGAAATAAAATCTCTAATAAAGACAATGAAACAAAAAAATCCTTTTTATTGGCAGTTACAAATTCTAAAAGTTTGACGGAATTAAAAACGAAATACATTTCGACAGATTTTCGCTTTTTCTTGATTTTCCTAGAAGCCTATATTTTTTTCTATTAGAATCAAAAAACTTTAGGTGTCGTTTTTAGTGAGAACTATCATTTGCCGTTTCACTTTTTGGATTTTTTAAAAATGGTTTAGTTTTTTTGTCTCTAACAGTGTTACCAGTTTTTTTTCAGACTTTATCCCAAATTTTCAAATTGTTATCCCCAAAAATCCCCAATTTTCAATTTATTATCCCCAAAAATCCCAATTTTTATTTTCTGTAAAAAATTCGTATTCGTTAACTTTTTTTTTTAAATTAATGTAAAAATACCATATTTATTTAATTCTTTTCGGTACCTTATACACTCAAACTCAATAAATTTTGTAATTCTAACAAATTATAAAAAAGAACAAATAAATTTAAATAACAGCATAAAAAAATGGGAGCCAAATTTTTTCTTTTTAAATATTTCAGAATCAAAATTTTCCGATTCATCAGCTTCAGACATTTTGTTGCGTTTTAATATTTCAGCAGATGGATTGAATTTTTGACAATTGAATAACATGTAAAGCTTCTTATAACTCATATTACATCCGAATAACCTTTAATATTTTGGAACCAAAAGGAATTCAAATTTGACATTAACTTTCCAGGCACAAGTTTGTGTAGTCTAAAATCATGCACTATTATCATCATACTCAAAAGAAATATACAGATATTTAGAATTATCAGGGTTAAATTCATAAAAATATAAAAAGGCAATATTATCCCCATGTTATCCCCAAAAAATCCCCCAAAGCTCAGAATGTATGGTCTTTTTTCAAAACTAAAAAACTGGTAATAGAATAGAGTTGAAATTTAGCTTATTTTTTTTATTCCAAAAATTATTAAAGTTTGATTACATAAAAAAACATGTTAACCGACTTTACTCTATTTTTACTTTTGACAAGCTTTAATTTAACATTTATGTATTAAGCCCAGTGTGTTGTTCAAAAGAGGGAAACATTTCGCTCTATGTTTGGAGCTCAAAAACTATAATAAAAACATTAAAATTCACAAATTTTTTATGGTCTTTAAAAAGTTACAATCATAATTAATCCAAATGTCACTTTTTCGCTACATTTTCAAATGATCCTGTCTATTAAATTGATGCGAAAAAAATTCAACCGCAATTTCGCAACAATTCCACACAAGTGAAAAATCATTTCTTTCCCTCCCGCTTTTTTAAAATGACCCATATCTCGAAAACTAAGAAATATAGCAAAACTAAGAAATATAGAAAACTATAGAAATATATACTCCATCGAAAGGGGGTATCTCTATCCAAAAATAGACCTTGGCGGAGCCTTGGACTCTCGGAAATTTTCAATAAAAATTTTATACTTCATAAAATGGCCCATATCTCGAAAACTAAGCGAGGGAGAGCAAAACGAACAAAATGTTTGCTCCACGGGAGTGACCTTATATGCCCTCACATGATATGGACTAAGCCCGGAGAGGGTCCCGATAGCCTAAATTTGGATAATTCCTACGACTGTAATAACAGATAAAACTGTATTTTTTAAAGTTTTTTACTTGAATTTAGATTTGTTAAATTTAACAAAAAAAATGTTGAAATCAACAAATTATATTTTAAGACAAAAAACAGTAATAAATTTTGTTAAAGTAACAAATTTTTCTGTTCAGCCAACAGACTTATTGTTTTGGAAAGGTAACTGCTTCGATTTCTTTAACCACTTTATCAATAGAAAGCTTTAGCCTCTACCAGCCTTACAATTACATTTAATTTTCCCAATTTAGCGTTCCAATTGCACTCGATCCCTTTTCAATTACACTTCGTTCCAAATGTCTAGTGCTTTAATTCCACTTGTGCCCCTTCCATTAGATTTCGTTTCCAGTCATTCCGCGTTGCATTCGACTTCGTTTCCCATTCCACTCCATCTTTCGCTGATCCATACAGTTCTTCCCACTCGCTGCTCCATTTGATTTCCTTTCCCAATTTCAGTGTTCCAATTACACTAGTTCTTTAAATTATAAATTTTTAGCCAAAGAGGTTCGGACAAGCTGCTCAGAGAGAAACTTTTCCATATTTATACTCCCATTTTTACCGCGTTCTGGCCGAAAATTTCACAAGTTGATTAGAAAAACCCACAATCCTTAGGCAAGAATGAAATCCGGATAGGCACATGCCTACAACGGATTATTTTTCACAATTTGTTAAATACTTTTGGGATTTTAGCATATTTAATTCCTTTAATCCAAATTTTAGTTTCCTAGTTCCACTCAGTGGATGTCTAAGACAGAAGAGGACCCTTCATATCAAATTTCAACTTTCTAGCTTCAGGGGGCACTCTTCTCCTTTTGAACCCACAATTTTACCACGTTCCTGTCCAAAAATTCGTAAAAGTGCTTACCCATAAGTCTGCCTATAATGCAAGGAACACAGTCTGTTAAGGGGGAGACTTTCCCGTTTTTGACCCTCTCGGCAGGTATTTCCAAAAATCCTCTCTTAGCGTCTACAAGAGAGGAGGAATCTACATACCAAATTTCAACTTCCCTAGTTTCCCCTTTTTCCTCTTCCTTGTAGGAATTTTCAGTATCCTATCTTTGCTGGAACCAGTGCACACACCCAAAAAATTTCGTTGAAATTTGTTGGACGGTTTCGGAGATAAGAGTGAACGAACATTGTGAGGCATGATTTTTATATGATTTTTAAAGCCGAAAAATTTCAAAGATCACAAAAATATTTTTGCTCTTTCGTGATTCTTCATTCCTTGGTATAAAATTGTTGAAAGTGTCATACTAATTTAAAAAGTAGAACTCAAGGCCGTTGAGTTAGGGCAGATTTTGACGCCTCACTCTGGGGCTATCTCGTAGCCTCGTAGCTCGTATCTAGAGCCGATTTCTAAGCAACGTATTTATTAAAAAACTAGAATATCTGACTTAACAGGCAGCATATATATAACCGCGATCCTTTTTAAACACGACTTTAGAGAATTATTGCCTATATTATGTGGTATAGGGTATAATGACTTTGCGATACCGTTTGTAACTACCAAATATAATTGACTTAAACTAATTTTCTACTACTACACTATATTTACTGCACCTTTTAGTGAAAACCCATCCCCGATAGTTGATCAGCTTCCCATAATATGAACCAAATCGTGCAGTAGTGTAGGGTAGGTTATTTAGTCGGTATGCTCGGGTATAATTTTTAATTTGTTTTTAAATAATGACCAATATCCCAAAAAGTAACATAAGTATGGCAAAATTAAGAAATATGTTTTACAATACCTTAATGGTCTGACACGATACTTGATAACTCACGAATTAATTTGAGACTACTAGCAAGAAACATCTCAGTTGCTACCACCCTAATGTCAGAAAATTAAAGCTCGCAAAAAATCATTAAACTTTTGCTTTTATATAAACCGAGCAGATTTTTTTTTTTTGGTTGCCGAATTTTTTAAATTTTTTTTCATTGGATTTTTCGTTTATAGCAAAACAGTAGTCTCCTCGAGGCAAAAAAAAATCGATATATCACACTTTAAAATCTGACTTTATATGCCGAAGCCATAACGAAAAATTAAAAAAAGGCGACCCCTACGTTCGGCAAAAAAAAACAAATTTTTTGGATTTGCCTTGCAAAAATACTTTATATTTGAAGGTGTACCGCGAGCTTTTTTTTTTTGCTTGTAAGGTCGTACGGTCTAATATATATGCTTCTTGCTTCTATTCTTATGGCAGATTTCAAAAGTCTCAAAACCAATATGGCAATATGGTTTAAAAGTGACTAAGTTATTATACTGTAGTTTTATGAAATGCTGAATAAGAAAATCTTACATATTGAGGATTACCTGTAATTTTTCTTGAACAGAATTTATTAAGCTTTTCTAAATATTTATCATCACATGACTGTCGTTATTGTTGACATTAAAAGCATTTATATTTGTTAAACTGCAGAAAGATTTCTTTTATATTTTCTTATTTATCTCAATATCTTGCAGTTATTGCAAGGAAATCTCGGTGAAATTAAGGAAATCATATAGAAATGTAGCAATAATAACAAAAATACTTGAATAGAGAGAAAAAAGAGAACAAAAAGGAAAGAAATATTACAAGTTAAAAAGGAAGTTGCACTCATTGTGATATGGAAGGATATGGTCAAATATACCTTGGATGAAATGGACAATAGAAAATGCTAAGATAGTGAATCGGAAAGCAATGACTTACACACATAGTTTCTTTTCTAAATCAGTGGCCATAAGTTAAACACTCTTAACTGATAAATTACAACTTTAGATAGGAACTCCAACTGATTTAAGTATTGTGGAGAAGTCATTTGCCAGTTTCGCCAGTTACGAGGCGTCATCATATGACCATCGATGGGTATATTTCTGCGGACATACTGCTTGTATATAGAATTAAAATACAAGCATATATAAATGTATATGGCCTGTCTGTTTCTTATGGTTGATTGAATGAGGAGTATCATCATTCGATTGTATATAATCACTTGAAAAAAAAAACAATCTTAAAATGATTTTATTTTCACATTTTTTTTCGATTTTTCTATAAAATACGGTTTTCGAATATAACATTGTTACAAAAACAAACAATGAACAAAGTCAAAGATATATGACTGTTAAAGAAAAATATGCTCTCAATCAATTTTAGACAACAAAATTGATAACTACTTCATACGAAACTCATATTATACTCTACAGTATTTAAAGTACTTTAACCCTGTATGTGTTTGTGTGCGTGCGTGTGTTTGTTTGTTTCTTTCTGTGTGTAGCAGCTTGAAGTTTAGTCAATGTTTGTTGTCCTTTGTTACTTTTGTAGGCGTTGAAAGTAATACTCTTATATATGAATTTTTTGTGTTTTTGTTTTATTTTTCTATTTTCGTTGGTAGTAAATCATCAATAACTTATTTGTTCTGCAAGTGACATACAACAGCCTACTCCACCCATACTAACATCCGCTATTTAACCACTAACTTACAGCTTTGTCTATACATCCGTTTTTTGTTCGGCCTTTCTTCCTTTATGGCTGTCATATGATCTTCCTTTTATTTTGATATCAAAAATTCCTTTTTTGTCTATTTTTTGCTTGCGAGTCTGTGGTTCTATCTGTGTGTGGATATGTGTCTGAATGTGTTCATAATCTGCCTGTGATTCATAATTCAATTCAATGTTTTTTAGACCAGAATTTTGCGCGTGCAGCTGTCCATGATAGTGATTTACTCTAATATTTCACAAGAATTATTATCATTCTAGTATCACAGAACTTTAGGCAAGCACACATACACGTACACATCACAATGGCCAAGACGTTTTGATTCGATGTATTAATAAAGTAGGATGTCTCAATAACGATTCTACCACTTCAGTGTAGGCCCAGAATAAGAGCGGGCTTTTTTCATACATAAACCGACTATCAATGCTATCCTGAAATAGAATATATTTTACAGTAACGGTTTTTGTCATTAACTCATTTTTGTTTTTCATATTCAGACCAACAGTTTAAAATTGTTGCCAAAATTTTGTTATTTTGGTAACATCAAGAGTGCAAATTTAACAAAGACACCCCTGACTCTTCTTTATGACTCTCCAGACTCTTCCTTATGACTCTGCTTCAATGCTTCCTTACTTCAATGTATAACTTTTAAAATCCCTTTTTTATTTAAAGTATCTGTTGAACTTATTTATAAATCCATCAGTTCATCGTTTAATGACCCGATGAACAAAGTCTCTATATAACTATATATAACTTTGTATAGACATATGTGAAATTCCATATAACATCATATTTAATTTGACCTAAAAAGTGGCATACATATATTATCTCAAGAGATTTCATAAAATTTAATCAAGTTATAGATAACATTGCACTACAAAAAAAAAAGTGAATGTTATTGCAGTGGATTTAGGATAATTTGGGGGTGCTGATTTCAAATCTGATTTCAGTTTGTTCAAATTGGCTCTAAATTTTGCCCTATTTTTCAAACTTAAGTGTGTATCAATATGATACAAACATTCTATTTTTAGATTTTTATTTATCTTCAAATGCCATTCGTATCTTTTTTCGCAAATGTTACCAAAACGGAAGTATGGTTTTACGTTCAAGAGTAGGCAGCTTGCGTATATATTATGTAGACGAGTTGCCACAGGGCAAATGCCATAATGTATTTTAGTACAGTATTGTTTAAAGTCGTACAGACATATGCAATTAATATTCGAATTAATATGCATTTAATGTTATGTCTCAAAACTTTAGTTTGTGAGAAAAAACTATTCAGGCAACCCCACGCAAGTCCTTTAAAAAATCATAAAAATCTCAAAAATATTTTGAGCCATAAGCATTCAATTTTTGCATTAATAGTTGGAAAATTAAAAAAAAATGTTTTTTGTTAAACGGCCTAAATTGCGAGATGTTGATTTTTGTTACTGTATGTAATGTCTCGGTTTGAAGTTAACCAGTCATAATTTAAATTATTCTCAAGTCATGTTGCCCAGGATGTATACCATGAATATTATTAACCTTTTTAAAATCATCAAATTAAACCTAAGTTGACAATATCATATTGCATCTTGAACTTAAGGCAGAACAATTCTCTAACCAAATGTACATATGTTTTATAAAAGGTTAATAGCATTTTTGAGATTATTTCTCAGTATAAATATTTATTTGTTTCTGTAAAGTTTTGTAAGACTTCTTTCCTATTGTGTTACGCTACTGTCTGTAACCTTTTATATTTCAAAAACATATGAACCAATTTACTTTTTCCATGTTTCAAGAGCTCACTATCATTATTTTAAATAAGAATTATGAAAATTTATATTCTATAGCAATGCACACTTTCTCGTTGCTTGTTTTATCGATGGCCATAATTTGAGAACTCGTAACTGACATTTTATAAACATTTTGAAGTAATCATGACAAACTACCTTTCCATTATATGGAAGCCAGTTGACAATTTTATCTCAAGTTTTAAAATAATTGTTAATTGTAGATCATCAATTTATGAACATCACTATGGTAAATTTCATATGAACCTCTTTAATATCTTTTAAAATACAACTAATTTTTTTCTAAGATACGAGTATTTCCTTTTTTCTGTTTTCTTCATATAAAAGTGCATTTTCTTATATTTTTATTCTTCAGTTTTTGTCGTTTCTTGCAACGTCCGCTTTTCGGTCGTAAGCTATCTAATATTTTACGCACAGTAAAATGAGTAAATAGATTAAAATCGGGGATAATGATAATATAGTACCCTATACCGGAACAGTTTTTGTTTGGTTCCGAAATTTTAATAAATTGTAATAGCATTGTGTCAAAATTTCTCAGTAAAAAAATATAAATTCTGTAAGTAATTTTGATTTTGCCTAACGTTAGGTACATTTAAAATACAATAAAATTGAACATGTGGTCTATGTATGGACCGATTTCATATAAAATTAATAGGTTTTTTTATTGGGGGCTTATGAATAACTGTACCAACTTTCATTAGAATACAAAAATGCCTTTATGTGTGCGACTTGCAACGTGCGAACAAAATTGAGGGCCAATTTTTTGGGGAGCTTTATACGG
The DNA here is from genome assembly GCA_949987735.1 of Leucophora obtusa. Classification (NCBI taxonomy): domain Eukaryota; kingdom Metazoa; phylum Arthropoda; class Insecta; order Diptera; family Anthomyiidae; genus Leucophora; species Leucophora obtusa. Next base: position 138,320,077 of record OX465299.1, read on the forward strand.
CCACTAGGTATATCCATGGACCGTTTGTAACCAAGGTTTATCCCTGGGATTAAAGTCTTAAAAATATTTTGCAAAAATAATGTGCTAATTACAGCAGTTTTTTCTGCAAGGTAATTTTTAACTAAGTTTTAGTAGTTTTAACTATGGAGGCCCAAGGCCGCAGATAAGGAAGAAAATGTACGCCGTTGTACACTCTCAACTTCTTTATGCTGCTCAACTTTTGTCGGGGCACTGAATCTGAAGTTTAATATAATTGGATTACAGAACTCTAACTCATCAGAATCTGTTAAGCGAAATGCTTAAATCTGAGAATGCATGTAAACTGTGTAAAGGTCACTCAATAGAATAGAGAAAGTCAGTGGTCCCGAACGAACCTCGCTACTTAGAGAAACTAAGGAGGACGTAGGACCTTACGAAAATAAACCCTCCCGTTCTGATGAAATGGTGACACAGTGAAGTTATCGTGGGTTCAATAGATGACAACTACGTCCAAGAAAAAAAGAAAAGACAGACAGACAGATAGTCAGACGGACACATATAAAAACATCGTTGAATCAAATGTAAGCCGATAGGTACACTAAAATGGATATTTCTTGGTGTTACAATGATCAGCATAAACTCAGTATACCCTGTCCACAAAGTGGTGTAGGGTACAAATATGCATGTTGTTACAATTTGAATGTATTTGTATGTCTGATTGACTGTATGTGTGTAAGTGTATATGGAAGAATATCAAATATTCAGATGCTTTTGTTTGCTATAGTAGTTTCTTTTATAATTTATCCAGAATGAAAGGAAAAGAAACAGCAGAGAGATGAAAAGAAAGAAACTGAAATGTTTTCATTTAGCAATGACAACATAGCAAAAATTCCATTCTATAATAAAGCTGCATATACACAAATATACATACTTACATACATTCATCCCATATTTATGAATGAATAAAACTAAGTACTACTATTTGCATCACAGTAACCAACTATAATACAAAAATATGCGAAATGTTTTCCGGGTTCTTGTGTGTATATGTAGACTTCAACATATATTTAACAGGAAATGTTATACAAAAGCTTTAAGATGATTCACTACTACAGCCATAGATTTCAACTTAAAACTATGCATTTAGTTTTATGAATTTATTTTAAAAATTTAATACAAATATTTCTTTTATATTAGGTATTTTGTAAACGGTATTACCAACATATTTTAAATTATGTTATTTCGATTAAATATTTTTTAAATTTTTATTTATTTTGAATCTTTTTTTTCTGAAAATATTGTGACGAATTATTAGTAATGAAAGCTGTGATTTAAATACAATGCACATGTTTTATCAATCTTCAACTATTGTATTCAATTTTTATTTAATAAAATACTATTAATTTGTTTTTATTGCATACACAGTAGAAACCTGCATAAGTGTACTTGACTAGCAAATGCATTTATTGTATATAATGGATATATAAATTAAGTGAGTAAAAAAAAATTAGTTGAAATTATACAAAGTTAATAATATTAAATGAGAAATAGAAAGTCACATGTGTCTATAACACACGAACAGTAGTAGTGGTCAGCAAATATTATTATTTATTGTCTGACAAATCAAAAAACTCACCCCAACACCAGAGAACGAAGCCTATATTAAATTGCCGCCGGCGGCGGCTAAACAAAAATATAGTCGGCGGCGGCTAAAAGTCGACTAAAGCCGAAGAATCTCCGGCGGCGGCGGCTAAACGGTAAAAAACTCGGCGGCGACTAAAAGTCGACTAAAGCCGATGATTTGAGAAAAAAATTCGTATATTTCTTAATTTTTTACGATACCACGGTTAAAAAAAGTTATTTTGAAAATCTTATGTTGCCAGTTCAATGGGTACTAAAACCAAACTAGAACCGTTGGATTCTTATAAAATTATTTCAAGTAATTTTTTGTAATCAAAATTAATTGTATATGGAAGATAAAGGTTCAATTAGACGTGCCATATCGCCATAGCCGTAACCATATCGCCATAGCAGAAAACCAAAATTCAATTGGTATCTACGGTTATGGCGTTATGGCATGTCACCAATAATCGAATACAGTGTAGCCCATAAGATTGGTTTGAACAGCTGTTTTATATTGTTGTGGCATGTCTAATTGAACCTTAAAAAATATCATTTCTACCGGCTTATCTGATACAGTCGGCTAACATTTTATAGCCGAAATAAGCCGAACAAGTCGGCGGCGGCTTAGCCGCGACTATAAGCCGATCGGCTTCGTTCTCTGCCCAACACCAAAAAAAAAGTAGAAATATAAAAACACAAATCCTTTGTATTTCTTTTTTTTTTTTTGTTTTTGTTTAATTCGCCAAATAAAAACACAGTGTTGCCACATTGAGGCTAATTTTTAGCTTCGTATGTAGAGTGCGGGTAATTGCTTTCATATATAGTTTATTAGTAATCGGGTATTTTATTTAACCCTTTGAAGACCAAACTTCAACTTGTAATTGAATGATTTCAAAAATCTATATACACTAGGGTTATGACTTATTTTTAACAAAAATTTTACGTATCACCACGTGATAGGCAATACCAAATTAATTATAAAAATCGTGTTTGCGGGTTATTTTCGCACCAAATGCAATTTATAAAAATAATTTTTTGCTCGGGGATTTTGCTTAATTTACATAACGACTTATTACAAGAATTATTATAAATGACAAAAAATATATCCAGAAGTCCCTCCAAAAAGGTTTCATAATTTTTACTGTAAATATCTTTTAATCCGCATCCTTTAAGTCTCATTTGTTTAAAACTTCGGAGAAATATTTTAATTAATTAAAAAAATTTAGACCAAATTTTAACCTTTTTTCGCAGTGGCGAAAAAGTAAGATTGCGTTTCTTAATATTTTATGGCCTTTTTGGCTAGGGCATGTAAATTTTGATATTTGCAAAAAAAAATCAAAAAGTCATAACCCTAATGTATATATGACATCAATCATCCACAGCTGAAATCATAATATGGCAACACTGTATCAAATACTTGTCGTGTTTCCAAAACACGGTATAAGAGTACAGATACAACCTTGCGGCTTCGGCTGCGTTTCTTTCTTTTTTGTATATGGAGATTTGATACTTAAAAACGCACTGCAGATTCGCTCTAAAGCAACGAAAGTTGTTTTCCACGTAGAAAAATTTCTCTCGAAGTTAATAGGCCTTAAATTAATTAAAATTCTAAAAATTTCGTAGTAAAAATTATTTTTATATAATCATTTATAATTTTATACAATTATATCTCGTCCAGTATTGTCAAATATATGGTATATCTGGTTAATATTATTATATATAGGTAAATATGTAGATATATAGATATATGTATGCACAGCGCATGCTACGGGGACAGTTTTTCGATCAAGTGTTTAGTATGGAGACATTTGGTTAGTTTGGGGACTTTCCTCAAACTTTTCCTAGGTCTAGCGCATGGTATCAAGTCATTTGTGACTCATATAGGTACAGCATAGTTTGAGCACATTTTTGGCCATGTCTCCGAACTATGCGCACCACATACATATATAAACATATAAAATTGTACTTGGTATTACATATGACAATACTCAACAATATATAATTCTATAGACTCATAAATGATTATATAAAAAATATTTTTACTTGTGTTAAAAATTTTATTATTTTAGAAAAAAAATAATAGTCTTGTAGATTTAATTTGCGTGAAATCAAAGCCTACCAAATTTTCACATGAAACTCGTTATCGTGAAAATAAATTTTTTTTATATGGAGTATAACAGTTTTTTCACTGGATTTAAAAATATTTCTCTGTGCCGAGTTGATTACTAAAATGTGTTAAATAGGGCTTCATTGCATCAAAAGAAAATTTTTACACATAAAAATAAAATATTGATAAAATATAACTTTTTCTTTTTTATATCAAAAATTTATTGTGTTTTTAACTACACTCATAAAAAGAGGCCCGTGAAAATAGTTCAAAATTCTGCTAAAATAACAGGAAATTTTTTACACTGCTTTACACAACTTTGCCTGATTAAAATGAATATTTCCGCTAAAATGTTGCTTACAATCTGGGTTTATGGACTTTTCGGATCCCGATCCGAATTGATAAGTACACAGTAACGGCTTTTCGTTCATCTTTATCTATGTCGCTTAGTTTACGAGATATAAGGCATTTTATGATAGGAAAATCTAATCATTTGAAATAAATTGCCCAAAATTTGCATGCAAAGTTGGTTCAAATATGGATGAAATTAATTGTTATGCTAAATTGTATTTACAAAAAAAAATATATGTTCGACAGTAAATTCTTATATTTTATTTTTTATTTATCTTATTTTGTAGTTCCATACACAAGACTAAAAGTCTCATATTGCTGTAAAGTACTGAGTATTCGAAAAACGATATAAACTAAGCTATATAACTTGAAGTGCAATCGTTCATTTTTTTAAATTTCTTAAAAAAAACTTTGAAATTTTAAAATTGGAGATTTGAAAACTGTGTTTAAAAATTCAGACCTTTTGGCTTTAGTTTAAGACGAGTTTGCAAAGCATATGTTAAAAAATACTTTTTAATTGAGAACCTTGGAGTTAATAAAATAAGAAAATGTTTTTTCATTACATTATTTCTACAAATTTCAAAATTCGGGCTCAAAGATCTTGATTAAGCACTCTGTGACGCATTAGTTGCCGGGGGCAATTGTAATAACTTGGTTTTTTAACCGATTTAAGTTTTTATTGCCTTATTAGAAAGATAATTTACTGTTTATTACGATTCAAGATTAATTTAAAATATTAAAAATTTTAACAAATTAAAAAAAGTCATATTTTTCCTATGTATACCGTTTTTCAAACTTCAGGGCCGTTGAGGCACGTGTTCCTCTTACCCGATCGTCCTAATTTTTTGGGAGACATTGTTTTACACCCAAATACGTATTTTAAGGTGGGGCCCAGTCAATAACACACAATTTTTTTTGGAGCATCCTAATACACACTGTATATATATATTTTTTTTTGTATTACACAGCGATGATTTACTTGTCAAAAGAAAAATTTTGGTATCCATATTGCTCTATTAAGAATATATTGTTTCCACCACATTGAATTTCTGATACAACGCGAACAATTGCGAATTTCAAAAAAATCTGAAACACGCGTTCACTTAAATCGACTATAGATTATGATATGTAAATTTGACATTTCAATCACAAACATCACCGTACAAAAGAGTAAAAAATTTGTTTTTTTTTTATAGAATATCCTTGAAAATAGGGCATGTCTGGATATGCTTTCATATGATACGCATATTGAGTATGTTGTCTTCAGCTAAAATGCAAAATTCTTACAAAAACTAAAAAAAATACATTTTTCAAAAATGCTCCAGCTCGTGAGATCTCATTGCTAGGCCAGAAATATTTTGGGAATCATCATAAAACAAACCAAGGTTTATTTTGAGGGGGCACTTTTTTACGTTTTTGCTGTCCATATAATATATAATATCGCTCTAATATACATATATACATTAGGGTATCCCTTAAAAATAAATTTGTCATTGCACCTCCAGTTTTTTTGGAAATTGTAACCCGTGCCGATAGTTAGACGAAAATTAACATTTTTGAAAAAAAGTGTATTAAAAATTATTCAAAATTCCCAAAATTCTAAATTTCGAAAAAAATATTTTTTATTCCATTTACTCATTTAATATAGTCAAAATTATTCAGATATATAAGATGCCTAATTTGGAGATGTCGATTGCTAGTTGTACCACATAATAGTTGATATTAAAGAAAAAACATAAATTGGAAAAATATTAATTCGAGTTTGTGTTTGGAGCGACTGCTCTCCAGGACATTTTACAAAAATTGCTTATTTTGTCAAAAATTTAAAAAATTTTAATGTATTCATCAAATTTTACATAGTCTTCGAAAAAATTTCACTTAAATTTAGTTAGACTATAATTATCTATACATTTGTTTAAAAAATCGTTAACGCTTAGTGGCCTGGGGTCAGAAAAGACCCTTGAAACTTAATATTAATTATGACTACGAGATTGTACAGCCATCAAATTGATATAAAAAAAAATCTCAACTGGATAAAAATAATTACATTATATAACATGATCCATATAGCGTTAGTTTTTATACTTTTGGCCGAAAAACGACCCACTTGTAAATTTACAGAATCTTCATAATTTTCGCAAAAATACCGCTTTAAATGAATAAAAAAAATAAAAAAAATTTCCACTTGATAAAAATTATTATTTTGTGTAACTCGATCCATATAGTATTAATGTTCTCACTTTTCACAAAAAAAAGACCCACTAGGAAATTTACAGAATAACATTTATCAGATTTTTATTAAATTGGTTTTCCGAAAACTATGAAAGGTGTTATTCTGTAAATTTCCTAGTGGGCCGTTATGGCTAAAAGTGTTCAAATTAACCCTGTATGGATCATGTTACATAAAATAATTATTTTTATCAACTGCAAATTTATTTTTAGCCTCTATCGCATATCCCAATTTAATAAAAATCTGATAAATGTTATTCTGTAAATTTCTTAGTGGATATTTTTTTGTTTTTTTTGTGAAAAGTGACAGAAACCCTATATGGATCATGTTACTCAAAATAATAATTTTTATCAAGTGGAAAAATTTTTTTTATTCATTTAAAGCGATATTTTTCCGAAAATTATGAATAGACTTATTCTGTAAATTTCCAAGTGGGTCGTTTTTCGGCCAAAAGTATAAAAACTAACCCTATATGGATCATGTTACCTAAAGTAATTATTTTTATCCAGTTGAGATGTTTTTTTTTATCAATTTGATGGCTTTACAATCTCGTAGTCATAATTAATATTATATAATTATAGTCTAACTAAATTTAAGTGATATTTTTTCGAAGACTATGAAAAATTTGATGAATACATTAAAATTTTGTTAAATTTTTGATAAAATAAGCAATTTTTGTAAAATGTCCTGGAAAGGAGTCGCTCCAAACACAAACTCGAATTATCATTTTTCCACTTTAATTTTTTTCTTTAATATCAAGTATTACGTGGTACAAATAGCAATTGACATCTCCAAATTAGGCATTTAAAAAAATCTTTAAAATGAATTTAAAAAAAAACAGGTTTTTGCATTTTTATCAAATTTGTGGTTTATTTTGGATTCCAGGCTAAAGTGGGTTAATGATATCCGATGAAGTCAAAATTCCATGTCTGAATCATTTTGACTATATTAAATAAAAAAATGGAATAAAAAATAATTTTTTTTCGAAATTTTCGAATTTTGGGAATTCTTAATAGTAATACACACACAGAACAGATTCGTTGTAACAACCAAATTTGTTGCCAACCGAATTTTGGTAGTCCTATGTACTATCACGTTATTCGGTTGCAGCTATCGACATCTGTAGTTATATCTACTATGCTAGTACATTATAAATCAGTTGATACAACCTAATCTCTTTAGATCCAACCAAATATTTTTAGAAACCTCAACCGAATTAAATAAAACACTGTTTCCATTTTTTAATTATTTTGTTTTTATTAATTAAAAAGTAGAATATATTAAAATAGTTAAATTTTACAAAAATTACGAAAAAGAAAAATAGAATATAAATCCAAAATTATTAAAGAAAATATTTGAGATTCTTAGATATTTTTTTTTGTATTTAAACATATAAAATTTTGAATTTTTTCAAGGAAACCAAATCAGTAGAATTTTAGTTTTAGTCCTCAGAAACTGATTGGTTTTATATAGAAAAAAGTTCACAGAATCTAAAGTTTTTTCTATAGAAAAAAATCCTGAGAATCTGAGAGTATAAGCTGAAAATTATAACATTACTTCTTAACATATAAACAATTACCTTATATTGTTATCGTTTAACTCAAAATTTATCCCAGTAACTTCACAAATAAGGGCATTTTGCACAATAGCTTCACATCAACTTCTAATTCTTAAAATGATTCAAGTTGTTGTTCAGCTGCGGATAATAAACATATAAAATAAATAAATTTAGAGTGCATATATGTATGAAAGATTTAAACATATTTACCTTTAGTTTACTGCACTACCGAAATTGTAAACAATTAATTTGTACCATTATAGCAAAAGAAATATTAATATGTTTTTGAATTAAATTATTCTGCTTTCATTTTTGTTATTACTTTTGTTTTATTTTTTAATTGTTTGACAACTAAAATAAATGCAAATGTCTTTCGGTTGTGTTTGTTTATTCTTGGTTATATTGACCAAAATGCTGAGAATGGTTTCTTTTCTGTTTTTTATTTTGGGTACCATAACCGAAAATCTATAACACAACTGATAGAAATTTTTTCAATTCAGTACATGTATTGAATATTGAATTTTAAGCATTCCCAGGTAAAAAATCTTATTACGGTGTCATATATAATTATATCTTATTTGATAAGTCCCCATATACAACGACATACAACTTGATCCGAAAAATGGGTCATCTACTTGTGTCTAATTATATCAAATTAGATATAATTTGATATAGTTTGATCCGAGATTTGTCCATATCCAGGACATCAAATTACATCTAATTCGATATAAAAATATCTGACTTTATATAATTTTGTCTAATAGTAGGTATACTTTTTATGCATACCGGCTTTAAATTGATATTGAAATTTCTATAGCTTAAATAATTTTAAAGGCCCAAATTTTATAACATAAAATAAAAATCTAATCTAAATCGTTTGCATCATTTTTAATTTAATTTAATATGCAAAAAAAATCACGTGAAAATTATTTGGCTGTGGATAAATTAACTCTTAATTTATATTAATTTGTACGAGATCATATAGAAAGTTATATAAAATTACAAGAAATATATTTTTAGTATGACGATACATACAGTGTTATATAACTTAGTATCGAACCATATAATCATATCGGTCACTACATATATTTTGATTAGTTTTATATGGCTTATTTATTTATATATGGAGTCAGATTTGATGTAATAACATCAATTACCGTACAACAAATTCATTGAAAAAATAATATCAGATGTTTTTGTATATAATGATATGTGTCTTAATGTGAATCCATTCACCGTCAGATATAACCCAATCACATTATATATAACAATATATAACTATTTTTACCCGGGTTGCTAATAGTTACCGCAACAAAAATAAAAACTATAAGGTTTTATTTTTGTTCAAATTTGTTGGGAGGACAGATTTTTGTAGCTGTTATGACCTATTAATAGTAAAGTTTAAAATATTTGGTTATTAAAGCCAATATTTTTCTAACAGAACTGTTTTTCTGGAACTATAATTAAAAAGTTGTTGCAAAAGTAAAACTATTTCCAACTGATTTTTTTTGTGTGTGTACACTTTTTTCCAAAATTGGCCATTTTCGTCCAACTTTCGGCACGACGAAAGTCTTCCATTTGGGACCATTTCCTATAAAACTGGGGAGTGTAATGACAAATCTATTTTTAAGGGACACCCTAATGTATATATTTGCTGTAAACATATTCAACAATGCTTTTTTTCTGCGTGTACTTAAAGACAGCATTAAAGGTTTAACATTAAAAAATGTTGATACTGATTGTCAGTTTAGGCGATTTAATATTCCAAAAATTATTTTATCAAATATCGATTCGTCTTTTGGTATACTTTTAAAATTACAATTTAAAAAATCCTATACAAAAACAACTATTTAATCAAAATTATTGTAGTTTGCTTAGAAATATTTTAAATGATTTTCAGTGCTATCATGCATACAAATAATAAAGTGTTTTATACTGCATTTATACCTGAGCAAAAACTACCTGGTTTTTGTTTCTTGTAGTTTTTAACTTGTCAAAACGCATACAAAAAAACAAGCAAAAACTAGTTTTCTACAAAAACTAGATGGTTTTTGCTCAAGTATAAATGTAGTATTACTAACCAATACTTCAATGAAATTATTGCAGTTTGCTTAGATATATTTAAAATAGTTTTCAATAATCTTTTACCAATAATAAAGTTATTTTACTACACAATAAAGTTGGGGTTTTGAGGTTTTCTTTTATAAAATCATTGCTAACATATTTGAACTCTACCAAACAGTTGTTAAAAAATTATTTGATATCTACGTATTGCAAAAGAAAAAACAATGGAAGTATTTTTTTTTATATAAAACTTTTATTAAACTGATAAGTTGTTAAACCATTGTTATTAATTCTAAAAAAGTTTATACATACATTAACTATGTTTTCTTTCTAAACTGTTGTTTTTACAGTTCCTGTCGTTGGTGAAAACTTAAAAAGTCTCCTGAATACGTTTAATATCTTAATTTTATTTTAAAGATTTGTTATTGGTAGCAGTTGGAAAAAAAGTTAAAAAAAAAAAATAAAATGGAATAAACTTATCTGCATTATCTGCACGTTTGGCACAAAAATCTGTAATTTTTCTTTCCAAAGAGTGTTTTCATCTTTTCCTCTTCTCAGAATGAAAAACATATAGAAATAAAATTGAAATTATGTATCTAAAATAAATATGTGCATTTGTATGATGAGGTTTTTTTTTTTGTTGTTTGCCAAATGGAAAAAGACAGTAAACGTATTCTTTGTACATATTTGCAGTATCTTAAAATTCAATTCAAGCACGGAATAAGGACGTGTTTTCCTTAGAATTGCAACGATAACCACAACCACGATTATCAATATACACACATATATACACTCAAAATAATACATCTGTTGTTAAACAAAAATTACTTCAACTATTTGCTCTATAATTAAATAAAAAAATTCGGTTTTTAAAAGAGTTAGGAGTAATTAATATTTCTGTAATGATCATTACATATTTTCATTACTAGTACCATTACATAAGCGTAATTGTAAAGAAAAAAGTGCATTATTTTTGTTTTAATTATTTGTAATGAAATAACATTTGTGTAATGGTAATGAAATATTAATTTCATTTACAAAATCGGACAGAGATTTTTATTACCATAACTTTTATACAATAGTAAACATATTTTTTCGTGACTTTTGATTTCAATTTATGGTATGCCGATACCTCGATTAAAGCCCAAGTAAGAAATAAGCTGACATTAGAAGTCTGATTCTTTTGAATGCCCCATAAGTGCTTTTTAACCAAATTAGTAAAGGCATGATACATATGTAGCACAAATCAAACGTGCTTTGCTTTTACCGAAGTACTGACTTTTTTTGCGTTGCAAAAAAGTATGAAAATGAAATAGATTTTCATTATATTTAATTTTTTTAAAGTAATTAAAATGAAACATTCATTACATTTATCGTTATATTACCGTTACCGCTAAAATACCGTTTTAAATTGAATACCGTTACCGTTATCGATACCTCTAAACAAATTTCTGAATACCGTTATCTCGGTAACGATAACGAAAACGATAACGTTATTTTTATGGGTAGTTACCGGTATTTTACCGGTATTTATTATTTTATATAAAAATTACAATTTTTTTATTTTTTATTTTATAATCTTGGGTGTTTTTTTTTTACAAAAAATGTATAGATAATCCGCTAAATTCATAAAGGCTTTGTAAAATTATAGGAGGTTTATTAAACAAATTTTGTATGAAAATGACGTTTTGTAAACCTGCTATAACTTTAGAAAGCGTTTATGAATTTAGGGGAATAATTTTACTTACACGGAGGAAAAAGACGTTTTTGTATATGTTTGGAGGTAATCAATGTATGCTTACAAACTACCATATATGTATTTGCAGTGTGCTTCCAATTATATTGTTTTTATAGTTACTATACATATATTTCCCGGTAATAATTATATTTGTGGATACAATTAACATATATTTGGAAAAACGGCGAATTTCCATTATTGATACATATAAAGTCGAATGCAGCCATTATAACTTTTGTAGTTGGTAATAATCGTTTAGTTTAGCTAGACTGCATCTAGTCAGAAAATTTAGTGATATTTTCCCTTTATTTATTAATTTTATTGTGAAAGATGTGAAAAAATAAAATAAATTAGTACAAATAAAACATAAAATTGTGTTAAAAAGAAAAAAAAATATTTAATTGTGTATATTATAGTATTAACTTATTATAAAAGTTTTTAATTAATATTTGTTAATAAAAATAAATAAAAAATAAATGAAGAGATTGTAGTTATTGTTTTTCAATGAATGTATTAGATGAAAAATTCAATGTGATTTATAATACTATATATTTAGTTATTAAATAATCGCCAAACAGTAGATGTATTAATTTTACTTTTTATGTTTTTCCATTAAAATATAGAGAAATTTGGAGAGTAGAATAAAAACGCCTATTGTTTGGCATATATTAATAATTGCTTTATAACTAAATATATTATTTATATATAGTATTTGCATGGAAACATAATTTGTTTATTACACACATATTATATGTTTGCTGCCAAACATATAATATTTGTCGATAGCGTCATTTCATTTCATCCAAACATTATATATTTACAGGCAAACATTATATATTTGCATGCAAATATATATAGTTTCTAGTCAAAACACGGCGAATATGTTTAACATTTTCTCCAAATATATATATATTACCAGCAAAAATATGTTTGGGACAGGCCGTTTTTTTTCAGCGTGTATTTAAACTACCAGTATTGAATTTATAGCTTAAAATCTGTAAAATTAAAATTAAAAATATGCCATGTTTTTACTTCTTTATACCCTACACCACTATGTGGTCAGGGTATTAAAAGTTTATGCTGATGTTTGTAACACCAAAAAATATTGGTCGTAGACCCACCTTATAGTATACCGATCGGCTCAGAATTTTTTTTTTATTTCGATTTAACGATGTCCGTCTGTCCGTCCGTCCGTCTGTCTGTCTGTCTGTCCATGCTATTTTGTGCGCACTCTACAGGTCGTAAATATTAAGATATTTTGATGAAATTTGGTACGCAGACCTGTGTTGGCCCAAGGACGAACAAATTTGATTTTGGTGAACATCGGTCCATGTTTAGACCTAGTGCCCATATAAGGGTCCTACCAAAATTATATTGTTTATACGCTGCAGGTCGTAAATATTAAGATATTTTGATGAAATTTGGTACACAGACCTATGTTAGCCCAATAACGTAGCCTATTGATTTTCGTGAATATCGGTCCATGTTTAGACCTAGTGCCCATATAAGGGTCCTAACAAAAGTATACTGTTTATATGCTGCAGGTCGTAAATATTAAGATATTTTGATGAAATTTGGTACACAGACCTATATTGGCCCAATAACGCAGCCTTTTGATTTTGGTGAACATCGGTCCATGTTTAGACCTAGTGCCCATATAAGGGTCCCCCCAAAATTGGCTTGGTTACAAACTGCAGGTCGCAAATATTAAGATATTTTAATGAAATTTGGTGCGCTGACTCACATTATAGAAAATTTTGACACAAGCCCCATTTTAACCCATTCGAATTTCGGATCCAAACAATACACCAGACTGGTGTAGGTATTGTATAGTCGGCATGCCCGACTTTAACCTTTTTACTCGTTTTATATGTTTTTAACATAATTTTTAATTCTGGTACGTACCGGTATTGCTGGTTCGATAACGGTATATCGAAACAGTCTTAAATACCGTTACCTTTACCGTTACCTAAACAAACGAAATCTGATACCGTTACCCTTGCCGTTATTCGTTTCGGTAACCAACCTTGCATTAAACTAATGGTAATGAAAAAGTAGTGACAATAAATTGGTCTATGTCTGGCTTTCAATTATTGTACTAAATCTGCTTTTAAAAACCCAAGTTTAAAAATCTAATTTTAATTTATTTCAAACCAAAAATTTAAAACAATTTCTGTTAAATTACAAACGTATTATTTTGGGTGTTTAAAAATGTATGTGTTGCTCACACGTTCGTTCATACATGTTTGTGAGAGAGTATGTGTATGAAAGATTTTGTTTATACAACCGGATATGTCAAAATGCCATTGTTATTTTTCAAAAAATCATTGAATGTTTTTTCATTTTCTTTTGCAATAAAAGTATCGATAAAAGAATAACGCTATACTATTAAACCAATGATTATTACCGACAATTTGGTTTGAATGCGATAGGAAGTCTGAATAAAGTATATCCTATATCAGTCAATGGTACAGGGTACATTGAGTATGTACTATAACTACCAGAAACAATAAGAGTATACCGCTCTACTCAGAATAAATTTCTGATTCCATTCACCGATGACCATCCGTCTTTCTATGTAAAATCAACGACCCTTGTAGTTAAATTGCAGGTCACAGTTCTGAAGATAGACGAAAATGAGTAAACAAGTACTAGAACTCCAAGGACAAATGCTAAAATTACTAAAATCGATGTATGTTTTCAAATAGTAGCCATGAAGAGCTCCTGTCTGATCTTAACCCTAGACGCACTTCCTTCGTCATGTCGACGAACATCGCTTATTCTTTCTCATTTAATTAGTTCGTTATTCATTGCCGTGAGTTAATTTTTGTTTTAGCTCTAGTCGTTGCCAAGCTGCTGAAGTGTGCACACGCGCAGTCTCGTTAGATGTATGTATGTAAGTTTGTTTTTTAACCCTATTCTTATTTTTATACCTAAAAGCACTTTCTTCGTCGATTCGACGAATTGCATTTTTGATCTTGCCCCAATCGCTCCCAATTAAAAAAAGTTTAAAATTTAGATTTTATTAGAAAAACAATTTAGTTTTACTCATATAAAACAAAAAATTTGCTTAATTCAGTACAACTAAAAAACAAGAAAATCAACTTCAAGTTTGATTTTTTTTGTGATTATTTTTGACTGTTTAAAAAAAAATTTAAAACCTGAAGTTGATTTTTTTGTTTTTTAGTTTTAAGTTGTACTAAAGTAAGCAAACTTTTTGTTTTATACGAATAAAAACTAAATTCTTTTTCTAATAAAATCTAAATTTGAAACTTTTTTTAATTGGGAGCGATTGGAGCAAGATCAAAAATGCAATTCGTTGATTCGACGAAGAAAGTGCTTTGAGGTATAAAAATAAGAAAGTGCGTCTAGGGTTAAATGTATTACCAAACCAAGGCGATTTCTCACACTGGATCTATACAATTTCATTAGTAGGTAGATATAATTCCATTAGCAGTTACATATAATTTCATTACGGGCTAAAAAAGCCTTGTTCAACTTTTACTTTCCTTAGAATTGTGAAGCGTAAAAGTTCGAGAAATTACGGTAAAATTTATTGCTCAATGGTGTTTTTACATTCTATGTTAAAAAATTGTTCAGTAAATCCTACTAATTGTAAACTTCAAGGCTCACAAAAAACGGAAAACTATCCACACCTTCCCGCTGACCGATGAAAACAGGATCGTTTCGAAAGGATCTATACCATGTCTAGTGAAAATAGAACCGGTCTGAAAGTACCTACCTGGTGACCTGTCGCGTGACCCATGAAAAGAGAACTGATCTCAAAGTATCAGTACTATGCCTGGCGAAAAAATATCAGTCTGAAAGTACCTGTCCCGTGAAAGGTGAAAATGGGACAGAAACAGAACATTTGAGTGGCACAAATTAAAGTATATTGTCTATTATTTTTAATAGCAAAACATAAAACAATATTTTAAATTTTCTATACAGAGGTAATTCTTATTTTAAAAAGAATACCTATATTTCTATTTATTTTAAATTTTATAAAATAAAAATTATTTGATTAACAAGTCATAAATTGTGTAATGGCCAAAATTAAGCCCCGGTATTACGAAAATGCTCTAAATTTGCTAAAGCAATCATTCACGTTTATTAAAAAATGTCATGCATAATCGTTAAATAACAGTTTGTTAATATCTCGTTTCATTCTGGCAACACCCTTAGATAATATTTCTCCACTTTCAAATAAATTGTTAGTGATTCATAAAGTTAGTAAACGATGGACTCGTTAATCATACATTAATAATGTTATTTTGAAGTTTTTATCAATAAAAATAATTTATAATAAATCAAAACATGTTAAAGACAATTTTTATACATATCTTGGTTATGTAATAGTGTAAAATAATATTTTAAAGACAGTTTACTACTACGAATACTGAAAGTATTAGAATGCCGGATATGTTTTTTATACATCATCATCACTATTTTGTTTAAATTATTTTTTATTTCATTTGTACACCAATTTGAGAAAATTTAATGAAAAAAGTTTTAAATGGTGCAATTGTTCTATGTTTTTTTTAAATTTGTTGGCTACAAAATGTTAGATTCTACATATTCTTGGGTGGACGATTCTTAAAAAAGCCTTTAAATAAATGAAAACTCAATAATACTACTCAATTCCCTGTCCCCAAGGACCGGTCACGTGACGTATTCGGTGACCGATTCCTTTTCCCACACGTTCATTACCAAATATATATACATACTACATATATATGTGTGCTTTAAAGTTTATTTAAATTCAAGTGAATTTAAAAATTATGGTTGAAGTTTAACTGCTTCGGTTTCTTTAACCACTTAATCAAGCAAAATCTTCAAAGCTCGATACTAGTGCAATTACCATTCGTTGTCCCAAATTTAGTGTTCCAAAGCCAGTCGTTTCCCATTCCATTTCATTTCGTTTCCCAATTTTAGTATTTTAATTTAACGCTCCCCCTTCAGTTCCATTTCGTTCTCCGTTCCATTCCATTTCTTTCCACCTGCCGTTGCATTTCACTTGGATCCCCATTTTTGTGTTACAATTACACTATCTCTCAAACTTTAGGTTGCTAGCCAAAGAGGATTGGTCAGACCATTAAGGGGGAACTATTCCACATTTGCACCCCATTCTTGCTATGTTTTCGCCGAAAATTCAAAAAGTGGATTTCTAAAACTTAAAAATTTTAAAATCTAAAAACTCCAAACTAAATTTGAATTTCCTGGTTTCAGCTGTCTGCACTTGCAGTCAAGGGAGAGCCCCTTTTTGTCTATTCCTCAAAGAACTTCCAATAATCCCTTTTTGTGCATCCCTCAAAGAAAATCTCATCTTTGTATTTATGTCTAGAGAGAGATATACATAACACCTTCAAATCAATTTTCAACTTTTCAGGTTCGGAGCACTTTTCCCCTTTACACAATTCGTAAAAGTGCCTTATCGGCAAGGAACACATTTTAAATTTCAGGTTTCCTGCTAAAAGGGTCTGGGAAGAATGTCAGGGGGGGGAGGAAAATATATAGCAAATTTTAACTTCCTAGTTTCGGCAGTTTGGGCAGGCCGCCAAGGGCACCATTTTGCCCATCCCGGCAGGATTTTCCAAAATCCCTTCTTAGCGGATGTCTACAATGGAGGGCGCATAATTTAAAAATGCCGGATTTTGTGCAAATTTTCGGCGTTTATTTTGAAACATTGGTACAATAAAAATTTACTGAAAATATTAGCCATCGTTAGCTATGACCTTTTTCCATCTTTTTGGCAACATATGGATGCCGCGCCAAAAGAGCTGCTCATTTTTTGAGGTCAAGAACGAATCAAGCTAATTTAGGATACACTGTTCTGAAGTGAAGCGTCCTGCATCGACCGAATTGCATCGATCTGAACTATAAGGCGGGTGAGTAAAGCTTCCTAACCACTATTTTCTAAATAGTTTTTAACCGGTATTGCAACATGTGGCCGAGCGTTGTCATGATAGAATATTACGGTTTCATATCTTGTCGAATATTCCGGGCATTTTTCGGCCAATGCTCGCTTCAAATGAATCAACTGTGTTCGATACATGTGATCATCTTGGCCGATTTCAGCAGCTTATAATAGATGGGACCCTTCTGGTCCCACTAAATATAGAGCATTACCTCTGCGGTATGGATATTCGGCTTTGGCGTTGATTTGTCTGGTTAGCCGGGGTTAAAATACGATTTCTTGCGCTTCGGGCTATCGTAATGCATCCAGTTTTCATCGCGAGTAATAAATTACTTCTTTTTATGTCGTTCAAGCAGAATTTCGGACATGCAAAATCGTCTTTCAACATCTCTCCGCTTCAACTCGTGTGGTACCCAATTTCTTTGCTTTTTGATGAATACTGCTACTTGAAAACGTTTTGAAATTGCTGCTTGAGTGACTCGCAATCATTTTTTAAGTTCTTATTGAGTTTGACAGCAATCTTCATCGAGTAATGCCTCCAATTCATCATCTTCGTACTTTCTTAACTGACCTGGGCCGCCTTTGTCTTCCATGTTAAAATCACCACTTGTGAATCGCACAAACCACCTCTCGTGCGTTGAAATCGATGGAACATATTCAGGACAAGCTTCGGTGAGAAACCGCAAATGATGCTTTGTTGGCACAAAATTCGATATTTTCGAAGCAGAACAAAAAATTTAGTATGTTTGAGGTTAAGAAGAAGAATAAACCTTTTTCTCTTAAAATTATAAACGCATTAATTTACAAATCAGACTAGATGAAGTTTCTGCCTTTTTCTACGGACAGGCTTCATCAGTGAAATTTGTTGTTTTCACTACTTCGTTCAATGACTAAGTGAAAATAAATGACACACGTTTACCCTCAAAATGCCATATAGTTATTAAAGACACAAATTATATGTAAAAGATACGCCATCTGTTGTGAATCCCGCGTTTTTAAGTCATACACCCAACCAACACCAAATTTCAACTTCCTAGTTCTAACAGTTCGGGCAGGCCGTAAAAGGGAAGCTTCCCCTTTTTGTTCCTCCCTGTAGGAATTTTCACTATCCTATCTCTCGAGCTGCAACCAGTTATACACACCTACAAAATTTCGTCGAAATTGGTTGGAAGGTTTCGGAGATTATCGTGAACTAGTTACTTTTTTTATTACTTCTGCATTAAGATATCTCGCAAAATAATGAGCTATGCTTACCCCTAATGGGTTGCCTATTCGCTTACCCGTATTAAACAAAATATTAAGTCTGAAAATAGATTTTCAAAAATATAATAAATTTTTAACAAAATGTGCTCGTGTCAGGAACCTGAGACTCTATATTACTTGTCGGGAGATCTACCACCTTACAAGGAAGGTATCCGAATGAATTCTCTCCGTTATTGATAAAATTTGGATATGTGATAGAGGAAAAAATAAAGTATACGTGTTTTTGATCCGCCCAATCTCATTTTTAGTGATTAAAAAGTGGGGTAAAAAATGATGTAATTTTTCGTTTTTTTAATTTATTTTTTTAATTTATTTCCTATAGTTTCGAAAAGAAATATTCTAATTGGGTATCATATGAAAGCTTTTGTGTTTTCGTTATTTAATTTTTTTTTTTTTCGAGTAGCACATTTGTATGGGAAATTGTTGACTTTAGTACAAATTTACACATAATAATGCATATTTAACTTAATGGAGGGGATGTTTGAGCTTTTTCCGATATTCATTGTCATTCGGCTTTAATTCGTAGAGGCTTTTTCAAAAACAACCCTGGCCAACCCTGGGCCAACAACATGAGAAATATGGGTGTCAACTTTTTTGTTTTCTTGCTGAGTACAAATAAGTAAATATTTCGTTAACTTTAGGCATATTCTCAAAAAAAAAATGGGTTAGTTATTATTCAAACTGTTTTACCCTTAAACGTGAGGTCAGGCTGCAAAAAAAAAGTACCTTATTTTTTCTCCTCTATCACACATCCGAATTTCATTAAAATTGCAAAGAACTCATTTGGATACCTTCCTTGTAAGTGTTGGAGCGACTTCAGCTTTATGCTCGTAATGCAGAAAGGGAGGCAAGTTAGAACACAGTACACAAAATCATTATTATAATGGTAACTGGTTACTTTTCTCATTACATTTCGTATTACTTTTATGTGATGTTGTCGCACAAAATAACACAGAAAGCATGGCAATACTGGCATATCGACAGGAAGAAAATATTAATTTCTGGCAATATCAATTTCGTATTGCGAAAGTTTCCTCCGTCGGGATCAACTAATACTTCCAGGTAATACGAAAGCAGTATCCCAAGAAGATAAATCGGGGATATCGCTAACTTATCACCTGCAAGATAAAAGATGATATCGCTAGATAAACCCCGGTATTTTTTCATTATTAAATTTAAGCCTGAAAAATATATCTTCATATATAATCCATTGACCAATTTATTAATTATCTTAATTTCATCATAGCCGATTGTTTTTCGCGCATTAAATCTTAATTTTTCTATGAGTTTGTTTCCTACATGTATATCTGTTGATTGTTTTTCTACAAATTTTGGTTAAATGTTTTACAAAATGACAATAAATTTCAAAAAAATTTTCTTTATCTTCCGAATGATAAAAAGGTAATAATTGCAGTAAAATTATTATAAAAAATTTTGACAAAACATTCACTTTTTGAAGTATTTATTTCGAAATATGGCCGAATTATCTTCCAAATGATAAAAGGAAAACAATATCAAAATACTAATTGATTATTTTCATTCAAATAAAAATTGAAGATATCGCCTTAATATCTTCTTGGAAGATATCTTCCAAATGCGTGCAGGAAATGAGTTATGCTTACACACCATCGTATCAAAATCGCAAAATATGTCGTTACCTATATTATTAGCAGTATTTACAAAATTAATTAGTCTAGATATGGGTGATATCAAAAAATGTGATAAAAACCGTGTAACCTAATTTCTAATGCACGGATTACATTTGAGTTACATATTTCGATATATATCAGTGCATTGTCACCTGTTTTACAAAATTTATAACAATCTGACCAATTTTTGGTTAATACATAAAATTTGTGACCAATTTTATAGGCCAAATGTAAACTCCGTAACAAGTAACTCATAAGGTTTTTTAACTTTAATAGCTTATATTTTAATAACCAATAAAGCTAAACACTAACTGTAAAAATTTTTATGAAGAGGAAAAGTGCCGTTTTTAATAAAAATTAATACATTTTGCAAACTTTTTCGTATATCTTAGCTATCACGACTTCAACTCTGTAACGATTTTTCGTCATAATTTTTGATAAAAATGCATATACCAGAATTTTGGAGTTATCTATTATTTATATTGCGAAAAGTATAATGTTGTTTATACTCAAATGATCGTTGGACTGTAGGTAATCATCTAGTATAACAGACTTGAAGCTTTTCTGCAGCATGTAACATTCTCGAGATGAAAAAGGATGTCTTTAATAAGATTTGAAAAATGTTGTAAACTCCGTTCCTAATTTTTATACAAAACTATTTAACGAGTAAGAAAAACAATGTCATATTTGGATTCACCTTGTAGGCATCATGCGAATTTGTTTCGGAAAAAAAATTCTGACAAAGCGTTTCTGAAAGAAAACGAAAAAAATAACCAAATGTAAACTCCGTAACTGTAAACTCCGTAACCATAATTGTTTGCATCACATTTCATTCAAATAAATGTAGATAATTGTTTAAAATATTTTAAAATAACCATAAGAAGAGGTGATTCAACTAATATTTATGCGTCAAAAGACGATTCAACTAATAATTTTGCGTCAAATCAAAAAAAGTTATCAGTTTTTTTACCCTAAGCTGCTGGAGCGAAAAACGATTGATTTTGCATTTCATTGGTTTTGAATCGATATTTCGAGTCATTACTGACATAAGTTTGACAAATTAAATTTGTTTCACACAACTTAAAAAATTTTTGATCGCGAAATGTTATGTTTTTAATATATTATTTTGTAACTGCGCAACCGCTGTTTGGATTTTAAAAATTTTTATTTTTTTAAAAAGCATTTAAAAGGACCAAAAATACAAAATTAAGATTTTTTCGCGGAATGAATTGTATTTTTATTCGCGAAACCGCCAATTTGATAAACACAAATTATATATCATTGGAAAGCAAATTGAAAACCCAAATACAAAAAACTAACAAATTGAAGAAAATTCATACGCAATTTTTTTTTGTTATATCTTTTGCTTGCAGAAGTGTAAACTCCGTTACAACAAAAAAAATTAAAATTGTGTAAAAAAAGTTATTGCGACAACTTGTAGAAGAGATTTTTTGCAATTAGGTTTATAATGACTAAACTTACTGATTCCATTAAGAAAAAACCGAAATATTAACACTTTTTGCTTCTCACAAATTTGGCCCAAAAATTTATCACATTTTTTGATTTCACCCATATATATTTTATAAAAAATTATTTAAAAAAATACTTTTTTGTTGTAAATGTTTGTTTTTTTAATAAAATTTGCTCCTGACGGGAATTGAACGTGGGATTGCAAATTATCAATCCATAAAACTGCTGCACACAAGCATACTTACGCGGCACAATACAAAACATCAAAATTATCGTCACCTAAAATAAAAAAGGACGTGACAACACTTTTTTTTTACAGGAGAATCAATAAACGTCGAACATAAAGGACATATTTTCTTCTCTGGCTTAAAACACGACTGTAGACTTATTTCTATATATAAGTTTAAAGAAGTGGTGCCCACAAAGGCAAATGAGAATGTATTAGTTATGTTACAAAAAAAAAGAGAATGTATTGGTATCCATTGCACTGAACAAAATCACTTGGTTTTGTTTGTTGGATTGTTTTACTATTTATGTTATTGTGTTAAATTTTAGCAATGAGCGAATGAAAAAAGAAATAAATATAAAAGCAATTAATAGGTACCCGAGTAAAAAAGTTTTGATATAATCACATATTATTTTATCTAATTGCATATAGTAACTTATAGTTACATATGGCCACATATGCTTTTAAATTCAAGCATTTATACTTTTATATAGTCATATATTAGATATTTTTTCCTCAAAGGTTTTAATATGGAGACATATGTGATTTTATATTATTACATACTGGCCTACATATATATGTATGTGCTATATGTAAGTACATAAAGTTACATATAAAAGATATAATTACATATACGTTTATATATAATTTAGTATGATACTATACATAATAATATAAAACTATGTGGATCCATATAAAAAATATTTTATAATTTGTGTTAGTTATGATTATATATTGACGAATATGAACCCATATATAACTTATAACGTTCTTTATAAAATCATCTATAATTATATATCATCCGACATAGGCAATTTTTTCAAAGTGATTTTATATAAAAATATATAAGGTCCATATAAAACCGTATTATATTATATTATATTTGGTTCCATGTTATCAATGATTTTGAACTAGTTTGAGATTTAGTAATTACTAGGGATTGGCGCGTGACACGAAATGTTCGTGAGTCACGTTATTCACACGTGATCGTGAGAAATAATTACTATACTTAAGTGATTCGTGCGTGAGCGTGAGTAAGAATAATCCGTGCATGATTCGTGTGTGAGTTTATTTTTTGCATCATATGTTTTTAGTAATTTTTACTGTTTTGCGTGAGAATTTTCTGATTGTAAGTTTTTAATATACTCATGTGTGCTGAGTAAGAAACGAAATGCTCGTGCGTGAGTAATTTGTTTTTGTTTAGGAGCATGAGTCAAAAATGGCTTACGCACCCATAACATTAACAACACTGAAGCTCTAATACGAAATTCTCTATTCTATAACTTACACTTGACTGATTTTTTATATTATATCTTGGTTGTATATAGGGTTTTTCTTTTCCCGGGACAGCGGGATTTTTTTCTGAATTTCCCGGGATCCCGGGAATTCCCGCTCAATAGAAAATAAATAAATCCGACATATGTTGTACTTGAAAAACTCGATTTCTATTAAAACACCGTCCGACAAAGTTCATCTTTGGTTGTACAAATGACAAAATCTACTTAATATATTCTGAAAGAAGGGCTAAATATAAAACATCCATGACTTCCACTTTTTCTAGAACAGTTCGTTTCACAGCTTAAATCGCGAACTACTATCTAGGAAATATTTTCGTTGTCGTTCTCTGTGCTTTATAAGTTGTCGATCAGAGTTGAATTCCATAGGAAGCAGCAAAAACTAAAACAAAATAACAGCAAAAACAGTAATAACAGAAGATAAAAATAGCATTGTTAGAATTTCGTTGATGTTAGCCTAATTGAGTTATTTTCTTTCAATTTGCTATTACATTTTGTAATTAATTACACATGCAATTACTCAATTACATGTAATTGTAATTGAAAAAAAAAACTCAACTACAATTAATTGTAATTGCAATTCAGAAAAGAACAATTACAATTACAAGTAATTGAACTTTTTTTTTATTTAAAAAAATAATTTTTGTATATTGTTAGATATGGTCCTATATAATATGATAAAAAGTATAAGGTTAATATTTAGATATAATTGTATCAAACTATGTCCACTTTTATAACATTTTATATAACTTTATACAAAAAGATATAATTTGATGTAATTGGATGAGGACAAAATTCGGATACAATTGTATCGAATTGCATAAAATTGTATCAAATTGTACCAAATTGTATACAATTGTATACAATTCGATACAATATGATACAATAAGACGTTCTCATTTTTCGGATATAATTATATCTAATTACATAAAAGATTATATATAATTAAATATAACTTCATATGGCTCCATATCAATTTTTTTTACTTGGGTAATAAAAAAAATATTCTTTAAGAAAATAAGTCACGTGCTCTTTGCGAATAATTTATTGTGAAAAATAATAGATAAATAATGTTATAAACATTAATAAATTAAAAAAACAAACAGAAAAAAAATCAAAATAATTTATATTCTTATTAAATACCATACATATATTTTAATTTCATTGGTTGTTGCAAAATATTATCTGCGTACTTATTTTGTCAAACAAAGCGACATAGACCTACTCTATTGACAGCAGACATGCAACTAATGATTTTTTTTATATTTTTATGCTCTCTGTTTTTTGTTTCGTTGACGTTCGGGTTGTGTACGTGTAAAAAGCCGATTAATCTTCGTCGTTCTAACAAGTGTTAGGGCCAGTGTTGCCATTTCAGTGCTTTTCGGGTATTTTTTGTTGCTTTTTTCCTTCCCGTACCCGGTGATTTTTTACAAATACCCGTTTAAAAAAAACGGGTATTTACGGTGCCTTTTCTGATTTCTGGCAGTGCTTTTAGTGCTTTTTTACAGTTTCTATTTTTGATGTTTGTTCTCGTTTTTTTTACATTTTTCTTGAATTTTCTGTCAAAATTTAAAAAATAATACGAACTATACAAAAACTACATTTTTGCACAATATTTGTAATACAATTTTAAATAGCAACTTCGTTACATATAAACTTAAAAATATTGAAATATTAGTTCGGTGCTTTTTTACCCCTTTTTAGGTAATTTTCTGAACCTTTTTTACACGATTTTTCAAAGTTAAAATGTGTTTTTAAATTCTTGATTTAAATTTTTTAAAAAATTAATATCGTGCTTTTTTACCCCATTTTTGGTAAATTTTTACCCTTTTTACCCGTTTTCATAATGCTCACGGTGCTTTCCTGCCTTCTGGAGTTGGCAACACTGGTTAGGGCGACACTGGTTTAAAGTTTCGTAGGGACATGTAATTTAGTCTAATGCAGTGATGCGCAAAATTGATTTGCAATTGTATTAGTGAGCAAGAGAGAGAACTGCACTGGGAAAAAATTGAGCGAATTAAAAAATATGTATTTTTACTTATTTCTCAATCTTCATATTTTTTATACAATCTTAATGAAGTTTTCTGCAACCTATTTTTATAGCAAAATCTTTTATGTTAATACTTTTATGAAAATTTTTGTTTTTCTTTATTTCTATTAAAGGAATACTATGAAAGATTTTACTATGGAAATAAGAAAAGTTTTATAACGTAAAAGGTATTGCATGATATCAAAAACATTTTTCATCATATATTTTCTGAATGTCGTAATTAATTTTTTTCAATGTACATGAAAAAAATATCAAAACACCTGTTAAGCATGTGCACTCGTTGCTGTCTCAGTGACGACTAAATTAAAGAGCATAAGAATATGTTTGAGGTAGTAATTTCACAATTGTGCTATGAAACGCGCACCACTAGTCTAATGCATCATAATCAATCAAAAACTCGATTTTAATTTTTGTTGTTGTTACTACCTTTAGCAGTTTAGGTAACCATATGTATATATATCATACCCAGGAAAAAAGTTTACAATCGGTTGCCAACCATAGTAGTTCTGCAACTGGTTCCACTTCAACCGATTGCATGTAACTACTTCCGGAAGTTCTAGAACTAGTTCCAGAACTGATTCTAGGGCAACCGTTTCCACTTTGGATCTGTAGAAGCGATTGCTTTTGAGACAATTTCAAACAAAAATAATCGGTGTTAGAATTGACAGTAGAAGGGATTGTAAAGGAAAAGCAGCTATTATGCAACCGATTCTTTGGAACAGAAAATTTTCCTGGGTAACCAATGATGAACAAATATAAATTTAAAAAAAACGTACAAGAAAATCTATAAAATTATTTTATATGTATTTAAAATAATGATATAAATAAGTCATTACTGGTAAAGCATAATTTTTTATTTAGAAATAATGTAAATAGTAACTAGGTATTATTTAGTAGGTTTGAGGTTAAGAAGAAGAATAAACCTTCCTCAAAAGTTATAAACACATTAAATTTGCAAATCAGACTAGATCTAGTTTCTGCCTTTTTATGGACAGGCTTCATCAGTGATCTTCCATTAAATTGTATTATTGTTTATATTTTTGTTGTCAGATTGTCTCTATATGAATAATTTCAGAAGTGATCAAACAGACATATACAAACATTCTACTTCAGATTTTCTCTGTTTATCTTCTTATTTCCTCCGTGTCACCTTTTCACAAATATTGCCACATTGACGTATGGTTTGTACGTACAAGTGCAGGCAATTTGTGTATATTGGAGACGGACAGCCAACAGGGCATTGTTTATTTTTTATAGTAAAGTGTTGTTTTTTCAAACGCGTCTTATAGACCAAATACAATTAATATTGTCATTAATATGTATTTTTATTAATTCTAATTTAGTAGGTTTGAGGTTAAGAAGAAGAATAAACCTTCCTCAAAAGTTATAAACACATTAAATTTGCAAATCAGACTAGATCTAGTTTCTGCCTTTTTATGGACAGGCTTCATCAGTGATCTTCCATTAAATTGTATTATTGTTTATATTTTTGTTGTCAGATTGTCTCTATATGAATAATTTCAGAAGTGATCAAACAGACATATACAAACATTCTACTTCAGATTTTCTCTGTTTATCTTCTTATTTCCTCCGTGTCACCTTTTCACAAATATTGCCACATTGACGTATGGTTTGTACGTACAAGTGCAGGCAATTTGTGTATATTGTAGACGGACAGCCAACAGGGCATTGTTTATTTTTTATAGTAAAGTGTTGTTTTTTCAAACGCGTCTTATAGACCAAATACAATTAATATTGTCATTAATATGTATTTTTATTAATTCTAATTTAGTAGGTTTGAGGTTAAGAAGAAGAATAAACCTTCCTCAAAAGTTATAAACACATTAAATTTGCAAATCAGACTAGATCTAGTTTCTGCCTTTTTATGGACAGGCTTCATCAGTGATCTTCCATTAAATTGTATTATTGTTTATATTTTTGTTGTCAGATTGTCTCTATATGAATAATTTCAGAAGTGATCAAACAGACATATACAAACATTCTACTTCAGATTTTCTCTGTTTATCTTCTTATTTCCTCCGTGTCACCTTTTCACAAATATTGCCACATTGACGTATGGTTTGTACGTACAAGTATTATAACTTATTATTATATGTTTTAAAGTAATGCAGAAAGTAAATCGATGTCATTACTGATATTCCAAAAAAAAATGATATGTTTCTACACTGAGTAAATAGCCCGCTCAATAGTTAAACTCCGTTTTTTGCTGGGAAATTCATATAGAAATGTTAAAATCATTTTGGAACATAAATAGGTAGTTCCATACACACATAAGTTTATAAAGCTTTATAATACACTTATTAAAAGCAAACAAACAAAAAAACCTTTCAATAGAAGCAATTTGTGGCAAAAATGTTTTTATATTATCTTAAGCATTAAGGCCCAAAAAAGGACATTATTTTCATATGTATATGAATACACACGTACAGCCATACATATATAGAAAAAAAGTCAAAAGCACAAAAACTGTGGGTACACGTTGTGTGTTTATAAAAATGAGATAAATAATGATGACAATGATCATGATGAAAAGCTACGAAAAAAATACGGACTTTTGTTTTCCTTTTTTTTGGGAAGGACATTAAAGCATATGACATTTAAATTTAAAGATATTTAAGTGTATATGAAGGTACTTTTGTAAGATTCTATTTAGTTTTTTTTAATAAAAGCTTAGGGTAAGTTTTATAATGAACACTTTTTGAAGCTTACGTGTACTATTTATACCGCTTAGGAGAAATTTTTATATGAATGGTCTTTTTATGTGTATCTTAGTGGTTAGTAAAGTTCAAAGCACTTTGAAATATTTAAATCACGGAAGAAATTCATTTGAGTAATAGATTTCACTTAAGTGTCCACTATAACACCGCCCCTTTGACAAAAGAGGTCTCTGCAAAAGGGTCTTATATTTATATATTTATGTAAGTTCGATAAGAAAATCGCAACCTTTTTGCTTTAGCTTACGACCGTTATTAAGAATTCATTTGTTGGGATTTTTTTCAGTAATCACTTTGCATATGACAAACGTAACACACAAATATATTTAGTTGAAAGGAAAAAAGTAACAGTTATTCTACTTATCAACAACAAAAGAAACTATTTATGTATTTAAATGGATTTATTCCTTAAGATCTTCACTACAAATACTGTACAAAATAATGAGACTTACCTTTAACTTACGATGTATCCCAGTTTATAAATAATAAAATGAATTTAATAAAAAAAAATCAAAAGTTAAGGTCGCGCACACCAACTATATGAAACCCTACAAAACAATACGATTAGGGTCACATTCCGGGAAGGCAATTTCAATTAATAATGCAATACATCTAGTATAATAATAGTTTTAATAAAACCTGGGTCTAGGACAATTATACTTATCCATACGAGTATAACTAATAAATATACTAGTGCCCTTAGCCGACAATTTACAGACTCAAATATTTTATGCTGTGTTCGCTGCAACTGGATTAAAATGCTTGGTAGCCCAAAGGTAGTTGGAATCCAGTTGGAGTTTTAACTCATTTTGGACACACTCTTAAGTTCTCCAATCATTATTTTGAAAGGTATATATTTTTTTACTAAAAAGCAAAAATTTAGCGATTTAAAAACTCTAAAATAGTTTGATATCTGGACTGCAATTGTAAGTTAGTCACATGACTTACACAAAAGAACCTGTCACACGACTGATACAAAAGAAAAGAAAAAAATTAAGGATATTTTTGGGAAAACACTTTAATCTAAAAAATTACATGGCAACACTGAGTTGCGATTACCGTGTGTTTTTACTGCTAAAGAAACCGGTCTTTTTCTGAAACTTTGTTGTTTTATTTTTCATTGAAGTAGGTATTATTTAGTAAAAAGTTCCTTTTTGTTTTTTATACCCTACACCACTATGTGGTCAGGGTATTATAATTTTGTGCTGATGTTTGTCACACCAAAAAATATTGGTCCTAGACCCACCTTATACTATACCGATCGGCTCAGAATTTTTTTTTATTTCGATTTAACGATGTCCGTCCATCCGTCTGTCTGTCTGTCCATGCATTCTTGTGCGCACTCTACAGGTCGCAAATATTAAGATATTTTGACTAAACTTGGTACACCGACTTATGTCGGCCCAAGGACGACGCTTATTGATTTTGGTGAACATCGGTCCATGTTTAGACCTAGTGCCCATATAAGGGTCCCCCCAAAATTGGCTTGGTTACAAACTGCAGATCGCAAATATTAAGATATTTTAATGAAATTTGGTGCGCTGACTCACGTTATAGAAAATTTTGACACAAGCCCCATTTTAACCTATTCGAATTTCGGATCCAAACATTAGTTGGCTTTTACCCAGACTGGTGTAGGGTATTGTATAGTCGGCATGTCCGACTTTAACCTTTTTATTCGTTTTATTTTGTATACCAACCCCAGGAAAAAATTTGTGCAATCGGTTGCCTACAACACCTATTCTACAACTGGTTCCACTGCAACATATTCCATGGAACTGGTTCCGGAATCAGTTTAACTGATCTTATATGGAAGGTATGACAGACGGGGAATCGGTTCTAGAACTAGTTCCAAAACTGATTCTAGGGAAACCGGTTGCACTTTGGAGCTATATAAGCGGCTGCTTTTGGGACAATTTCTAATAAAAATCACCGGTAGTCAACCACACCTATTCTACAACTGGTTCCACTGCAACCGATTCCGTGAAACTGGTTCCGGAACCTGTTCCTGAGATTCCATATGGAAGATATGACTGAAGTAGAATTAGCTCTAGAACTAGTTCCGGAACTGATTCTAGGGCAACCGGTTCCTGTTTGGAGATATAGTAGTAGCTGCTTTTGGGACAATTTCAAACAAAAATAATTGGTGTTAGAATCGACAGTAGAAGGGGTTGTAAAGGAAAATAGCTATTCCACAACCGATTCTTTGAAACAGAAAATTTTCATAGGTATTTTTATGTGTTCAATTTATTGTAATGTAATTCAGCAGCGAAATTCAAGTCGTACGTTATATTGAGAAAAATAGCATAACTCAAGGCATATATTTACGTATATTTCAAGCTTCAATCACTAGCATAATACTTGAGATCGTCCACTGAGAGAATTATCTGCATGATACTAATGAATTTTTGCATAAAAATAACGAATTTGCACTGGAACTCGTCCATTGAAACTTTTCATTGAATTAATACAATTTTTCATAAAATGTTGTAAAAAATTTCATTTCATTTATTAAAACTTTCATATACTCAATGAAAAAGTTTCATTAAAACTAGACTCATAAAATATATGAAGCTTTTTCATCATATTTATGAAATTTTTCATTTACTTTGTGAAGAAAACTTCATTAGTTTACTGAAAATTTTCATTAAAACTCGTCCAGCTAAATTCTCTCTGTGTGGGTTAATTCATAGTTCAATTAAATATTGTAATCCATTCTTATTTACCCAAGTAAAAAAGTTCATATATAACAATATATTTTTAAATACAAAAATACACATTAAGATATAGTAATATAAAATGGCTTTGAATCCATATATTATAATATCTTTCAAATATTTCCCGAAATTTTCTTATGTATAACCATATAAAAACATATACCGAAAAATGTGTTAATGTTAATGAGACACATAACTATATAGAATCACATATGGTTGATCCAATAAATTGAGGTTTAATATACAATAAGATATAACCCAATACATAATCACATATAAACCCAAATCGAAGAAATTTTCTAAGTCATTTTAGATATAATTTAATATAAACCTTTATCAAAAAAATTTCTAAGTTATTTCAGATATAACTTGATATGATAAATTATCAAAAATATTTTCTAAGTCATTTTATATAATCCAGATTCCAAAACATTTTCTAAGACATTTTATATATGAGTTTATATAACTCTTAATTTAAAATATTTTCTGAGTCAATTGTTGATAAAAATTTATATTATTTAAAATCAGAAAAATTTCAAAGTTCCTAAGGAAAAATATTTTTTATGTCAGTTTCACAATTCAAACATATTTCAAAACCCAACATATTTTGGGTATAATTCTTGAAATCCTATTGTATTAAATAGTATATAACTATATCAGATTGGATATAATTCGATTCAATTAGATGTGCCCAATTTTGGGATGCAATTGCATCAGAGTATATGCAATTGTATAATATTAGATTGCATTGTATCTAAAATAATACAATCTGATTTAATTTAATAACCCATTTTGCGAATCAGATTATATAAACACTTATATGATTATTTTATATTCTTATATATAAGATATATAATCTTTTTACTCGGGTAACCTCAAAATTAAAAAAAAAGTGTTTCAAGAAACATAAAAATAAAAAATGTCATAAGTAGCTAAAATTAGATGTAGTTTAGTTGCAAACAAATTCAGACAAATATTATAACTACCCAAGTAAAAAAAAAAATGATATGGAGCCATATGATAAGATTTAGTTATATATAATCTTTTACGTAATTAGATATAATTATATCCGAAAAATGAGAAAGTCTTAGTGTATCATATTGTATCGAATTGTATACAATTGTATACAATTTGGTACAATTTGATACAATTTTATGCAATTCGATACAATTGTATCCGAATTTTTGTCCTCATCCAATTACATCAAATTATATCTTTTTGTATAAAATTATATAAAATGTTATAAAAGTGGACATAGTTTGATACAATTATATCTAAATATTAACCTTATACTTTTTATCATATTATTTAGGACCATATCTAATAATATACAAAAATTATTTTTTTAAATAAAAAAATTTTTTTTAATTACTTGTAATTGTTCTTTTTTGAATTGCAATTACAAATAATATGTAATTGTAGATGAGTTTTTTTTCAATTACAATTACATGTAATTGTGTAATTGCATGTGTAGTTAATTACAAAATGTAATGATTAACCCCAGGTCTGCTGGAGATCTTATAATTTTGATAAATCATCCATTACTTTTATACAGATTTATCATGACAGTGCAATAAACATGAAAAAAATTTTCTTTTAATTTAGTAATTTTAAAATAAAGTTAACAACACTGAAATTTTAAAGTTAATAGGATTATGATATACAACCAAGATATAAGAAATCAGTCAAGTGTACGTTATAGTATAGAGAATTTCGTATTAAAGCTTCAGTGTTGTTAATGTTATGGGTGCGTAAGCCATTTTTGACTCATGCTCCTAAACAAAAACAAATTACTCACGCACGAGCATTTCGTTTCTTACTCAGCACACATGAGTATATTAAAAACTTACATTCAGAAAATTCTCACGCAAAACAGTAAAAATTACTAAAAACATGATGAAAAAAATAAACTCCCACACGAATCATGCACGGGTTATTCTTACTCACGCTCACGCACGAATCACTTAAGTATAGTAATTATTTCTCACGATCACGTGTGAATAACGTGACTCACGAAGATTTCGCCAATCCCTAGTAATTACTAAATTTAAAACTAGTTCAAAATCATTGATAACATGGAACAAAATATAATATAATACGGTTTTATATGGACCTTATATATTTTTATATAAAATCACTTTGAAAAAATTGCTTATGTGGGATGATATGTAACACTGTGAGACAAATGGTAGGGGTCAGTGATCGGGAAGGGTTCAAACTACCGGGGAAAGTTATATCGGTAAAAAAGAAGTTATATGTGTCCCGCCGTTTCGCTGGGTCACCCCTAGGAATCGAGATATATCGATTTGACCTTTGGTGGGTTTTTTTTTGACATAACTCGAGAACCACTAGTCCGATTTTGCTCAAACAATTTTAAAAAAATTTAAAATTACAATTCCTTTAATCTGTTCATATAACGGTTTTCTATATACTCAACAGTTTTGCCGGTAAAAATAAATGTATGAAGAAAAAAATATTTTTTGCCTAAAATATTAAAAAAAAGTAATAAACAAAAGGTTATTGATTTTTATGGTAGCGGTAACAAACATTTATTTTTACCGGCAAAACTGTTGAGTATATGGAAAAACGTTATATGAACAGATTAAAGGAATTGTAATTTTTAATTTTTTTAAAATTGTTTGAACAAAATCGGACTAGTGGTGCTCGAGTTATGTCAAAAAAAGATATATCTCGATTCCTAGGGGTGACCCAGCGAAACGCCGGGACACGTATAACTTGTTTTTGACCGATATAACATTTTCCGTTGGTTTCATCCCACCCCGATTTTGACTGTCGCATAGTGTAATTATAGATGATTTTATAAAGAACGTTATAAGTTATATATGGGTTCATATTCGTCAATATATAATCATAGCTAACACAAATTATAAAGTATTTTTTATATGGATCCACATAGTTTTATATTATTATGTATAGTGTCATACTAAATTATATATAAACGTATATGTAATTATATATTTTATATGTTACTTTATGTACTTATATATAGCACATACATATATATGTAGGCCAGTATGTAATAATATAAAATCACATATGTCTCCATATTAAAACCTTTGAGGAAAAATATCTAATATATGTCTATATAAAAGTATATATGCTTGAATTTAAAAGCATATGTGGCCATATGTAACTATAAGTTACTATATGCAATTACATAAAATAATATATGATTATATCAAAACTTTTTTACTCGGGTACAGGAAATTAAAAAAACACAATGAAGGAATTCACAGTTTAAGTGTTAAGGTTCTGTCGTTGCAAAATAGCATAATTATTAAAGTTTAACCCATAGAAAGTTATCAAACGAACTGTGAATTTCATCAAAAATTTCTTGTTCTATTGATAAGTGGCCAAAGATTTATGTAGTACCGTTTGTATTTACTACATGGACAACTGACGATTTAGTCATTATATGCGGAATTCCAAAATTTTAATGCACAGTTCAATTATAAATGGTTTTGGCTCCTATAACTTAATTTAAAGATAATTTATGCTATTTGAAAGATGATTTTATAAGCTTGATTACTTGTAAATATACACATGTTAAGGTATGTTCAATATTTTCCTAATATGTAGATAAATTTCCAATAAAAGTGAAAAAGGGAAGCTTTTATATTAATTGTTACGCCCACGAGAAAAACAGGTCGGTATAGTAACTGATAGTGTATATTTTTAAATATCGTTCGGATTGTACTTTTCATTAAAAAATGCAGCATATTTCTATTATGATTTTCGGGTTTTTTTTAAGACAACCAAATTTCTGTTTTAACAGCCAAATTACTGTTGGCTAAACAGAGTTTCTGTTGTTGGGTTACTATAATTGATTCAATCGATTGGCAAAACATTCGGTTGCCTATATGCATTTCTATTCAGATTTATATTACACTTATTCTTTATTCGCTCTAAAGTTAGAATTCGATTTGACCTTTTGTAATTGACCAACGAATACTCGTAATATTTGTTTTAATAATGTTTATGAAAAGAGATAGACTTGAATATATGTAAGTATATGTATAAATATATATTATTCATAGCGCATCGTACGAATGATAATGATGCTATTTGAAAAGTAACATCTTGCTAGTAATAGTATGTCAACTAATGTTGCTGATATCGCTGCCAAAACATACAACAGCCTCGTACATCCTTTTCCTGTTGTTACTTCAAAAAAAAACATAACATTAAAAACTACCATCCACTTTCTTTTTTGTTATTTAAGACATCCCTTTTCCCTACTTATTCATAGCTGCTTTTTAATTTTTTTTTTTTCAGTTTTCTGGGTGTCATTCCTAGAGTTTTTTCTGTTGTTTTTGTACAATATTTGTCCCTGAAAAGACTTATTTTTTCAGTATTCCTTTTAACTTTTTCATGTTATTTTCCTTTATTATACCCCTACGTACTTTTTGTCATATTTCTCTATATAAGCTTGCATGTATATATAAGCTTGTTTTTATAAGTTTGAGTGTTTGTAAGGTTTCCTTTTAAATTATTTATGAGAATTTCTAAATTTTGGAAAAAAAAATTACATAAATAATGGTTTATACTTTTTGGGTCGGTTTAGCTGGACGATAACAAAAGCTATCCCATGATAAATAAAACGATATTGAGGAGACAAAAATGTTTACATTTGTGAAAAATTTCTTGAAAGTGTCAAATTATTCAGACGTTTAAATTTTTAAAAAGTTTATAACTTCTTTTTACATAAAATGACAATGTTATCGGTATTAAGAAAATCTAATATTTTCGAATTTTAGCTCACCAAATAAAAATAAAATAAGTAAAGAAAATAAAGTCGGAAATGCTGATTATATAAAACTCTACACCACAGAATGATTTATGTCATAAGTGTTTTGGGAAGCAGCTTTTTATTATAATCGATTAATCGTGCAAATAATTATTCGGGTTTTTTTTCTTAACCGGTTAATCGAACAAAATTTAAAAATGAATCGATTAATCGAAAAAATTATCTGTAAAATAATATATGGGTGATATCCAAAAATGTGATAAAACCCGTATAACCAGCTAATTTCTAATGCATGGATTACATTTGAGTTATATATTGCATGCATATCAGCGCATTGTCACCTGTTTTACAAAATTTATAACAATCTGACCATTTTTTGTTAATACATAAAATTTCTGAACAATTTTATGGGCCAAATGTAAACTCCGTAACCAGTAACTCATAAGGTTTTTTAACTTTAATAGCTTATATTTTAATAATCAATGAAGCTACACACTAACGTTAAGAATTTTTATGAAGGAAATGCGATGTTTTTAATAAAAATTAATACATTTTACAAACTTTTTCGTATATCTTTGCTAACACAACTTCAACTCTGTAATAATTTTTCGTAATAATTTTTGATAAAAAAGCATACACCAGAATTTTGGAGTTATCTATTAATTATATTGCAAAAAGTAAAATTTTATTTATACTCAAATGATCGTTGGACCGTAAATAATCATCTAGTATAACAGAATTGAAGTTTTTCTGCAGCATGTAACATTCTCGAGATGAAAAAGGATGTCTTTAATCAGATTTGAAAAAATGTTGTAAACTCCGTTCCAAATTTTTACACCAAACGATTTAACGAGTAAGAAAAACAATGTCATAATTGGATTCACCTTGTAGGCATTATATGATTTTGTTTCGGCAGCAATAATTCTGACAAAGAGTTTTTGAAAGAAAACGAAAAAAGTAACCAAATGTAAACTCCGTAACCAAAATTGTTTGCATCAGATTGCATTCAAAGCAATGTAGGTAAGTGTTTAAAATATTTCAAAATAACCATAAACATAGGTGATTCAACTAATATTTATGCGTCAAAAGATGATTCAACTAATAATTTTGCGCCAAATCAAAAAAAAGTTATCAGTTTTTTACCCTAAACTGCTGGAGCGAAAAACGATTATTTTGCATTTCGTTGATTTGGAATCGATATTTCGTGCCATTAGTGACATTAGTTTGACAAATTAAATTTGTTTCACACAATTTAAGAATTTTTTGATCGCGAAATGTTATGTTTTTAATATATTATTTTGTAAATTCGTAACCGCTGATTGGATTTTAAAAATTTTTATATTTTTGAAAAGCATTTAAAAGGACCAAAAATACAAATTTAAAAAAAAATACAAAATTTTTCGCGGAATGAATTGTATTTTTATTCGCGAAACCGCCAATTTGATAAACACAAATTGTATATTATTGGAAAGCATGTTGAAAACCCAAATACGAAAAACTAATAAATCGTAAGCAATTTTTTTTTGTTATATCTTTTTTCAACTACTTTGCCTAAAAATTTGTGTGAAAAATATTCACTTTTAAACTTTTTTATAAAAATAATTCTAGCCTGATACTTTTGAAAATCTGCATAGAAAGATACAAAATATCTGGAAATTTTTGGAAAATTTGGATTTTTTGGAATTTGGAAATTTTTGCATTTCATATTTAAGAAATATTTTAGCAGCAAATCGATCTTATTTCTGACTATAAAACTGGTCCGACTCAATTTTGCACCCATTAACAATTCCAATATATTCTGAAAAAGGGGATGAAGATAAAATACCCGTGTCTTTCACTTTTTCTATATCAATTGGTTTAACCGTTTAAACCGCGAATTAATATTTAATTAATATATTTCTAAGAGTTTCCAGAAAAAGTGGAAGACATGAATATTTTATATTTAGCCATCCTTTCAGAATATATTAATTGCATTTTCTCATGGGTACAACCAAAAGATGAACTTTGTCGGACGGTGTTTTAACAGTAATCGAGTTTTTCGAATTTATATATTTTCTAACGAGCGGGAATTCCCGGGATCCCGGGAAATTCTGAAAAAAATCCCTGCCAAGACAACTCCAAAATGGCGGTTCTGGAACTTTGTATATCAAACTTTTGACTTTCTAGCCGGGACAGGTAAATAAAATTTTAAATATCAGTTAGGCATCGAGTTCTACTTTTAGGATTGGTTGTTTCATTCAACAATTTAATATAAAAAAAAACACGAAAAAGCAATAAAATTTTCGTAAATTTGAAACTTTTTCAGCCTTCAAAATGCTGTAAAAAACCGACCGGAAATGTAACAAAGTAAGATAGGGATTTTTGCCTGTAATGAACACTATCTAGTTAACGAAAAAAATTATATTGATCCCGTGTAAAATATTGCTTAAAATTGCTTTAGTTTGGTAATACCATTCAAGATCGATACATTGGAGCTCAGATAGGATCTTTATGTGGCTACTAGGGCAAAACATTAACCGATTTTATCAATTTTACTCTGGGTATACAAACTTGTGTGCTATATTTGATCCAAAAATAACTTTCTAAGTCGATTAAGCAATGTCCGTCCGTCTGTCCACAAAAAATTGACGATCCTTTTATTCAACGTACAGCTCGCAGTACTAAAGGCAATAAAATTAAATTTGATATATAAGTCTGTGTTATCCAAAAGACGAATGCTGTTCAAAATGATTAAAATCACTAAATATTTTGACCTAGTCGCAAGCTTTAATAATATTGAGCGTAATGGTATACCCAAATCGATTATTAATGATTTCGTGCACAGCAGAATTTTTCACGAATAGGATAGTGCATGTTCGGGTGGAAACCGGTTTTAATTTTGGCTTACCTCCAGTTTTTATAAAGCGAGCGGAATAATTCCATCTGAGGAATGTGTGTATTTTGTTATTGTAACAAAAACAAAATACACACAATTCCTCTGGAGGAATGATTCCGTTCGCTTTATGAAAACAGTCATTACCAAGGTTTTCTTTTACAGCAATTTGACGTCAAAAATGTTTGGAATATAAAAAAGTGCGAAATATTGAAATTGTACAGCTCTTTCGGTTTTTTCCATTCTTCCCCAGCAAAAACAGGGTTTCAACTACTCAACCCAGTGTAGAAACGGTAATGACATATTATTATCTTTTGGACTACCAGTAATGACACCGACTTACTTTCTGCATTTTTTTAAAAGATATAATAATGAGTTACTAATAAATACTTCATTTTTTCATTATTTAAAAATAAATAATATCGTATTACTAATAATGACTTATTTTTATCATTATTTCAAAAAAAGTAATGTTTTAGATTTTTTGAAAATTTTTTTGAAATCTCTTTTTAGACTCAATATTTTTTTAACACTGATAATAATATATGTAACCACATATTTTTTGATTTTTTGTATGTTGGCAAGAAAGCTAACTTGTGCGCAGCAAGTCAATTATGTTTTTAGCTATCAAATATTAGATGCTGATAGCTCAGATGGTACAGCTATAGACTGGCAGTAGGGAGTCCCAGGTTCGATTCCAGCACAGGACAATTTTATTTAAAAAAAATTTTACATAAAAAAATATTTTTTTTTATAAAACAAATTTTTTTGAAAATCTATTTTGAGAATCATTATTTTAGTCAATACTGGTAAGCACATACAAACGACATATTTTTTGATTTTTCGTATGATGGTGTATAACTCACAGAGCTTCGAAAAACTCAATTCAATTTAAGCTTAATTCACGAAAAATTAAATTCAGATTTTAAAAATATTCATGTACCATTCCCTTAAACCATTCGTAAAGAATCCATTCATAAGCTTCATTCCCAAGGCTTTAATATGAATTGAATGAATTCCTAACTTGAATCATTCAAATCGCATGTTCATTCACCATTTTACTAATTGAATGAAGAAATTTTATTACCATTCACTTAGTGCAGTGTAAGTTGAAACTAACATATAATAAAAACTCAAGCATACAAGCTGTAACAAAGCATACGATACTATTTATTTCTGTTAGATGAATTTTAAACGTTTTTCATTGTATTATGCTAATATTTCAGCAATTACATGCAAATTTAAATTTTTCATTTGATTAAGTGAATCAAAACAAATAATTTTTCATTCACTTTTTTATTAAATGAATTCAGGTAAATTGGGTTTCATTCAGTTAGAATTCAATCAAAATAGAATGAATTCATATAATTTAAAGCTATAGGGAATTAAGCTATCGAATTAACTCCATAAGAATGCTATTAGAGAATGAAATTTAACCCAAATATCATTAATTTTTAAAAAGTGAATGAAAGAATTATGCCTTTTAAACCTTTGGTAACTCATTATTTTTCGCGACATCGCCATACAAAGGTAAAAAGAAATGTAATAATAAAAGTAACTAGTTACCATTACCAGATATGTAGTTACATAACCACATATCTAGTAATGATTTTCTGGGAACTAGTTACTTTTCGAATTTTGTATGGCGATGTCGCCTAAAATAATGAGTTGTTTTTACACACCAGCATACGAGAAATTAAAAAATATGTCGTTACCTACATATAAACAATAATCAGTCCAAAATTAGATTTAAAAGAAAATAAGTTTGAAAAAAAATATTTTTTTTATTGTAAATTTTTTTTTTTAATAAAATTTTCTCGTGCCGGAAATGGAACCTGGTACTCCAGATTGCCCATCGATAGCTCTACGTATGAGCTGTCTCGACATCTTGTATTTAATAGATAAAAACATAATTGACCTGCTGCACACAAGTATGCTTACGCACCAACATGTAAAAAATAAAAAAATATATTGTTTTATAAAAATGGTTACCTACAATGCAAAAGTGCGTAACAACAAAAAATTCCAAATCGAGATTTCCATTGATTATGATGCACTAGACTAAATTACATGTCCCTACAAAATTTTAAACTTATATAGAAGTCAATTTATAAGTAGTCATGTTTTATGAAAGAGAAGTTAAATATGACCTTTAAATCTAAATTATTTTTAACTCTACAACGTTTTTTGGTTTTCGTGTAAAAAAGTAAAAATTGTTGTTACTTCCTTTTGCATTTTAGGTGTTGATATATCCTTACCAGTGTTGAAAATAATATTGAATTTATAACTAAATTTTCAAAGAAAGTTACAAAAAAATCTAGAATACAGTTATATACAGTGGTGGCAAATTTAATAAGAACGATTCAAGTTTTTTTTTAATTTTATTTTTGTTGCCTCTATTTTTAAAGATCAAATTCTAGATTACCCATTCGCCCTGAATGGCGAATAGGTAGTCTAGAATATGTGCAGAATTTTGATGTAACGTATTTTTTTTTTATGTGTCACTTGTTTTAAGTGGGCGTGGCTTTTAATGAAAAATTTGCGATATCGACCTTTTATCAAATTACAAAGTAAAATTTAGCGAGTACTGATCGG
Source organism: Leucophora obtusa (assembly GCA_949987735.1). Lineage (NCBI taxonomy): Eukaryota > Metazoa > Arthropoda > Insecta > Diptera > Anthomyiidae > Leucophora > Leucophora obtusa. The sequence continues at coordinate 138,361,284 of OX465299.1, forward strand.
ATGTATACAAACTGTATATTTTTGGAAAATCTACAAAATTTCCTTAAGTCTTCCATTATTTTTATCTAGAAATGGTGGCCAGACTTAAAATGACAGTGCCTTAAACACGAAAAATTTTTTCTTCTTTTTTTAGCGATTTTAAAATAAAGTTAACAACACTAAAATTTTAAAGTGAATAGTTTTATGCTATACTTTCCACGCTAAAACGAATATGTCAAGTTTTTTCTACTTTAATTAGAAACTGATTACAAGTTTTTAAAAAATAAATCTTACTCATATGCATTTAATAATATAAAATAAAATAAGTAGACACCAATATCACATTTCCTGTTATTAAAATATGCAGTCCCGCGCCAGCCTGACTAAATATAAGTTGTACAAAATTTCGGCTTCATTATACAGCCACGTATTTGGTAATGAATGTTTTTGCTGGGTTACTGAAATTCCGTTTAATTTAAAGTGAAACAGAGTTGTATTAATTTTGCTTTTAAATATGTTTTACATAAATTATGTCCATACAGAAAGGAAAATAAACAAAGGTTATTTAATCATTTGTTATTTAATGTGCATTTTAAATTGTTTTTATTTTATTTATTCATTTTAATGTGCATAGAAAAACAAATAAAATTAAATAATATTAAATTAAACATAATCAGCAAATAATTTAATTTTTTTTACATCTATTGATGTGCAATAGTCATCGTATTTGGATATATTTATGAATATTTATTTGATATGTAAAATGTTGATTTATAATTTTGAAAATATTTATGCAGTTTTAACACGCTTAAAAGCAAAACAAATTTAAATGATTGGTATTTAACTATATGTGTATAAAGTAAGTACACACATACTATATAATTAAAACATTATAAACCTTGTCAATAGCAACCCAGTGTTGAAAATCGTTACAAAATTCATATATACATAATCCATTGTCGGTTAATGGTAACTAGTTATTTTTTTATTATAAGAAAAATATGTAGTTATAAAATATAATGAGCACAAATGCAAAAACATGTTTTTTGAGTTATTTTTTGCCTTTTATTCTTTTGAATAAACAGTGTTTGTGAATATAATATTAGTTTTATTTTAAATTTGCGTGGAAAAATAAAAATCAAAATTTTAAAAATCGAAACATTTTATGGAAGACTATTCCACAAGGATCAATATGGTATACTAGCATCAGTTCTTCAATAGTTACTTCTATATGCTTTATTTACGTATAAGTTAAAAAATGGAAGTTAGTTTTGGTGCCTGTGTGCTTCTTGTGATGCTAACAAATAGGAAGTTAGTGACATTTCCGAAAAAGTACAGGTATGCCTTAAGACGTCTTTGACAAATGTCTACATATGTTGACTTGTTCTCTAAAAGACCCTAATAACATAATGTTTTTCACATAATTTCCAACTGCGTTAAAAAAATTAGTTTAGTTGTACTACTCCAAAATATTAATCGAATATTTTCTTGAAATTTCAGGTTGTACTAAATTTTAAAGAAGAATATTTTTTCAAACGACATATTTTTCAGAAAATTTAAAATTTAACTTTAAACTGGTTTACATACTGAATTTAAAATTCATATTATAAACTGAACAAAAAAGTAAAAGTTTGTATGTATAGAAAATAACTGTAACAAAATTATTAAGTTTTAAAAATTTATAATACAATTTTCTAACAAAAGTACATAGTAGGAACAACCACAAACCAAATTATATTTTTTTATGTTGTTTTTTAACATAAGATAAACGAATGTTTAATTTAGTATTGATAAATTCACAGTTGAAAAAGTACCCTTATGGCGAGATTAAGTAGTAGGGAGCCTCAATTTGAAATTTTCCAGCTCCTCAAGGAGCTGTATATAATTTATGTAATATACGACGATAAAATTACAAAATTTTTAAACGGGAATAAATCTAAATATATTTCCACAGAAAGTGACACATTAAATATATTTAGATCCTAGCAGTGGAGTTAGGCTCTACAACCTAAACTATATTGTCAAAACTCACTGTTTTAATAGAAAAGGTTTTTTTTTTTGTTATTTATAAAATTCGCTGCATTGGAAAATACACAAAACTTTTGCACCTGCTTATCCGCTGTATTACAAAAGCTGCAATCCAAATTATGTGTTAGTGTATTTTTAAAATCCGATCTGTTTAGCACTGTCATATAATGATAGTTATGATAACATCTACCGTTCCAGATTGAGTGGACTCCATAACTCTAAAAACTGTGGAGGTGCCTTCAATTTGAATTTAACCTTTTAGCGATTTTTGGAGAAAAAAAAATATACTGCAGGGAATACAAAGTTCATCCGATCCATTTAGCACTTTCACATAATAATAGTAATGGAGATATGTACCATTAAAGACATATTTCAATTCAATTTTATTTACTATTCAATCTTACATTTTATGCTTAAATTTATCTTAAATACAAAAGAGTTTAGGAGTATTATCCTTTTCTACTTTATTATTACGAATTGATGTTAATATTTATATAAGCACAGGAATCAGAAATATACTAGCACAGGAGGAAAAATGTTCAAAAAAAACCTTTTTGAAAAGACATATTTGATCACATAATTCTTTAAACCGTGGATGTGGAAATTTGGGGGAAATTTTTATGGGCACTAGGTCCAAACATAGACCGATTTAAACCAAGATCAAGACAGATATAAGTCGGTCTAGCAAATTTCATCAAAATAGCTTAATATTTACGACCTGTAGCATGCGCACAATATTACATGGAGAGACAGACGGACGGACGGACAGAAAAATTAAAAAAACAACATTACTTATAATCAATAACGGAAATATAGCGCCACTATGCGCCTTCGAAGAAACTTACCATGGTGATTGCAAAATTTGTGTCATCTTTTTTCATTAACTCGAGGTAAAAGTGTATAAAAACCATTCAAAAATAACCAACAAAGGTTTTTGGTAACTTTGACCTCAATTTTTTCAAAAATCAGATGTGTTAGAAAAGTTTAGAAACCAAATTCGGACTCAGCACGGAAAGATTACTTAAAAATGTGTGGTCACATGCCCAAAAAATCCAAAAATTTAAAAATATTTACGAGCGAAAAGGTGAGCGGTTTTTTGTTTATAAGTTTTTTAGTACTCAAAAAAATTGATTCACGCGAATAGATTACTTCTTTTTAATGCATTTTAAATAAGTTAAAATAGAAAAAAAATGTGTGCCACTAATTTGAAATTTTTCATTTTTCTGAAATCGACCTGTTTGGTAGATTTTCCCTATATTTAAATTTTTTGTTTAATATTTTTTGGGAATTTGATACATATTTGAAATGTTACGATTTCAACAGCATACAACCAAGGTTGGTTACTGAAACGAATAACGGTAAGAGTAACGGTATCGAATTTCGTTTGTTTCGGTAACGGTAAAGGTAACGGTATTTAAGACTGTTTCGGTAACGGTATACCGATATCGAAACCGCAATACCAATACGTACCGGTATTAAAAATTATGTTAAAAACAAGTAAAAACTTAACATATATTTCATTTTACATGTTAAAAATACAGATTATAAGCTTTAAATTCAACGCTGGTAGTTTTAATAACTAAAGTTATTATCCATAAATTTTTTTGTAGAAAAAAAAACTGAAGAATCCCTACGGGGAAAGGGATGACACGCAGGATAGGTCCCAAGTGGGCGGAGACCGGTCGTTGATCGGTATTTTTGTTTGAAAGAGACATATCACTTTAACATGGCGTTGTCATTGGAAATGACCAATTGCCACAGTTTAGACACCTTGTGACAGTAAGGTGGTGTGTCTTAAAATATCTTTTCAAATAAACTAATAAAAATTAATAATTAAAAATAACTTACTTGGCGTCAAGGTAGGCTCGATAACACAACCCCCTGCTTGTAAGACAAACGCTCTACCGTCTGAGCTAATGTTGCTTATGAGTGATGGCTGTCTGATGGTAAAGTTATATATTTTTCGTTTCTGTTCAAATAAAAAAGAAAAAACAAACACTACAAGCAAATAAAAAAAATGGAAAAGAAAAAAATAGAAAAGAAAACAACACTAACACACACACAAATATAGTGGAAGTGCCTTCAGTATGCTCCCGATTGACCGGTCACGGGATAGGTCCTTTAATGGTCGTTTTTTGCGTTGGCCATAATTAAATTAAAAAATCAATTAAAAATTAAAAAATTACCTCAAAAACTCTGATAATATATAATAAAAAATTTTAAAAATTGCCCTTAAGTTGAAAAGAAAATTAAATGAAATACCAATTGTTAAAACTAAAACAGCTTTAACATTAAAAAACGTTGAAAATACAAAACTTAAAATTTTTTAGCAAAAAATTATAAAAGTTTAAAATAAGAGCTAAAATAAGCAAATCGTAAAAAAATAAAGGTCAAAATAAATAAAAGAGTAAAATAAATAAAAAAATATTTTAAAAAATATGCCGCGAATTTTATTTTTTATTTCGGTATCGGTCACGTTTTTTAAAAGCAACAGTGAAAGTAACGCATCAGAAAATATTTATAAAATAAATTCATTCTCTTTGGTTAATATTTGTACTAATTTAGTAATATGCCTTCGGTTGACCGGTCACGGGATAGGTCCTTGGAGGGCAATTGACTCCTCATTCCCCGTAGGGATATTACAAAAAATTTGCATTTTTATATAAATTAGTAAATACCAGTAACTACCTATAAAAATAACGGTATCGGTAACGATAACGGTATTTGAAAAAAATGTTTGATTTATTGGTAACGGTCCAACCTTGCATACAACATTTGTACTAAAGTTTTTCTAACTGTATACAGTGATCCATTTTTGAAGAGAAAAATATGGACAAGTTCTGTTTCTGTTTGAATTACCCTAGTATATTGTTATTTTAAAATTTTTCAATTTCTCTAATTTTTTCTAAAATAAAAAGTTGAACCTTTATTTTTATATATTTTATAATTTAAAATTGATTGTTTTTCTTTTCCTGTTTGTTAAAAAATTACAATTTTCCAAGTATTTTAATACATTGTGATGGATGTTTATTGTAGACAAACTACAAGATACGTATGGATTGGGTATAACAAAAAAGGAATCTTAAAATTAATTTAATCAAAATATCGAGAAATGCTTCAAGAATTTATGTATTGTATTTACACATATAATAAACGAGGGTATATTAAATAATTTATTGAATTTATAAATTTTGAGCATATTAAGAACCAATGGATTTAATTTAAATACAGGTAGAAAAATATATGATATGAAGTTTCACGGTATTGCCAGTGCTTGACAAATCATTTGGAAAAGTAAAATTAATTACAATTACAAAAACAAGAAATATAGTCGGTTAAGCCCGACCACGATAATCCTTAACCGGAGTACGATTTGGATCATATTCTGGGATTCGTAACAAATACTGGAATGGGAGCTGATTCTTATCATGTGAGAAAAAAATTTAGGGTCCCATAAAGGCATTTCCAAACATCAGCATAAACTTCTTAGCCATCACTAGATGCACTCATAAAAATAAACCTGTAAAAATAGCAGAAAAAGCTACTAAAAATTTGTTAAAAATTACCTTGCGAAAAAAACTGCTGAAATTAGTAGATTTTTTTCCTAAATTTTAGTAAGATAAGAACAGTAAAAATAAAACTGTTAAATTTACAGAATTTAAGTTATATTTGAGTTAATTTCTGGTTAATTTAAAATGACAAATTGCAATGTAAAATCTGCAGAAGGTTTTTCTAAATATTACCAAAATTTTTCCTACTTTTAAGTTTAATTTGGTTTTATTCAAATAGCAATTTATCCTGCTTAAATAAACAGAAATATTACTAAAAAAATAGTAAACCGCTGATTTCAGAAGGCTAGATTTTTATTTGTATTAAAAAAATCGAAAAAAACATAAGTTATTAAACAACATTTTTTCCTAATTGCAGCAGTTCTAGTTGTTATTTTTTATTACCTAAAACTTAACCTACCCAGTGTAGAAAATCATTACCGGATATGTAGTTATTTAACTACGTACCTGGTAATGGTAACTATTTACTTTTATTATTACATTTCATATTACTTTTGTATGCCGATGTCGCGAAAAATAATGAGTTACACACCAGCATACGAAAAATCAAAAAATATGTCGTATGCTTACCAGTATTGAAAAAAATAATAATTCTAAAAATAGATTTTGAAAAAAATAAATTCTATAAAAAATATTTTTTATTGTAAAAATTTTTTTAAATAAAATTTTCTCATGCGGGACTCGAACCTGCGACTCCAAATTGCCAGTCTATAGCTGTACCATCTGAGCTATCTCGACATGTTATATTTGATATATAAAAACATTATTGACAGCTTACTCGCCAACAAAAAATCAAAAAATATGTGTTTACATATATCCTTACCACTGTTGAAAAATTATTGAGTCTAAAAATAGATTTCAATAAAAATAACAAAAAATTCTAGAACATTACTTTATGTTTGAAATAATGATAAAAATAAGTCATTATTGGTAATGTATTATTTTTTATTTTGAACTTGTGGAAAAAGTGACTACACTGATAGAATTTTGTGCATAGTATTAATGAATTTGTTCATTAATCCAATGATTTTTTTCATTGAAAAGTCCCCAAAGAACGCGTTCATTAAATCAATGAAACGTATTCCTTAAATGAAAACTAATTGAAAAAAATATATTTTTTTGCGTTTTTATATTTATTGCTTATTTTTATTTTATTAATTTTTATTTGTACATGTACATATTTCTTTTTTGTTTTTATAATGTTTTTGACATCTCCCTGAACTCGACTTGAACCCGCAATCACCAGAATGTAAACATTACCGCGTTACCGATTGATCTTAATAGCCAAAACAAAATGATGTCATTACTTGGACCTTTATATTTAAATAATTTCATTTTGCAACCCTAGCGTTCATTACTGGAACATATATCTATTTTAGTAATCAGCAAATTCAAAACCCTTATAAAAATTATAGCATATCTTACGGGTTAGTTGAAAATATATATTGAAAAAATTCATTAAATTAATGAATTTTTTATTAATTCAATGAAAATTTTTCATTAAATCAATGAATTCAGATTAATGAAATCGATTCATTAATAGTATGAACGATAATTATATCAGTGTAGTTATTAGTAGCTCCTTATTATATCTTTTAAAATAATCCAGAAAGTAAGTCGGTGTCATTACTGGTAGTCAAAAAAATAATGACATGTCATTACCGTTTCTACACTGGGCAACTATAACTAAAATTCTGTACATTTACCAGTTTAATTTTTTCTGTTCCTATTTGACTAATATTTATTTTTAAATAATTTTTAGTAGTTTTAAATAGAATTTTTAAAGATATTTTGCTACTAGTGTAGCGTTGAGTTGTAAAATGTCCATACTTTTGATTTCTCTGTACTACTCGATACTTTTCACGACGCTGCTCAATACTTTTAATATTCATACAAAAACAGAGTTGTATTTTCATGCAATAAATAGAGTAGTATTTTTATAAATTTTTCGTGGCAAATTATGCTTATATGCAGAGAAATAAAATTCTGAAACTGTTGAGTGGGGTAGGTGTGTAGGTAGAGTGTAGGTTTTCATTAAACCGTTTTCCCAACGCCTCAATGAAAACACCGTATCGCTGTGCTACCAATGCTTTTCAAAGCATTTTCCTCCGTCGTCAAAAATCGCCACTTTTTCGACACCGTTCCTTGAGAAATAAATAATTTAATAATTTGATGTCCACATGTACCTGCATTTTAATCGTTGTTTACCTACATACATACCCTACGGGGAAAGGACCGATCCAAGGTGACACAATGGATAAGTCCCAAGGTGGCAGGGACCTAGCCTTGATCGGCCTTTTTGTTTGAAAAAGACACGTCACTTTAACATGGCGTTGTCAGTGGAAATGACCAATTTCCACAGTTTAGACACCTTGTGACAGTAAGGTGGTCTGTCTAAAAATAGCTTTTCAAATAAACTAATAAAAATTAAGAATTAAAAAAAACTACTTGGCGTCAAAGTAGGGCTCGATAACAAAACCTTATGCTTGTTAGGCAAACGCTCTATCGTCTGAGCTAATGCTGCTTGTGCATGATGCCTGGCTGATGGTAAAGTTATATATTTTTCGTTTCTGTTCAAATAAAAAAGAAAACACACACTACAAGCAAATAAAAAAAAATGGAAAAGAAAAAAAAATACAAAAGAAAACAATATTAACACACACACACACACAAATATAGTGGAAGTGCCTTGAATATGCTCCCGATTGACCGGTCATGGGATAGGTCCTTTAATGGCAGTAGACTCGTTTTTTGCGTTGGCCATAATTAAATTAAAAATTCGATTAAAAATTATAAAATTACCTCTAAACTCTAAATAAAAATTTTAAAAATACCCCTTAAGTTGAAAAGAAAAAATTAAATGAAATACCAATTGTTAAAACTAAAACAGCTTTAACATTAAAAAATGTTGAAATACAAAACTTAAAATTTTTTAGAAAAAAATTATAGAAATTTAAAATAAGAGCTAAAATAAGCAAATCGAAAAGAATAAAGTTAAAAATAAATAAAAGAGTAAAATAAATAATAAAAATATTTTTAAAAATATGCCGCGAATTATGTTCTTTATTTTGGTACCTATAAAGTTTTTTTAAAAGCAACAATTAATTCATTCTCTTTGGTTCATATTTGTACCAATTTAGTCATATGCCTTCGGTTGACCGGTCACGGAATAGGTCCTTGGAGGGCAATTGTGTCCTTATTCCCCGTAGGGTATATATTGCGAATCTCTTTGGTTGAAATGTAATTGTTACAGTAACACTATCAATATCCTTCGTGTTTTGTTTAATTATTTTTATTTTTAAATTTTTATTTTTTATTATTTAATTTTATTTTTTAATTTTAAGCTTTGTTATTAGTTTTGCTTTAATACTTTTTTTTAAATTTTGATATTAATGAAATCACAAATATTTTATAATAAATTAAATAGAAAAATTAAAAGAAAATTAAAATTTGTTTTTGTACTTTGGGTGTGGTAATTGAAAATTTTTTTAATCCCAGCAAAATATTGGTAATGACACCTCATTACTATCTGCATTACCAAAAATGATATATCATTACCTTTTGCATTATTTTATAATATAAAATAATGACTTCCTAATAACGGCCTATTGTATTCATTGTTTCTAAATATAAAATAATGACTTACTCGTAATAGTTTAAATAAGTACTTTTTACGAAGTTAAATTTTTTTATAATATGTACATAAATATGTTTTATGTTTAAATTTTTATGACGAGTCCTAAAATTACACACTAGAGAAAACTTAAATTTTTCTGAATGTATTTCCTTAGGCTAATAGTATTTGCTTAACTCCTTATTTTTAAGAATCAAGTAAGCAATCGGATAACCACTTATAATTAAACTTTTGTAAGCATGTGTGTAACCACTTATTATTCAAAATCTCATAACTACTTTTTTCTCAATTTTTTCGTAAGCGAGCGGGTAAGCGTGACTACTTATAAAAACGACCACGCCAAACAAAAATAATGAGTTTAGACGCCAAAAAATAAGTTGTGCGGAGCTATGAATTTCTATTATATAACCACTTATTTGGTAATGAAAGATTTTGCTGGGATATTTCCTTTAATACCCAGCAAAATCTTTCATTACCAAATAAGTGGTTATATAATAGAAATTCATAGCTCCGCACAACTAATTTTTTTGGCGTCTAAACTCATTATTTTTGTTTTGGCGTGGTCGTTTTTATAAGTAGTCACGCTTACCCGCTCGCTTACGAAAAAATGAGAAATAACTAGTTATGAGATTTTGAATAATAAGTGGTTACACACATGCTTAAAAAACTTTAATTATAAGTGGTTATCCGATTGCTTACTTACTTTATATTTAGAAACAATGAATACAATAGGCCGTTATTAGGAAGTCATTATTTTATATTATAAAATAATGCAATAATTTTTGGTAATGCCGATAGTAATGAGGTGTCAAAACCAATATTTTGCTGGGTATATTTGCACATTGGTAAATATAACCAACATTTAATTCTAACTAACTAATTCTAAATATTTTTGAAATATATCTTTTGAAATATATATATAAAAAAATATATTTTCAAATATTTTATTTGAGTGGTCTTAGTACCATACCAGGAAAATCTTTCATTACCAAATAAGTGGTTATATAATGAAACTAAAATTTTTTACTAATTATAATTCGGTGTCAGTACTAGTTATTTTTGTTAGGCGAAGCCGTTTTTATAAGCAGTCTAGCTTACGCGCGACTACATTTTTATTTACAAAGATAATGAGAATTTGGTAACTACTTATTTTTTAACCATTAGTAAGTATATAAGTAAGTCGTATTATTTAACAACTTTTAACTACTTTTTTTAACTGTAAGCGGGTGCACAAATTTTGTGCGTTTTTTCATGCAGCGAATATAGTTGTCCATATTCGCTGCATAAGAAAAACGCACAAAAACGAACTTGTCGAACAAAAATAATGAGTTTTGACACGGAATTATAAGCAGTAGACGCTTATTCTACTGCTTACTATTTAGATATTAGTAATGAGCATCCATTACTGTGATTTGGCTGGGATTATTAAAATAAAGATTAAAAAAACATAAATAAATACAAAATTTAAGGGAGAGTTGGGCGGGGATTGGGTTTTCAGGCCATATTCCATTTGTTATCATTTTATTTAGATTAACCCAGGGAAATTTTCTGTTCCAAAGAAGCTGCTTTTCCTTTGTAACCTCTTCTACTGCCAACGATTTTTCTATGAAAAAGCAATCGCTTCTAAGGCACCTAAACTGGAACCGGTTGCCTTAAAATGAGTTCTGGAACTAGTTCTAGAGCTTCTGGAACTAGTTCTAGAGCTTCTGGAATTAGTTCTATAACTTCTGG